>LNGL01000005.1:2426050-2444520 GCA_001510565.1 Knoxdaviesia proteae
CCTCCCCTCCCAAAAAATAAAATAAAATAAATAAAGAGGGGGGGCGAGGGGAGGGGGGGCGAATCCCGTGTTCTCAACGGCAGGGCCCCCCAGTGTGGTATCGGTGAGCCGTGAGCCGCATGGAGGACACCACTCACTTGACGACCTGGCCAATTGCCAGAGCAAGAAGAGCCGACCAGGGCTGGCGGGAAAAGGACCAGAAAGAAGAGAGTCAAGAGCAATAGCACGCCGCCGCTATTGCCTCCGCAGCTTTTCCCACGCTCGGAAACATGCAGGTTGGCTTCTGCTTTCCACGGAGTCGCCATTTTTTGGCCTGCAGGTTTCTCGTTAGTTCGCTATTCATGCAGATAGATGCCCATCCGAGTATCGCGGACGTGGCTCTCTCCGGTTAGCTCTACATCCATAGCATCCAATAGTATTCAAGCCTAAGTGACAACACATCAGAAGAGAGAGAGAAAAAAGGAATGAATAAGAAAAAAATTACTCTTCACCGGATCAGCGGCGTCGTTCGTCCCTCTCCCCCGCCATCACAAGCGTGTGTCCCCGCTTATGCCGATGCAGCCACTCACAGCGCACCATCAGCCACCACCCAGCGACCACCATCGTGTGGTATCACATTTCTTGAAGGTTGTCTTCCTTTTTTCTTTTTTTCTCTTTCTAATACGAAGAGGGAGAGAGAGAGAGAGGGATTATAGTCTAGCGAATGGGAGCCCGCGAAACACATGCCGGGCCTTGACGAATCTGTTCAGGGCGGGCCAGCCAGTTCGCGGGCTCCACGTACTACAGGGACAAGTATACGGACAAACGTACGCAGCGGGTTGTCGACAGGGAATCCATGGGATCGGGATTCAACTGCTCGTGCAGAAAGAAAACCACAAGCTGCTGGATGGATGGTCCGTGAAAAGAAGGAAGCATAACGATCCTGGCTAAGCGAGTTGAAGGGAGGTTGGATGCCGGATAAGGGAACAGACAGCAAAGAAACACAGAGCCCGCTGACCGGTTCTTGCAACAGTTTGTTCTCCAGAAGAAAAGAAGCGCCCAGCTAAGCCGGGACAACAACGCCCAGCAAGCGGCGGGCCTTGATATGCAGCTGTGAGATGGTGGTTGTCTGGCTGGTGGAGTAAAGCTGGGGATGATCGTCGCTACTGGATCTGTCGACAGACGAATGCTAAAACCTGAGCTGTGCTAATAGAAGTTACACATCACACACGGTCTCTCGGAGTTGGATGTGCCAACCAGCTCAAACTCCGTCTGAGCCTAGAATAGTTCGAGTGTGTTAGGGTTAGGGCTGCGCCATATACTGTCGTCGCCTTCTCCTTGCTAAGAGACACTTTCTAGGAGATACCACGCGTCCCGACTTTCCTTCCTTATTTCCCGTTCTTGCGTTGGTTTGTACGTCGGCGATATCGAATATATCACGCACACACACTTGATTCCAAGCAAGCACCCAGCCGCCGCCCGAAAAACCCAACAAATCCCCAAATACTGCCAGAATCGAAACTAGCTTCGGGGCTTTCCGCTCTCCAGCCCCGGCCGGGTTCGAGCTAGGCTGGAACAGGAAGCACGGGTTACCATTCCTGCGGATTTGATTTCTCTTTTTTTTTCTGGGGCCGGTTCTTGGGTTCGATTTTCTCATGGCTGTGGCGGCTTGTCTGAAAAATGCTTATCACCTGGAAAGCACAAGCCTTTGCACACCGTACCGGATGTGATCTGGCGGGCCTGGGTTTCCGGCAGCGAAACCGCCAAATAGAACCTCAGTTGACCTCACTGCGAGTCCGATTGGGGGGGCAACGCTCGCTGTGATGACTCTCCGCACCGTCTCGTCATCGTCGGGCTACGGTCGAGGCGGTGAACACGCAAACGCAAGCGAGTGAGCGAGTGTGAGTGTGAGAGAGAGAGAGTGTGTGAGTGTGTGTGCCTCCAGCATGCACGGTAGAAACAACAAACGACACAGCTCCAGCGCAGAGTCGCATTGGGGACGAGATATCACATCGCCTAGGGTCCTGTGCCAACATGGGGGAGGACAACCCCCCCCCCAAAAAAAGCGAGTGTATGTACAGTATGTAGACAAGAGAGGGGAAAGGGAAAACGGAGCCCGCTTGTGCCGTGTTCTCTTCTCGTCTCGACACGTGGCGGGTTTGCGGTGGAGGTGCATATAACAGATGATACAGTCTATCTGTCCGTTGAGAGAGACCGACGTGATCTGTGTGCTGCGGGCTCTGCGACTCTGGCTGACTCCAAACGTGACCGCGGCCTGAGCTGTGCATCTGCATATGCTGGCTGGCCGTCCATCACACCCCAACTCGCTTGGATGCAAGTCTCGTCCCCTCGTCACGAAGGCTCTCTTTCTGGCTCTCTCTCTCTCTCTCTCTCGTGCACCCAACACCGGCGTCCGCCCGGCTCTCGTGTCTGCCTATCTTTCTTCCTCTGGTTGTGGTTCCTTGGGGGGGTTCTTTGTTCCCATTCATGCCTCCCAGAGCGTTCCTCCTCCCGACTGCCGTTTCCGGCATTCCAGATGGCCACCGAGGGTTTCTTTTTCATTGTTTTGCATCCACTCCCCCCCCCCAAGGAAGCTCCCGCCACCTCCACCCTGCGTCCATGGCGAAACAATGTTGGTCGGAATTCCCGCCATGCGAGGGGGGGTAGGTGGGTGGTCTGGGAAATACTCAAGGACCCGAGGATAAATTCCTGAAAATTCCCCCCCCCCTCTCTCTGTTTGTCTCGGGTTGAACCAGGCCATCCTTTTCGGTCTGCTCTTCTTGGTCTGTCTCATTCACAAACACGCCGATCTATCGAAAGAGATGATCGTCCACACCACCCACCCCCATTGTACACACAAAAGGACCCCAGAAACTACCTATCCAGATGAAAAAGGCTTCTCCCGTCCGTGATCGCCAGGTTATGCCCGTAGATATTCCACCGACCGCGCCCCCCCCATATATATTCGGAACGAAAGAGAGAGAGACCACCGGTAAACCCGAGGCACACACGGGATGGCGAGAGGATATTTGACGGGTGGTGGTGCATACGTGCCAGAGCGGGAAGAAGGGCCCGGTTTGTTATGTAGCAGCGGGGACAACAGGTGACCTGTGCTGGAGGGGTGCGTATAGTGAACAGTGCGCTATACAGCCCGCTGGATGTTTTGTGGAAAGGGAAACTGTTACGCTGGGTCGCCGGCTGAAAGAGTGCGGACGGGAGAGTCAGATTCCAGTCCAGGCATGATGCGCCGAAGCCAAACCCGTTGGTTTAGCTCGGTCGACCTGATGTTGGGAACACAACTCGAAGCATTGCTGGCTGTTAAGATGCAGATTTCCCAGACCTAACGGCAGCGATGCTTCCCCCTAAGATAAAATAGCAGTGTTAGTTGACGGCGTGCGGCGCCAACGGGATCCACCGCCACGACACAGGCGGGTGGTGGTGGTGGCCCCCCCCCTAAGTGCGGCTCATTTTGTTTCCGAGGGCGTTGGCTGCATTCCTGTTATGGGAAGGAAAACACGAATGGGAGGCGGAGGGTATCGCCGGTCTAGGTATCGACTTCGTTGTCGAAAGTACAGTACATTCACATGTGGGTTTCCCGTGTGCCCGACGTCGCGGGGAGACACAGAACACACACACACACACACATTGATTAATTAAGACGGCACAGCTTTCCATGTGAGATACAACGGTCAACGGCTGGTGGTGGTTTTTTGGGCATATTCCCATGTCTGTCCCCAAGTGACCGACCGACCATCTCCGGCTCGTCATTGGACCACCGGCGAGCCCGTAGGCAGGGAAGGGATCCCCTCCCCAAAACCCAGCTTAGACCCCCATTCCCCCTCGCCCCCCCCCGGCCTGGCCCGCTGAAAGTCAAGCCAGGCCAGTTCAGTCATCACCACCGCTGTTCGCAAGGCCCGAACAAGTCACGGGCCGCCTGCTGGTGAATCCAATCGGCGTCCCGTTTGCCGTGGCGACCCTCTTCTGACGGTGTGCTCGTGTGATGTAAGCGAATGACGGAGCCCGAACCAGGACGGCGGAGGTGCGGCTTTGTCGCTGGCCATTGGATTGCCACACAGCTTGGAACACCGTCAAGGTGATGTCATATGTGACCGGAACTGAGGGTGAGGGGGGCTCCCCTTTTTCTTTTCTTTTTCTTTCTTTTTTTTTCTTTTTTTTTTCTTTTTTTTTCTTTCTCTCTCCTCATCCCCTGGACGGACGGGTACCTGGTACCTCGTGGCACATCCGGTGTTGTTCTGTTCTGTCTATCTTTTTGCTGTAAGTCTATCTAGTTGTGTGCGGTGTGTCTGTTCTAGAGATGTGGTGAGCTGAAAGTGATGACTGAGATATGTCCAGACGCTGTGTTGAGCCCGAGACATTCGCCCAGCATTCGCCCAGGGGGGCGTGGGTCCTCGAAGACTCTAGACCGGAGGAAGACTTGTACACGCACCTATACACACACACGTAATAGTCCATCCCCTCCACGCAGAACTAGATACCGTCCAGAGCACAAGAACAAGAATACGAGCACC
Source organism: Knoxdaviesia proteae (assembly GCA_001510565.1). Taxonomy (NCBI): domain Eukaryota; kingdom Fungi; phylum Ascomycota; class Sordariomycetes; order Microascales; family Gondwanamycetaceae; genus Knoxdaviesia; species Knoxdaviesia proteae. The sequence goes on from LNGL01000005.1 coordinate 2,430,559, forward strand.
CAAAGAACCCCCCTCACTTATATATGCCATCTCATGCATCACGCGTGTACAGTCCACACACACACACACCTTTAGCGAAGCACAGAACTGTTCTGGGCCTGCCTGTTCGGGGCTTTCCACTGGCTGCAGCAACGCGGCTCGGCTGAGCAGCGACGGGCCGTTTCAGCGAAAACATAAACAAGGAGGAAACAGTATACTAGTAGACTAATAATACAATTGTATCAGACCGAGACGGGACAGACAGCATGAGAGAGAAACAAGAAGGAAGGTTTGTGGTGGGCGCTGATAACGGGCGACGCGATCTGGGTGGTTGTATGTAATACTCTCGCTCACACACACGCACACATACCATGGTTAGCCTCGGAAGACTGGTGTGTGTGTGTGTGTATGTGTGTGTGAAATGCACGATAGCTTAGCTGCACCTTGTATCTGAAAGCGGCCAGCTGCATTTCCTGGGCGAGTCTGGCTGCAATATATGCAGCCGGCCAGAACTGGAGGTTCACCCTCTTGGAGTGTGGGTGTGCGGGTGGGAGGCTCGGAACCCCTGGGTTAGACCCTAAACGCACCCGCCCATCGCCAACACACCGCACCTCACCCGACCAGGAGGACAACCAGAACAAACCGGCCTATCTCCCCTGACGCCGGGCGGTCCCGCACGCCAACTCGCGTTGTTTTCTCCCCCAACCACCATCACATTGATCCCCACATGTCGTCGTTGTCCCTCGCTCCACAGCTGCGTGTCTATGCTCACAGCAGGGCCTCACTACGGGACCAACAGGCGGACTTGCAGAAGAGGGGGAACAGAGTGCAAGAAAGGGAAGCCACGGTATCTCTGCTGCACTTGGTTTTGCATGACGAGGAGGCGTGGTCACAGCATTTTGAATCACAGGAGCGAAAGACGCAGGCCTGGCGTGCGTTTTGTGGAACAGTTGGGCAGACATGCAGGAATCGCGGAGCAGGTGAGGAGTGCAATATGCAGAGTATTTTCTTCTTTTAATTTTTAATTTTTATATTTAAATTCTTTTTGGAGAACTCTCAGCGAGACAGAAAAAAACAGGTCTACTCACATGAGGTTCCCGGAGCTATATTTTCCTTATTATAACGGCGGCAGAAACCCACCCTCGACTGCGTGATTTGTTCACGCTGCAGACGACGCATGCTCGACCAAGTCGAGAGGTGAGCTGTGTGTGCATGCAAGCGAACGTAACGAAACGAAGGATGCGCGAGTGTTACCAGTAAGATGCAGTTCACTCACTTTTTGTCCTCTTGCATTCTACTGTACAGTATACATATATTGCATATTTTTAGATATACAGTACTGGTTATCAAGGGTATCTTTCCACCACTCTTGGCGCCTATCCCTAATTTTAAACCCTAGCCCTAAAGTACTCTTTTTAATCAAAACAAAAATTCTTCCCCACAGCTACTTCTTCTTCTTCTTCTCCTTTTTCCTTCCTTCGTACCAACTAACTTTCTTCCTACCAACCAACTTTCTTCCTACCAACCGACTTCCTTCCCACTAAACAATTTTTTCCTACAAAACAGGCGCTATACGAAACCAAGTCCGCAATGAGAGAGAGAGAGAGAGAGAGAGAGAGAGAGAGGCACATACAGAGAGAAAAAGAGAGAGAGGGAGACACGCACACAGAGAGAAAAAGAGAGAGAGAGAGAGAGACGCACACACACACAGAGAGAAAGAGAGAGAGAGACACAGAGAGAAAAAGAGAGAGAGAGACACAGAGAGGGAAAGAGAGAGAGAGGGGGGTGTCCGAGTTTNGCTGGGCTCTGGTACTGACTTCCGCGCTGGGCTCTGGTGCTGGCTTCCCTGAATGCCTTCAAGAATTAAAGAGTCAAGGCAGGATACAAAGCAGGGGGGGTGTATGCTCGGTTCCTGGACCCCCATAGATGTAGCGCTAAAAGACCCACTAAAAAGATACTTCTTAACATCCTTGTTGGATTTTAGCGTATGGTGGAAACTTTTACCCGTATGATAGTACATGAAAAAGTGAGCAGGGCTTCATGCCGTTGGACCTGGAATGGAGATAGAAGGGGTGTGTGTGTCTGTGGGTGTTTGTGAGCCGTGCCGTTTTTCTTTTCTTTTTTTTCTTTTTTTTTTCTTCTTTTTTTTCTTTTTTTTTTTCTAGTACTGTTGCAATCTCCCCCCCCTCATCCCAAGGGCTTCTCGGTTTAGCCCGATGGACAACAAGCACGCGCATATGCACGAAGTCACACTTTTCTTTTTTCTCTTCTGACTGCCCTAGCCCATCCCAGAAAAGGAAAAAAAACCGGTGTTTTCGCAAAGGAACATTCCGACGATGCTATTTCCCCGTTGGCCCCCCGCCGGAAAGTGGAAGTGGTCCTTTCCTTCTTGTCAGGCTGAGTGGGATGTAAAATCAAATCAGTGAAGCGGTGATAGTAGTAATGAAAAGCGAGACGCAGCGTGAGAGTATGTGATGCTCGCCTTGAGGGAGAACGTGTGGACTTACACCTCTCGTCCAGCTGAAACTTCCTCCATCTCAAGATGTGATTTCCTTCTCCTTCTGTTTTCTCGAGCCGTTGATGCATCCTGCTCCTCAGCTACAGGTGCCTTGCTCACTCAATTACACGCACAGCCTCTCTTCCAAACCTCTTCTTTCTACCACTATGCAACATCAATGCTCGAGACTGGCCAACCTGCTCTTTTTTCCCTTCTTGTTCTTTTTTTCCTGCACCAGACGCAGCATCGCATCTGCAGCTAGAAACGCACCAGCCGCCGGTTTTTGCTGCCTGGCCGGTCACATCTGCAATATCTTTCATATAGGAAAACCCCGTCTGGGCGGGCCGCCTTAGGTGGCCTCATGTGGTCCCGCTCAATGCCGGGAGTGTGGAAATGCCAGCAGCGAAGAATGAACAAACAAACGACAGACTGGTGGAGAGAAGGAGGGCGGTTGGGTGGTGGTGTGGTCGGTCCCCGAGCCAAAAGTTCCCTGCCTGTGACTCCCGTCTCTCCTGGTCCGCGTTCTCAATAAGCAAGCCAACGAGCAGAGACAGAGAGAACGAACGAGTTATGCACATCGCACCCCGAGTCACACTGCCTGGGCCTCCGTCTTGCTTCTGCCTCATCCCAGACCTTCGCTCGTTTGCATTAGCTGCCCACATATCTGAGTACAGGACAGACAAACATCACGGAACTGCATCCTCGGCCATTCCCTGCCCATTGAGTCTACGCACACATTCATCCGGCTGTCCGAACCAGCTGAACTTCGCACACACTGCATACACCAAAGAAAAAAAGCAACTAACACCCCAAAAGAACCCCCATCCGCCGATCTCTTGTTTGCGTTTTTGGGGGGTTTTTTTTTCTTTTTTTTTTCTCTCGTGCTGCTGCTCCCCCATCAAGCCAATTCCTAATCTGGTGAGGCTGGCCGTTGGAACAGGATTTTCTCTCACCTTTTTTGTTTTGTTTTGTGACTGATCTGATTTCCTGGCCGCTTCTGCTGGCCCAACCCCAAGCAAAATCTGGTGGCTGGTTGGTTTTGCTCGTGTTTGACCTATCACTTCCTACTATGTCGGATTTGGTGAAGCTGGGCTGTATACGTGTGTTGGTTTTATCCTCGCTCGGAGGTGATCGGCGTCCGCTTCTCGTCCGCTTCTGAGACTACTCTGAGCATTCTCTTGCTGCCTTGGACCTCCTGCTCGTGCCTGTTCTGGAGAGCTCCCTATCGAGCACATCCGCCCCGCAAAAGTCCGCCTTGCGCCGACTGCAACGTGAAGCTTGCCAGGGGGCGTCATATATCGGCCGTTACGCGGAGAACCAACACCGCGGCTGTGCCTCTATCATAAACGACAGCATGTTCACGTCGCGGGGTGGGCCTCTTCACATGCCCGGCGCCTCTGGGGCGTCCGAGAGCATGGTCTGGTGACCAGACAAAAGAAAAACCCCATCTGGTGATATCAAAGCAAAAGATCTCCAAGCGAGGCACCCGTACACAGCACCCGCTGCACGATACTCCCAACCCCAGACTGCGCGCTTAGCCGGGCCCCGGGAGCCGCGCCCGTGAGGATCCGATTGGCGTCGTTTGGCTGTTTCCAAAAGGTCCCTCCTGGTGTTGTGTGCCAACACCCCGCGATGGCTAGATTGATAAGCCCGTTCTTCCCCCCGCCCCCCCCCACCCACCTGTCTGTTCCGTCCCGTAGCCGAGAGTTGCTGCAAACACACACCAAGAGTGGCCGCCAACCGCTGCCACGAACCAACACCACTGTTCCCGCCCATATCCGATCCGAAATCGGGAGAGGGCCGCAAGAGATGCTGTGCCGTACATGTTGCTATCTCTCGTTCGCTGACGGCGGGCGGGCGGGGAGGGGTGGTTTCCCCTCCCGAGAAAAGGCTTGAGACTCTATATCAAAAGAGGCACGGCAAGCAGGAGACAACATCTCCGGGCGTCTAAAGAGGCTTTTTGGGGGGATGTGGTGATGAGACGAATCTCCAAAAAAAGACCTCCGGGTGTTTTTACCTCTTTCGGACAGGAAGCTTTTTTGATATCGACCCTCTCGTTCTCTCGGCTTTGGATATTACGTTTTGGTTTCTGGTCATCCACACCACCACCACCACCACCACCACCGAAACCGCCCAGTTCTTTCGTTTTTGATTAGCTCGGCATACTGTGCAGTGTGCGTTAAATCGAGGGAGGGATATGGAAGGAAACGCCATTTCTGGTCTGCGGCCGTTTTTGCAGTTTGACCGCCGTCCAAGACGACAAGAAGAGACCAGGAAGATCCCTGCTGCGAAGGCTGTCTGTCTGTCTGTCCGTTGCGAGGCGTCTCTTAGTTGTTCTCGCTCTGTCTCCGGTTGTGGTAGAAAGGACAAGACAAGAGGGAAAGAAATGGTACACCCCCCCCGCACACGTTTTCTTTTCTTTTCTGGACCTTCAAGTCAAAGCTGGGAAATCACAGACGCACTGTGAGAAGCCCTGTCTGGCAGGATTGATGCGTCTTTGTTGTCTTTTGTTGGGTCGCCGCGAGGGTGAGGCTGGGCCTGGGAATAAGCAGGAAACCGACGAAGGTGTCACACACACACACACACACACACACACACACACGCCGGGCCTGCAGCCATCCTTTCTGGGCTGATGTAGATAGACTGGCAAACCGCCAGTGTCTGAGACAGCTGGACCTTAAAGAGACGGCGGTGAGATTAGAGTGACTGACGTCTGTACGTCTGCGTGTACTGGTATACTGGGCCAAAAAGCCACGAGCCTTTCGGCTTGTAACGAGCCGCGCAAGTGTTTTTTTTTCAACATACGTGCGTTCGTGCGTTGGAAGTGTCGAAGCCTGCAGCAAACACGGCATTTCCCCCGTTCCGTTCGAACAAGGCCTCATTGCAAAGACACCACCCGTGTTCAGGGTCCTCTCCTCCCCCCCCCCTTTTTTAATATTTCAATCTTGGCGGTTCTGCCACTACCACTGCAGTACTACCCCGACCCGGGATATCCCAAACCCCGGCCGGGGCCACCACGCAGACAGGGAAACGGCGGCGACCCTAAAATAAGGGCGGCCAGCTATACAGTACTAAGCACCTAGTAGGTCGTGCAGGCCAGACTGGAATTCAACCGGACCCAGATTTGGACGGAACAAGCCGAGAGAGGCGAGAAATAGGGGAAAGAGAGAAATGAGGGGTGAACGATGTGCACAGAACAGTGGACGATGATGGATGCATGCCCGATGTGCCCGGACATCCGTGAATGCGTCCAGCACACAAGCACGCCCTGGCTGGCATTAAATGCAGTGGGCTGCCAACAATGCACAAGATTACATGCACAGTGCCATTCGCTGACAGACCTGGTGATCTGCAGATTTCCCTTCTCGGGTTTTTCTGATGTTGTGTTGTCCACGGTTTTATGTTCCACGAGGCACTGAAAAAGCATTTATACCAGATATATCCCAATATAAGCCGATATTCCCCGGTATAAAAAAAAAGGAGTCCATAAATATTGTCACTGCTGACAACTTTTCCAAACCCCAGCCCCAGACTTTTTCTTTTTTCTTTCGGCGCTGGGGTTCTTTCCAAATCTCGCCTTCTTTGCACAGAAGCCCGGTCACATGACCGGCCGCTCATGCGTGACAGGGGCCAGGGGTGGGTTTTTCTTTTTCTTTTCGCACCAACGGATTTTTTGGTACTTCTTTTTTTGAGACCATGACTGTGCATTCCCGCCCTCCCGCTCTTTTGAAAAGCGGGCCAGACGAGCGAACGAACGAGGAGAGTGTGAACCAAAGGAAAGGCAGAAAAGACGGAGGGACGGACGTACACTTATACTGTCCGGTATGGGAATTCCCAACGATGACAGTGGATGGAGGAAAGATACGTACCCCTCTTTCTTCTCCTCGGGAACCGAAAGAGTGTCTTAGGGTTGCCAAGGCGGAAAACAGTGCTGGCTTTACTGTGTTGTTCAGCGGTGCCGACGCTCCTTGGCGCACAGCCAGCAGCAGGGCCAGCTGTATTTCTAGGCGGTGGGCCGCTTAAGGCTGAGTTTTCCACAGCGCCCTCCAGCACCCCCCAGCCTGCCCGCCGCACCGTGCTTGGCCGCCGCCCGGAAAAATCAGTGGCCGAAGAGGAGGGGGCGTGCAGATAACAGCCCAACAATGCCCGGAAATTCTGGGTACTGAGGCATACAGTGGCCAGCGCCGCGAATTCGCACTGGCCTGATACTGGCCTTGGGGGAAAAAAAAAGTTGGCCACTTATGATGGATCACAGCGCTTAAACGTCAATTTCTTTGTCCTCACTTGGCTTCCTTTTCTGGACTGAGGGTTCGAAGCTTTCTCCCGGTTGAGGATAGCCGAGAGTTGACCGAACAACAGAGAGAGAGCAAGAATGCAACAGTTGCGCCTTTCGATTTCGGTTGCAACCCACCGCCAAACCGGAAGGAGAAGCGTTTAACCCCTCGGAACATCTCGCCAATAAGCGCCGCTCCTTCCTGGCTGTTGCGATGACTGATGATCCCGAGAAGACGGTCGGGAAGCAAGAGACACGCCGGGTTTAGAAACCAGGAGAGCGAGATGGAAGCCGACGAAAGAGGTGGTGTCCGGTATCGGCTCATGGCAACATCCATCCGTTCTCTCCTTTTATTTCTTTCTGTTTCTCGTGATGCTACAACCAATGTTGAATTTGCGTGTCGTGGCTTGCCGCCACAAGGTTCGTGCCTTGGGCGGGGAAAACAAGGGGACGGCCGTTTCCCCTTCCCGCCTCCACCACCACCACACCATCTTTCTTTCTTTCAGTACGTACTGCTCTTACGCCTCCTATCACGACACCAAGCGAAAAGATCAAAAAGAAAAAAAAGAAAAAAAAATACAAAAAGGGAGCCAGGAATCTTCCGTCGGCCGTTACGGTCTGAAATGGCAAATTCCGCCCGATTCCACCTCCGCAGGCGCCGCTCTTTGCCGCTGTAGCTCACCACACCACCACCCACCTCAAAGCCTGAGGGGGTTTGCAAGTTGCAACCGAACAGAAGAAAAAAAAAAACTCGCCGCTCGTACGGACCACGCCTTTCGCATCACAGTGCTCTGTCGTGCCTTGGGGAAGCCACCAGAATGGCTCGGTCGCATATTGCAGGGCTTGTGTGTCTTCGTTTCCGGTTGCTGTGTGTCCACGGAGCAACATCTGCGCCGCTGAAAAAGACGAAGAAAAGGACCACCTTGTCCGGCTGACTCTCTGCTTCCCTGCCGCCACTGATGTGGTGTTGCTGCACTTCCCGTGTCTTTTTTTCTTCTCGCCCAATCTGGGTGGTTTGGAGCATCTCTTGCATGGCGTTAGGCCGTAAAAGTGTGCCAGCGAACGAGAGAGACCACATCTGCTGCAGGTTCTTTTTTTTTCTTCTTTTCTTGGCTGGTGTGCTGGCTGTCCTGCAGTCCTCCGAAGAAACACGGGAAAAATACCCCCCAAAAGTGAAAGAAAAGCTGGGGGCCCCGGCCAGCCGTGTCTTTGCATGGCGATAAAACCACATGACAAATGTCTCATGCAGGTTGCCTTTGCACGGCTCAGAAGCCCGACGACGACAAAATCCGTCGTGCGGGCTGTTGGTTGTTGTTTGTTCCGTGCATGTGCAGGTGCATGCTTCTCTCGCTTGTGGAGTTGCCTTTCTCTCTTGCAAGGGGGCTTTCGATCGACTGTATGCGCGATATTCGAACCCTTCTTCTTCTGCTCTTCCCACGCACAATGTCGACAACCAACAGCCAGGGCCCCCCGTCTGCTAATCGTCACCATCGAAGACGCAAGAACCGGCGTGTGGCGCCCGAGGCCGCGCAGCCCGGCCAGATAAGACCAGAGAAGTCCCTCTCTCAGGAGTGAGATCGAAGCGGTGGCTCTGGTTTCCATCGATAATACGACTTACGTCAACGCTCCTCCCAGAGTGTGTGCGGTGGCATCATCACCATTGGCCGTGCAAGGTGGCCGGCGGCCCCCAACAATCACCGTCCGTCTGTCGCTTGTTGGTTCGTCTGTCTCTCTGCCCACAGTCTTCGCAATCTCGACTTTCCCCAGAAGGCAGCCGCTGGATACTTTTTTGCTCTTATCAATGACGGCATCTCCCCTTCCCTCCAGCGCCTGCGACGAGAGACAAGATGTGAAAAGAGAACCCGGTGATCCTCCAATCTCAGCGAAGCCACGCTCGTGCGTCGGCCATCTGGCCGAGAGACGGAACGCTTCGTCGTCCAACGTCCCTGGCTGGCCTGATCATAGCCGCGGCGCTTCCCAAAGTGCGAAAGAACCGGAACAGAAAATACATATAATTCTTCTTGGAGGGGGCAGAAAGGAGCGAAGGGTGGTCCGCGCGGAAGGCTGCGATTTGGAAACTGCTACGTAACAAGTTTGCTTCTATGAATATAACATCTAAAATCCCCCGAAGGATCACGGATAAGGGGAGAGAGGGAATCAGCCGCCGCGGGAGATGAGCCAAGCGGGCTCGCCCCTTTTCCGCTGCCCCTTCCCCTTCCCCTCAGTATTTCAGGTTGCTTCGACGGTTGCTCTCCTCATATCTTGCTATATCGCGCATATCCAGGTTCCCCAGAGATACACATCATCGTCTGAATGCGGTCACCGAGATATACAGGACCATGCCACATTCGTGGGCTGTTACAGGGGGAAGGGGGAGGCCCAGACGGCGGCAACATCGGATAAGAAGGTCTATTCTTCACGCAGCCGCCGCCGCACGGCTCCTTTCGCTTCTGTGCTGCTCTGAGATCTTGCACAAAACGGCTTTCTAATCTTGGTTTCCAGGAGAATATCCTCATCAAATCCTGCAAAGGCCGATACCGGCACCCACGGGGATGAGCGGTACAATCTACCAGGTTCCCCTCGTTCTCCTCCCCCCCTCCTGGACAATTTTCCCCCTCCAAAGTCCGTGATCCGATCGTTCTGCCGCCGCACATCTTGTGTAGCCTCCCAAGACGGACGGAAAGCTTCGACCACCACCCATCTCAACGGCCATCGCCACCAACCCCTTTGACACGGAAAGGAGGAGGGGAGGGGGGGATAGCTTCCAAGATTAGCATCTATCCAGCCGCCAAGACATGAACCTGCCTCGAAGCTGTTGCTCATCACCCCAGGAACAGCCCAAGAACGGCCAGAGAGGCCTTTTGTCCTTCTTCTGGTGTTAAGCGCGGAGAGCCCGTCCGAGATACTCGCGCCGTCCCCTTCGGATGTGTGTGTGTGTGTGTGTGTGTGTGTGTGTGTGTGTGTGTGCCTCTCGAGCCAGCTGTCCCGACCACGTTTGCCACTGTGGATTCTCAGTTCATCTCACGTATCCAACGGCACAAGAGCAAGCCGACGTGCACTTCTGGCCGGCCGCACGTCCCTCACCCATCGACCAAGCGAGAAAAGAAAAAAAGTCCAGGGGACCTCTGTCCGCCCGCTGTTGGTTTGCTACGGCCTATGGGCCAAAAAAAAAAAGGGAAAAAAAAGAGAGAAAAAAAAGCCCGTCGACGGCTTGGTCCGTCATGATCCCTGTTAGTCGGGAATCCTATTTCGTTTCCATCCTGTGAGAGAGCTTCCCCTTCCCTCCCTCTGTCTTTCTCCTCTTGTCTTTTACCTATCTCGCTTTCTTCCTGCATCACCGTCCCGCACCCCCTCCCTTCTTCCTCCGTACCGTCTACGAATCACATCTCGAGCGTACCCTCACTTTTCTCTGGCCAGTCACCCCCCAGCTCCATGCCCATATTTCCATTCTTCTCCTCTTCGCCCCCGTTCTTATGATCTGCTCTGATCTGCTCTGCTCTCTCTTCACCGTTGGTACGGCCCTCTTGTTGACTTGTTGAGGCTGGCTGCATATTGCATATTGCATGGTGCATGGTGCATGGTGCATGTAGCCCATGCCCTGTTCGCCTCTCTCCTTCTCCCTCCCCCCCCCATCCCCGCTCTCTCGCATGTTTGCCCTCCTTCTCTCTTCCTAACAAACTCCATTAGTCCGGCTTCAACCTCGCCTCTTCGCCTCCCCCCCCCCTCTTGTCACTTTTTTTTTGACAGAGGAGTCCCCTGCTCCAGTCACTTGAATCCTGCAGCCCAGGGTCCAACCCTGTCCGGAGGCTGGAAAGGGAACCACCGAACACAGAGAGAGAGCGAGAGAGAGAGAGAGAGACTTGTGGTCCGGTGGTGGAAAATGTGAACGGGCTCTCCCTTCACCGGTATGGAAAGAGATGGCCCGTTTGCATGGTCGGCCTTGTCTCCTGTGTAATCCTGACTACTGAGTACTGTACAGTAGGTTTGTCCTGCACAGTATTCAGTTAACCGTCGGCGGATTGTCCCCAAAAAGTCGGCCGGATTTCCCGTTTGTTTGCCTTTTTCTTTCCTTTTTTTTTCTTTTTTTTTCGCGGATCTTTCTGAGCCGAGAGCTGCTGGCCAGCACCCCACACGACGGACGGGATCAAGCCGGCTTCCCTCTCTCTCTGTTCAGGCAGCACAGGCCAGCGAACGAACGGCACGCTATTCATGCAGTAAGCAAGCCTTGCAAGCCGAAAGGGGGAGGGGGAATGGGAATTATCAACATACTTCCTTTTTCCTTTTGTATTTTTTTTTCAGGTCATTCGTCTCGCAAACGACTCTCGCAAGCAGGCAACATCCCAGTTTGGAAATCTACACGCCCGCCGTGCATTATACCCCGAATATAGATATTTATACTGTATTTATATATATATATATACCGAAGATAGCGCACAACGCGCAGCCAATCCGGGCCAGAACACAGCAGCCATCATAACATGCATCTCTCTCGCGACTCCGTCCGGGCGACGTGGCGGAGTGTCCAGGTGGCCGCTGTTCTGCAGTAGCTGCTGGACTGGACTGTACAGTATGTATGTGCTGTCCCCGCTCCGGCAGTGGAGACCAGCACAGATCGAATCACTTACCATATATGTACATACTGTGCAAGCAGAACAAGAGACACACCCTCCGGAGCGCACGAGGCAGGCTACACTACAACGGCACGATGGATGGCCGAGGGCATGCAAAGCCCGCTGGCGTGTGGCTGGTTGACTTGCCTCTTCCCGCATAATATTATAGTCTGTCGAAACGGGATATACTGAGCTGTGCATCTCCCCCTCTTCCACTCTTGCCATCACTCACTCACTCACCCACAAGCGAGAACTACCCAATCCTGCACGCACAAAAAACCGGAGCCGGCCGGCCTGGGGCGAGCGGTGATGTGATGTGATGTGTGATGTGGTTCTCGCTTCTTCAGCGTGGTGGAGCCAGTGTCCATCCGGACCTTGGACGGCAACGGCTCAGCTGTGATACTACTTGCCATATGCACTGTTGATGCTAATTTGGGGAGGGGATATTTCCACGTCGTAGTATCGAGGGAAATCCACCTCCATCCAACAACCCACTGCCATGAGTTGCCATCATACCATCATCATAAGGTATATATAGAGATACCTAATGAAAAGGGACGTCTCGAATTAAAAATATTTCCCAATGCAGATTTGGAAATATGCATTCAGTGGGGTAGCAACGAGCCTGAAAGTCTCTGATGTGTGGTATCGGTGTGAAGAAGCCTACTGTACAGTACTGTACTGTGAAAGTTGTCACACCGCCATATGCAGGCCATTGCGAATATAAAAAAGGACAAAAGTTAAAACCGCAAAAATGCGTAATCTGGGAATCGAACCCAGGGCTAATCGAAATCATTGCAACCATGGCAACGATTAATGTTACCACTACACCAATTACGCCTTGAGAAATCCGGACCCTGCGGTAAGCCTAAAAAGGCGGGACGGATGGCCTGGTGGAGACCCGGTTACGCACCTGCGCGTTTGCTGCTATGCGTCTACGAGATGCAGATATCCCGCCTTTTGCGGACTTGGGGAGAGAGAAATATCGGGCGGTAATCGGGCTCGGGGTTGTTGCTATGAGATGGTGTTCATGGTGGAACTGAGTGAAGATATGGTGTGGGCAACCGCCCATTAAACGACGGACCACTTCTCCCGGCGGCAGTGAGAGCGATCGCCTGTGTCGAGAATGATACAGGAACGGTCTCGATATTAGCAGATATGCTCTCGTTAGACGCCATAGACAGTAGAAGTTGAGTGTTTCCCCGCTATCTCTCGATGCGTAGGGACGGCGCACGACTGTCGCGGCACGGGCAATATGGCCTCCAGCATGTTGGATCTGCACGGTTGGCCGGACCTTGTATCTAAGAATAATTCTAGACGCTCTTTCAAGTTCCATTCTCGCGCTTTCGGATGTGTCCCTTTCCGGGGCCTGACCCTGCAAATAACTCCAGCGTGGTCCCGAACGGGAGGCCGACCTCGTAGTCATCCACACACTGCACTCTTTGTACACATATCGAATACGTAAACCAAGATATAGCCGCGGCTGGGTCGGCGGCCGTGTGATTTCAGAGCACCCTTGAGCACATCGCACCACAATGATGCAATGGGGACGACTCCGTCACGCACTGCTAGGCGCGGGCCTGCGCGGCTGGGTGCCGCTGGCTGGTGTCTACGAGGACATCTTGCGGGAAATGAATCGTGCACAACGGTGGGGAAGCATACGACTATCTTACGGGCGTGATATCAAGCCAAGTCGAGCCAACGCTGGTATTCCTCCGATAGCCCTCAATATCTATGTGTCACTGCATCTAGATTTGATTGTAGATACTTGGCCGGTCTTAATTGGGATGCCGCTTCCAGATATTGGAGCCCATAAAGCACGCATACATGGCCGTCTCCCTTCTTAGCGCCAGCAATAGCCTTCTGACTACGCCTCACAGTTGGCGAAGATGCTGTCGACCTCGGAGAGGATCTGGCGTGGACTAAGCGTGCATCGGTATGATTGACGCAGGGCTGGATAGAGCCCTGTGAGCCTTGAGAGAGGGCCGTCGTTAGACGCAAGTAGATTCCATGAGAGACCCGGACTCCTGACGGTTGGAAAGTCGTGCACTTGAATCTCGATAGAAGACACGGTCAAAGACAGGAAAGGAGAAGGATTCAGGATGCCGATATTCCGTCGAGATATCACACAACCCTCGGCGAGAGTCAGAAGCTGACTTCGACCATTCCGCTACACTGGCGTCGGCCGGCCGCTGCCAGCGATGGGCTCTCTTGCCACTGCTCGGTGAGCATTTGCCTGCCCACTCGGCAATCACGGGACATTTTGGCTGGGATTACAGCCTTCACCCGGTGATTTGGGCACCCGAGCGACGAGGCCAGGCCAGTAATCTTAGGGTCTACCCCGTCTCGGCGTGACTCGAGAACAAGCGTCGGCCACTCGTCGTTTCTCAGGCGCACGAACCGCAGCCGGCCGCTGTCTTCCTCATCGATAGAACTGTGGCCGTTAAAGTCCCATTCCGGCGTCTGTCCTGGTGCTACTGTCTGGGATCGGTGCACACTAGGGGGGACGTTGACCACCGGGCCCCGTCAGCCGGCTGGCGGTGAGCCGTGATGGGCGGACGTTAAGGATCCCTCCGGCCCACAGTCTGTGCCCGGTTCGCATA
>LNGL01000005.1:2447936-2477959 GCA_001510565.1 Knoxdaviesia proteae
GGGGGGGGGGGGGGGGGGGGGGGGGGGGGGGGGGGGGGGGGGGGGGGGGGCGTGAGGGGTGTGTGAGTTAGTGAGAGGCTACCTAGGGAGAGCAGAGTCTAACGGGGTTCTCTTCCTGGGAAGAGGGAGACCACAAACGAGGGACCCCGAGAACAGGATGCTGCTCACATGTGCGCCAGCTTCTTCGGCACTATCAACCGGTCGGCGCCGACCAGCGCCGACCCGGTGGCCTTCACTCGCTTCTCTCCGGTGGCTGTCAACGGGATATCGGTGCGTCCGGTGTGTTTGCCGCTCAGCGACCATTCGGTCTCGCCGTGACGGATGATGAATACTCGCGGGGTGGCCATCGTTCTGGGGCTGAAGCTGTGTGAGACTGGGAGACGAGAGTGGTTGTGTAGTTGAAGAGAGACAGACTATCGGTTAAAAGAGGGAGTATTGCAGTGTATGAGTGAGATACTAAGTCTGCGGTGGAATCTAGTTGAACTGAGGAGGAAAAAACAGGAGAGAAAAAACCCAGAAAGCCACCGGAAGTGAAGTAGCGCCCGATATAGCGGAGTGGCTGCATATAAAAGACCGCCCGGCGCAAACCCCCAAACTCAGGGTCGGAAGCTGCCCCTCCTCGGATCAAAAGTCAAGTCGCGATAAGGCCCGGACAGGTGCTTCACTGCGTCATAATTCGGGGCGTTTTCGACCTTTTCCAGGGCCGCCACGCCCCGGAATTCCAACTTCACGGCCACGTTGGATTTTCCCAAGACTGGAACCCTGTTGAACAAGAGTCTAGTGTGTGTCTATCTAGACTTCCCTGGTCCATTCCGATCCCACTGGATCCTAACCATGCCGTTCAAGGTCAAGAGAGGGGGAATAGAAAAAAACAATATTAAAAAATTTAAAAAATTAAAAATTAAAAAAGTGAGAGCAGCTCTCCAGTGAGAGAATCATGAACTTTGAGGCGATCATCCCTCAGAATCCACCCGCCAAAAACCTCCCCTTGCCAGCCAAGACAGTAAACGCACAGTTCTGCGCAAGTATCAGGTGCAAAGTCTCCTGTCCAGGCGGATCTCTCGACGCTGGGAAGACTTGCCACTTCTCGTTCCTTGTCTACAGGCGATGTCGCATTGCGGTTTTTAATTTTTTTTTAAATTTTTTTTTAATTTTTACTTATTTCCTTAATTGCCCAGGAGAGCTCTTATCGATAAGCCCAGCACAGCCTTTCAGAGGCTACAGCGCTGGACATCGCCTGGTGCCCGGATTTTCCAGCGGCCCTTCCCACTAAACTCACTGAGCCCATTTCGCCCCGACAAACAAGGAAAGTGCGATCCGCCAATCAAAGCCCAAGACATCCTTCCATCCACCCACCCACTCACCGACGCATATTTACCCACACATCTCCAAATACTTCCCGATCACGGTCTGATTCTCCCCCTCCCTCCCCCCCAGCAAATCCTTCGTCTTCCGACCCTCCCGCCGCCTCGATCCTCCGGTTCCGCGCATCCGATACCTCCGTGTCTTGCTTTCCTTGTTTCCAACCTTCCTGGTTCCTCGCGATTTGGGCCCACGACCACCCCCCTTTCGCTGCCTCCGTGCGTCATCGCCCGACGCGTGCCCGCCCGCTGCCGCCCTCTTTTTTCCATGTCCGCCAACAAAGTGCGCGCCGCCGTGCTTGCCGGCGGCGTCGGCGCCATTGTGTTCTTCGGCACCCAGTACGGCGCCGGCCTGAAGACCCAGCACCAGTGGAAGGAGGTACGCTGTGGCCCGCGTGGTCCCCCCGCACAAACACCGCGACCGCAATGTCCGGAGAATCCACCGTCCTCCGCCTTCCGCCGCCGCCGCCCCGTCCTCGTGCTGCTCGCGCCCCTTTGACTAACCACATGCATGGCGCCGTCTCCTATCTCTTCTGCAGGAACGCAAAGCCCTGGTCGACGCCGACCCCGCCGACCAGATCGCCCTTCTCGAGCGCCAGCGCCAGCACCTGCTCGCCAAGCGCGGCTTGCTGCAGCAGAAACTCGACAACTTCCACGCGCGGCTACGCGAGCAGGAGGAGGCCAAGAAGCAGAACCCGGATAGGTGAACACGCCGGTGGCCTTGCGGGCACTCCTTGGGGAGGACCACCGGACTTGGCTCAGCTATACTGGGCCCAGGATCTCAATCTGCTATGCTCTGGATTGGGAATTGGGTGGTTGAAGTTCATCTCGGACTCTCTCTATGGGTTGCCTGATGATCTCGCTTCTTTCTCCAGTTCCTCTCTTGGGCGGCCTGGGGTGTTGTATGATATTGGAAGGATGTTATGTTGTATAATTGGCATGGACAAGGCGTTTTGGGCACTGGGTATATATCTTTTCTGTTTTGTTTGGCTGGAGATGGATTCCTGGCTAGGTGAGACTCTCTACAGTATATAGTATGGCACCTGTTTACTTGACTAGAATATACGGAGTACTTGATCAAACATGGTTTTTCATTTCATGTGAACTGGTCTTAGACACACCAAGGCATGCATTCCTTGCCTTGCTCTTAAAACCAGTGTAGTCTGGAGAAGTCAGCACCTGGAATAGTGGAACTGATGAGTGGCAAATTACTCATACCAGAGTAGGGTTGAAGTAGCGCATTATCGTTGCCTCTCTTCAACAATTCAAATCCTTCAGCTCGCTTAGCTCAGTTGGTTAGAGCGTCGTACTAATACTGTAACCCCAGTATCAAGTAATGCGAAGGTCGCCAGTTCGACCCTGGTAGTGAGCATCATCTTTTTGCATTTTTGCCCTTTTTTCCTCTTTCTATCACAACGATATGGAGGCATACCGACGTGATGGATTCAATGCCTAATAGATTTTTTTAATATTCTATCTGGGTTTCTCGCTATAGAGCTCAACACACACCCCACCAGCCCCTACTGACTAGGTTGAGTCTGCACTTCAGACATCCCCTCACAAATCCAAGACCACGCACTCCAGATGGAAGCCATATTTTTCCTTTATTTCTTTTCTCTAATCCCAAGTCTAATAGCAGTACTCCCTCCCCCACCATATATACTTTGATTCCCCTTGTCTGTTTGAGAGCAGGCCCTCCCTCCTCTAGGGAATCACTACTATGCTCCTCTCACCCATGCAACAGAGGGAGCAGGTGACAGGACACACTTCGGACAGGACAGAGCAGCAGGCCACAGAACCACAAGACTCTGAAGAAAGAAAGAATACAACGCCATGTTTAGACTCATTGTTCCCAGATAACATGCATGAAAAAAAAAAAAAAGAACAAGATAATAAAAGACAGAGTGCAACTTCAAGAAGCCGAGGAGGAGGGAGATTGGACCGGGAAGTGAAGTCTCTAGAGCCTGAGTCAAGCAGAGCTAGAATCAAGCAGACTCAAGCAGACTCAGAACCTACGCCATGCTTCCATCCGCCTCGGGCAGGTCAATCGCCTTGTACAGCAGGATCAGCGCCGAATGCGACTCGCCGCCACCACACAGCGTCTCGATCTTGTCAGCCTCGACCTCACTGACCTTGTCGTCGTTGAACCACCACCACCGCCCGTCCTCGGCGCCCTTCTTGCCCGTGGCCGCGTCCACCTCCGCCGGCTTCTTCACGTACGCCGTGTAGTGGCCGCTGTCGGCGCTGGCGCCCTGATGCGTCACCACGCCGCGCAGCTCGTACAGGCCCGACTGGTTCGCGCCGACGTCGGCCCGCAGTTCGGGGCTGACCAGCGCGTGCAGCTCCTTCTTGGCCGCCAGCAGCGCCGCCGCCTGCTCGGCGTCAATCTCGGCGTCTGTCTTGAAGGTCTCGCCCATGACCACGTCGGCGTCGCCGCTGGCAGTGGCAGTGGCAGTGGCAGTGGTCGAGCTACCCACCGCGGGGGCGGGAGCAGCCACAGCCACAGCTCCGCTCTCGGTCTTGGCCTTGGCCTTGGCGTTGGTGACCTCGGGCACGTTGTCGACGTGGGCGCGCTTTCTCCGCTTGCGCGTGCGCTCGATGTCGTCCTCGTCCTTGCGCACCTCGCGCACCTTGTCGCGCACCGGCACCAGCGCCTTCTTCAGCTCGTCCGAACAAAACTCCACCAGGTCCAGCTCGTGCTGGAAGGTGACCTTGCGCATGATCTTGGCCTTCTTCTGCGACTCGCGCTTCCAGAAGAAGCGCACAAAGTGCACGGTCAGGTACTTGGGCAGCCGCGAGATGCGCGACGTCTTGGTGTACATGGCGTTGCGGCCCAGGCCGGGGGATTGCTTCTCCAGCTTTTCCGAGAGCGCCGCCTCGATGCCATCGCGCAGGTGATTGGTGGTGGCGCTGATGTGGCAGTTGAGCTTGTAGAACGGTTCATTAGACAACGTCGGCGCCTCGCCATTCTCGCCTGCCGCATCCTCGTCGCACTCGACCATGGTGGCGAACTCGCCCGCCATGTAGCGGTCGACAAACGACACCGCCGGCGACGTCGACGCCTCCGAGTCCTTGATCTGCACCGACTGCGCAATCTTGTTGACGATCTGCGACCACGCCTCCTCGGCATCCTGCTGGGCATAGCCCGGACCCGACTTGGAGCGCTCGTTGAACTGCGGGAAGTTGACGCGGAGCGCGTTGAGGAAGGCCATGGGCGGCACGCTCTCCTGGGTCTTGGACATGCTCTTGTACAGCGCGCCCAGCTCCTTGACGAGATCGGGCTGGCCTAGCGACGAGGCGGCCAGGCCGGACGGGCGGTACGTGGCCAGGGCGTCCTGCAGCTCGGGGATCGACTTGAGGGTTTGCAGGGTCGAGTTGAGGTAGCAGGTGTTTCCGAGGTTGACGAGGCCGGCCGGCGTGGCGCCGGCCTGGTTCGCGGCCTCGGCGGCGGTCATGTCTTCGACGAACTTGGTCATCTTGGCGGGGCGCACGAGATCGCCGCCGTCGCCGCTCGGCGTGCCGAGCATCATGATGACCTGGCCGTTCTTCAGGCCGACGGTGGTCATGTCGGTGTCATCTTTGAGGTTGGTGCCCTTGATCAGCACCTTCTGGCGGTCGGGCTCGACGCCGGTCAAGCTGAAGAGCTGGAACTTGAACACTTCGCCGGGCTGGGAGGTATCGACTTCGACATCGTACGTGGTTCCGCGATGCTTGACGCGGACTGGATTTGTCAGAAGAAGAAAAAAGAGGCAAACGTTAGCTTGGGCGTGGGCGGTGAACGTCGGGTATGGCCGGAGAGTGGAAAGGAAGGGAGATGTCACGATGGAGTGCCAGCACCAACATGCCAACAAATCGTGAGAATTCCATCAAGTTTATTGCACCTACCCTGAATAGCCGCCATGACGACGAAAAGAAATGACGTGTGCTGGTCGTGAAGAGCGGTACCAAAGAGGGGGAGGGGTAAATCAGGAAGAGAGCTCTGGATTGGAACTTGAAGGAATGTCGCGAGATGGAAAAAGGAGAAAATGAGGAGAATGGAAGTAAGCTTAGATAGAAAGCCGCAGGAGGGGTCAAGTAGGGAAAAGAGACAGCAATGACCAGCTTTGCTTTGCTGATATTGAGGAGAAGAAAAGCTTAGGCAAACATAGAAATAGAGACATCGCGGAAGAAGAGTGAAGAAGAAGGCAGCAAGGGTATGCGTCAACAGAGCGCGAAGCTGATGGGCGGCAAAAACCCGTGGTGGCGCTATGTCAGCGTGGTTTTGCAGGCCTGAGCCCGCTCTGGCATGGGCCGGTTACAGTGGGAGGGCCGCTATAAGCCACCAGTTCGCCTAGGCAATAGCGGGGGTTTACAGGGGACCAAGCAGAATCAGGGCCTGATCGACGCGGGACCAATCAAAACCAGGGCCCCATTACTAATCCAAGTCGGGTTAGTCATCGCCGACTCATCGCGAAGTCTCAGCCCAAAACGTGACGGGCCAGCTGTGGCGCACGTGATATCGGGACAGCTTTACATTCTTCCGGTGGGCGAAATGAAGGCACGCGTAAAAGCGTGTTTTCCCGCTCGTCCAAAACCAAAAAAAAAAAAACAAAAAGGCGAGAAGAGAATGTCTTGGTGAATGCGACTCTACCTAGGGCGATTGGACGGTGGCATTGTGGCGCGGGCCTTCTTCAGCCTAGAGGCAAGGAGCAATAGATTTCATATGCCAATGTTCGTGTACATGTACAGTACTCATGTTCACCCATGTGAAAAGCCAGACGCAGCCACTGCCATGAAGAAAGACACACGGAGGTCGACAACCCATTGATGTCCATGCTATTCCATCCTCCGTGCCCTGGCCCTAAAGTTTAGCAACACAGTGGCCTTCAGACGAGAGAGGGGAAATTGTCCGTGTTAAGCTGGTGTGTTCCTCGTATTCAGCCTTGTCAAGCTCCGGCTGCTTTGCTCTGGTGGTGGTACGTACAGTACTACGTACAGTCCACGCACGCAAAATGCCCTGGGGCCCTGAAGCGGCGGATCTTCAATATCCTCTGCCGCCTCAAAAATAGACCTTGATGACTTCCGGTCATTTTTTGATTGACGAGGAGGGCAAGAACCTCGAAGAATCACATCACGGCTGCTCTTTCCCTTCTTCATGGCCATTCCTGTAGCTGCTCCTTCCCTTCAACTGTAGTCCTCCGCAGCCCTAAGCATCTAACCGATATATTCACTTACAGAGAAGTATTCATCTATAGGGGCACTTCGTATCCCGCATTTTCGGGTGGTTTTGGACCCCCCTGGATTTCTTATTGTGCTCCCTTTTTGATGCATCGCTATATGCATTTCCGCCCTTCATTTTCTTTTCCCCTTTCCAACCTTTGATTCTTCATTCTCTTTAACTATTCACCGTACATTCCACTGGTGATATTCCATTATTTCTTTTTTTCTTTTTTTCCTTTTTAATTCAGTCGCGTTTCAATTCTTTTCTCTTCTGGCTCTCCCTCTTTTCCTCTCTAGTCCTTTTTCTCCCCCCTTTGCTCTTAGGTGTCCTTTAAGCCAGCCGCCTTAGCTGAACTTGGACGATAAACCCAGGATTGAGTGAAAAGGTCCTGTTCACAAAAAAAAGGGCCCTATTTATTCTACTTCATACTCTCGTTTTTATCCTTGTTTGCTACCTCTCTTTGCTTCTCTGTTCCTCTCAATTCTTCATTGGTGCCTGTCTTTATGTACATATGCAGTTGAGTGTGTACAACTGTGTACATCTCTCTCACCCTTGTTCTTTTTCCTTCTCTACCTCTCTCTAATTGCTCCATCTAGTCCTGAAGTGACTTGGTGAAGCTTCCTCTGCAATCGACTGTTCGACACCGCCCAGTTCTACGCCCATCGATCGAGGCCATCGAGGCTATATCGATCACTTCCATTGCTCGAGTTGCGCCTTTCTGTTCGACTTCCATCCTCCTCTCGAAATCTCTCTCCTTCTCCGTAACCCCCGATCCAATCCGCGAAAATCTCCCACCATGGCGCGGGTTAGCCCACAAGCTTCCGCTCCGGCGGTGGCCGAGAAGACCCCGGTGGCCGCAACCAAGCCGGCCCCGGTCGCGATCAAGCAAAAGTCCGATCCGAAGACGTCGTATGCCTCCGACGGCGTGAAAGACAACGATGTCTTCCTGCTCCCCATATCTGATTTCCACCTCGTCGTGGCCGTGACCCTGATTGCCGCGGCCGTGCGCCTGTTCCGCATCTACCAGCCCACCAGCGTCGTGTTCGACGAGGTGCACTTTGGCGGCTTTGCCACCAAGTACATCAAGGGAAAGTTCTTCATGGACGTCCACCCGCCGCTGGCGAAGCTGCTGATTGCCCTGACCGGCTGGTTGGCCGGCTTCAAGGGTGACTTCGATTTCAAGGAGATCGGCAAGGACTATCTCGAGCCCGGCGTCCCGTACGTCGCCATGCGCATGTTCCCGGCCGTCTGCGGTATCCTCCTCGCTCCTTGCATGTTCCTGACCCTGAAGGCTTCCGGCTGCCGCACCACCTCGGCTCTCCTTGGAGCTCTGGCTATCATCTTTGGTAAGTCGATACACCGCTATCCCCACAGCTTAGTTTTCCCATTGGGGAGACGTAATCTTGTCTTTTAGGGTTACACAATGAGGCTGTCAAAGAGACCAAACGGGCTAACCTGAAGTCACACTCTTTTTTCTTGCAGAGAACGGTCTTCTCACCCAGGCTCGTCTGATCCTGCTCGACTCGCCCCTCATGATCGGCACTGCCTTCACCGCTCTGGCCTTCACTTCCTTCACCAACCAGCACGAGCAGGGCCCCTCCAAGGCCTTCGATCTTAGCTGGTGGTTCTGGCTCGTCATGAGCGGTGTTGGCCTGGGTCTCACCGTCAGCATCAAGTGGGTTGGTCTGTTTACCATTGCCTGGGTTGGATCCCTGACTCTGATCCAGCTCTGGACTGTCCTCGGTGATACCAAGAACGTGACCATGTTTGACTTTGGCAAGCACTTTGTCAGCCGTGCCGTCTGCCTCATTGGTATCCCCATGGCTCTGTACATGTCGATCTTTGCCATCCACTTCCTCGCTCTCGTCAACCCCGGCGACGGCGATGGCTTCATGAGCTCCGAGTTCCAGGCTACTCTCAACTCCAAGGGCATGCAGGACGTCCCCGCCGATGTTCTCCTCGGCAGCCGTGTCAGCATCCGCCACGTCAACACCCAGGGCGGCTACCTGCACTCCCACCCTCTCATGTACCCCACCGGCAGCAAGCAGCAGCAGATCACCCTGTACCCCCACAAGGACGGCAACAACGTTTGGCTTCTGGAGAACCAGACCCAGCCCCTCGACATCCACGGAAACCCCATCAACGGAACCGATGCCTGGGACAACACCGACAAGCCTCACTTCTTGACCAACGGTGCCATCATCCGCCTGTACCACACCCCCACCCACCGCCGCCTGCACTCGCACGATGTCCGCCCCCCGATCACCGAGGCCGAGTGGCAGAACGAGGTTTCGGCCTACGGATATGAGGGCTTTGACGGAGATGCCAACGACTTCTTCCGTGTCGAGATTGTCAAGTCCAAGTCGCAGGGTGCTGTTGCCAAGGAGCGCGTGCGCACCATCGAGACCAAGTTCCGCCTGATCCATATCATGTCTGGCTGCGCTCTGTTCTCGCACAAGGTGAAGCTTCCCGACTGGGCCTCCGAGCAGCAGGAGGTGACTTGCGCGCGGGGCGGAACCCAGCCCAATTCGATCTGGTACATTGAGCACAACGAGCACCCCATGCTTGGAGCCGACGCCGAGCGCGTGAACTACCGCAACCCCGGCTTCTTGGGCAAGTTCCTGGAGCTGCACGCCGTCATGTGGAAGACCAATGCCGGTCTGACCGACTCCCACGCCTGGGACTCCCGCCCCGAGTCGTGGCCCATTCTGCTCCGCGGCATCAACTTCTGGGGCCGCAACCACCGCCAGATCTACCTCATCGGCAACCCGGTCGTCTGGTACAGCGCCACCATGGCCATCGTCATCTACGTCATCTTCAAGGGTCTGGCTGTTCTCCGGTGGCAGCGCAGCTACAACGACTACTCGAACGCCACCTTCAAGCGCTTCGACTACGAGGTCGGCAGCTACGTTCTCGGATGGGCCTTCCACTACTTCCCCTTCTACCTGATGAAGCGTCAGCTCTTCCTGCACCACTACTTCCCGGCGCTGTACTTTGGCATTCTGGCCTTCTGCCAGCTCTTCGACTATGCCACCGCCCGTGTCCCGTACATGTCGCAGGGCACTCGCTCGATCGTCAACAAGGCCTCGGCCATGGTGCTTATCATCTTCACCGTCGTTGCGTTCACTCTGCTGTCCCCGCTCGCGTACGGCAACACCTGGACCAAGGCGCAGTGCAAGGCTGTCAAGATCTTCCCCACCTGGGACTTCGACTGCAACACCTTCCTTGACACCGTAAGGATCACACCCTCCCTTCAAAAGTTGTATTGGCTCAAGGTGTTATCTTTTTACTAACTGGTTTTCTGTTTGTCCTGTAGTATGATGCCTACAACACCATCGGTAGCTCCACCAGCGGCGCCCAGCCGACGTCGGCACCCGTTGCCAGCGTGAAGCCCGTCGAGGCTCCCAATCCGGTTGTGCCCGCTGCGGAGCAGCCTGGCGGCGAGATCTCGGGCGCGCCGCTGCCGCCGGACCAGAAGATCCTGCGGCGCGAGGAGAAGATCGAGTACCGCGACCAGGACGGCAACCTGCTGGACCCGGAGGTGGTTGAGCAGCTGAAGGGCAAGGTGGAGTTCCGCACGCGCTACGAGACGCGCACGCGCATTGTCGACGCCGACGGCAACGAGGTGGTGCAGCCCGAGGAGGAGGGCGTGGCGCCGCCCCACCCGGACGTCGAGGGCGCCGACCGCGAGACCAAGCTCAAGAACCTAGTCCCGGATGACCCGATCCCCGCCAAGGAGAGCCTGGACGGCGTGCAGGAGGCCGAGGCGTCCAAGCCCAAGCCGGCCAGCGAGGGCAACGAGGCCACCGTCTAAACCCGGGGCCCGCTGTTGTCTCTCACTGCCCTTCCCACTCCTCAGGGAATCTTGTACACCAACCCTCCCCGCAATCTCTCTCCCGAGCCAACCAAAGCATCACCTCTTCGGTCTCCTCCAAATCCCTCCCTCTTGACTTCTTCTACCTCTCTCACAAACCACCGGTTTGATAATGAAGCGACGCAGAAACAACCCCTTTAAAACTTAGGCTATGGGACCACAATAGTCCCATAGCACAGACAAAACTCCAAACCTCCACACTCTCTCTAGCATAACTTCTCCTTTTTTTTCTGTTTCCTTTTCTCTTTTTCTGATGTACTCGAACTCGCTCCTTTTTATTTCCTTTTTCACATGTGATGTCACTGCTTTTTCCCTTTCTCTCTTGTACTTTTTCTTTTTTTTTTTGTGTTTCTAAGTTGATGAAAATAAAAATGAAATGAAATTTCCCAATTTATGTGGTTTGTCTTGTAGGTGACATACTATCGTGTGCAGGATGAATGAAGTGTTGGTCCAGGAGAGATAGAAATTCTCTCAAGCACATTTGCACAGTGAAGAAACATAAGCAAGAGAGACATAACGAGGAGAGAGGATGGCAAGACCTGACCAAATACTGGTCCAAAATAGTGTATTACTCAAGGTATATATATCCAAAGGTCATTAGCAGAAGCCCCGGACACATATTCTATACCGCCCGTCCCCCTCCTTCACCAGGAGGTTCCTGGTCCCATCACAGCAGGATATATACAAAAGCAGAGAACTTGAAGGAAAACAAGAGACATCCAAAACAAACGATCAAAGTGAGAGAGAACGAAAAGCAAGAATGGAGGAAATGATGTAGAGGAGAACGACTAAAGTGCAGTAAGATGAAAGGTTGTAAGATGAACGCCAGCCGTTGTAAACCCAGAAACTGAGAGAATGCAAGACCTCCCGGATGGAGAGGTTAGAAAAAAAAGAAACCCAGACGAAGAATGAAACATAGTCCCACCTCCAGAAGAAACGCCAGCCTTTTTTGAAAGTCCTCCCCCAAAAAAGAAGTCACCAAAGAAATGAAGGGGAAAAAAGAAGAGAATGGAAGAAAGAGTGGGTATCGTAGTTAAGAGTAAAAAATGGGAACCCCAACTGAAGAGGTTGTACTGAGAGAAACAGGGGTAAAGAGATAGAGGTCATTAAGATAAGAGCAAGAGAGGAGAAGAGAGAAGATTCCGAGGGATAAGAATGGGAACACTATTAGAGGTGACCAAGTAGGTCTAAACCGAAGAAGCAACAGCCTCCGGGTTGTTCTCAGTAGAAGCATCAGCAGCAGGGGAATCCACAGGCTTGATAGTCTCGGCTTCACTTCCTACCGGACTGGCCGCATGCTCCGATCGCTGGGAGGAGCGCGGCGGCAGAGGCGGGGGAATCGGCTTAGCGGTAGCATGAACCGGCACCTCGGAGTCCGACACGGTGACCACGGGGCTCAAACGGCCGTCCGCCTGCGACTCCACGTCGTTCGACACCGGCGTGACTTCCTGGAGAGGCGAGGCCATCTTCCCGAGCTCCGAGCTGGCGCGCGGGCTGATATTGCCCTCAGCGTCGAGGATCGGGTGGCCGGTCGGCACAACGCCGCCGCCAATACGCGCCCAGAACATCTGCTCACGCAGCCGCACGCTCTCCTCCCAGGCCGCCATCTCGGCGTCCACGTCGTCGGTGCGCCACATGCCGTCGCGAAGCAGCCGCAGGAACCCCATCAGGTCGCAGCACGCGCGCACGCGGCCCAGGCAGTACGGGCACAGCGGGTAGCGCTGCGCGCTCTCGGCGTCGCTGGTGCGGAAGCGGTGGGTGCGCAGGAACGGCGCCGATTTCTTGGTCTCGCCGCACAGCGAGCACGTGTAGTGGTGCGGGTTGGCGATGGCCGCGTAGGGGGTGTTGGTCGGCACCGGCTCGACAATCAGCGTGCCGTCGGTGACGGCGCTGAGCACGCCACGGCGGGCCAGCCAGGACAGGCCGGGGGCAAGGTCGAGGCGCAGGGTGGGCTCGATGTCCTCGGTCAGGATTCTCTTGAAGAAACGGCTGTCCTTCAGCGACGGCGCCGCCGAGGCGCTGGTGGGGCTGCCGCTGTCGGTGGGGAAGGTCGGAGACGGCGCCAGGGACTGCGGGGCACTACCAGCCGCACTCGAGTTCTGGCCGCCGCCCAGAGTGAGCGAGATGGGACCGATAGAGCCAGCAGACGGCTTGGATGCGTGGCAGCTGCGCGACATTTTCGCAAACGCTCGGAAGTCCTCGTACGAGACCAGGTCGGTGCGTAGCACAGGCTGGAGGAGGTGGGTGAAGCTGGTCGGGTAGGCAGGCGAAACAGGTTCGGCGGTGGTGGGCGAAGTGAGCTGGCTTTCGGAGATGACGCGATCATCGTCCCGGGCCACGAGACGGCTGGACCGCGGCGAGACGGGGTCGGTGGTGGTGCTCTGATCGTCGCGCTCGGTGGACATCTGCTCCATGACCTGCTTGAGCTCGGAAAGCTGCTCCTGCTGTGAGCGGAGCAGATCTTCGGTGTCGGCGATCTGCGATTTGAGCTGGTCGTTTTTCCGCGTCAACACGTCCTGGTCCTTCTGGGCCTGGATCTTGGCGTCGGCCACCATCTTGTTGGCTTCCTCGAAGAGCGCAGCCGTCAGGGTCTCGAGTTCGGTCTCCAGCTTCTTCTTGGCGTCGGCCACAGCGGCATGCGCCTTCTTCTCCTCGGCAAGCGCATCGGTCAGCTCCTTCTTCTCCAGCTCGTAGGACTTTCGCCGGATCCACACGTCGCCAGCCAGCATTTCCCGCTGCTCGGAGTTTTTGGCCTCCAGCACGCGGATCAGCTCGCGAGCGGACTCGAGTTCATGGCGGGTGGACGACAGCGTGTTGTCCAGGGCCGACTGGTGATTGATGGCGGTGATCAGCTTGTTACTGAGAGTGGTGACCTCATCGGCGGGGTCCGGGCCAGCCGAGTGGACAGGATCGGCGGAGGGACTCATGGCCTTTATCCGGGGATCGGGCAGAGTGGAAAGTTCGTGTTCAACAATCGGAACGGACGAGGAAGTGGGGTGCGAAGCGGGAGAGGAAGGCGTCGAAGCGTGAATGGTGATTTGAGGGAGGTCGGACACCGAGTTCGATTTTGCGGGCGACCAAAATGATCGTTGTGGAGTTAGAGAAGAGGATTTTGCGGGGGTGATGGTTGAGTGGGAACGAAAATGGCCTTGTCGCGGTGGTTGGGAAGGTTGTGATGTGGGATAGCTCGCCCAGGCGACAGTCATGTAGCTCCTGAAAAGAAAAGGAAGCAAAAGTCAGTTATAAATAAGAGGAGAAATGTGTTGTCATGAGAAAAAAAACCAGAAGCGGCGAAGAAAACGGAAGCGCCAAACGAGCTCATGACGGAATCAAGTAAGGCTGCACGCCAAAAAGGCCAAAAACAAAATCAGGGCCAAACTTACGTATCCATTTTAGTAGTGTTCGGGGTGGTCGACTAAGAGCGACCGACTAAACGCTAGAATTCGTTCTCTGGGGGTGGAAGAAGCCGATTGGAGGTGTGGTGAAGAACGGAAAGTCCGGTGGTCGGTGGCCAAAGCAGCAGAAAAATGGGCACCAAAGTGTACCACCGACAGTTCAACCACGAAGAAAGCGGCGGAAGGCCCAATGGAAAGCTTTATTCGCCCTCTTCAAGAAGCATGCGAGATCCTACGGAATTCGAATCGGTGGCTAGTATCGGGAGATCGATCGAGGAAAAATGGGGGTGGAAAAGAAGAGGAAGGAAGACACCAGGGGATTTATTGTTCAAGAGAAAAGAGAAGCGTCCTGAGGAGTAAAGATATAATCGAGAAAAAAAAGAAGAAAAGAGAGAGAAATGTTCGCCTGCTTAGAGGAGCCTCGGTCGGACACGGCACAAGGTTTAAGAGTGAAAAGTGGTCATACAACTCCAGACGGTTCTATGTCATGCACACGGTCGAATCACGTTCGGATCACGCTGGCGGTGAGAAAAAAGAGAGAGACCAGACAGACAATGACGACAATGACGACAATGACGACAATGATCTGCAAGGGAGTCGGGAGAATCTGCAGAGCGACGAAGAAGACGGTAGAAGAAAACCAAGCAGCAGACGGTCAATCAGCCGGAGTTAGGAGAGAAGAAGGATTTTATGCTGGCAATGCTCTTTTCGCTGCTGTTCGGCGGAGCTGGTGTGGAGGGAAGAAAAGAGGCGAGGAAGGAAAAGCAGAATAGAGACGCGGAGAAGATTATGAGAAGACAAGTCAAAGTCTCTCAAACGCTCAACAAGTTCACTCGGTGATGATTACCGAAGAAAGGAGAAGAAATGAAGAGTCAAGGAGAAGAGTCAAGGGGAGGAAAAGAAAAGGGAAGAGACAGAAAAAAGAGGAAGAGGAAGAAAAATCCAATTGAAGGGGAGAAGAGGAAAAAGTGAGTTATACAGCTACGGCTGGGATTATCTCGGGCAGGAGCTCTCGGGGCGTGGTTGCTGGTCTCTCTTTCCATCTAACAAATATTGAGATATTATATTTTTCTCTTCTATTTTCTTTTCTTCCTTTTTTCGGGAAGGACGCATGTCTTTTTACTTTTTGGCTCTCGGTCGAACCTGACAGGGAATAGACCAAACCCCCAGCCGAGCGTAGCGACAAAAGGAAAGAGCGAGCCAACACACACACGCACTTGCACACACGCCCTCCCATAAAGGAAAGCGGCGCACCGACAAACGGAAGGTGCGACTAGGCGGGCGAGAAAAAAGGCTCACACTATAGTACTTGCATCCATCCTCCGATATCCACTTCCTACGGTCTTTGGTACGTACTGTACTGTACAGTACACATACAAAGTACCGATGAAATCTGCTGTAGCGAATGTTCACTTGGCCCGTGGGAAGTTTTTGTCTTCTTCTCTCTCGCTTTGGTGTGTGGAGTGGATGAATGATGGCGATTTTCTACTACGATCAGGGATGTGAGAGCTTGCAAGGGGGGTGATAAACGTGATGGGGTTTTGGGGTGGATGTTGGTGACTTCGTGCACTGGTGGTTCGGCAGTCAAGATCTGGATTTACAAGGCGTTAATGCTGTGTCTGTGTAGCCGGCTGAGTCTCTGTACCAAGTGCCACTCAATACGTGCATGCTGCATCGTACTGTATATTCGTCTAGATACAGGCCAGGCCCGGCCGCTGACTGGGCCAGCTTCGGGCGGCGGCTACATCGGCCTTCCTACAGGCCGTGCCTTCCTCTGGGGACTGTGGATGGGGGAAACGAAAGGAAGGACCATATGGGGGCCCGTCGTCCGTCGCCCTTACCCAAACTCTTTTTCTTCCTATTCCTTGACCTTGACCTGCTGGAAATGGGAAGGGAGCAAAGTAAAGTGGAACCCCCCACTCTCCACAAGCACAAGTTTGCCTTTCGGCCAATTAGCGCTGTCGGGCCCTGGCCATAGCACGTGTATCCCGGGTCAGGCGCCAAGTGGTGGCGAAGCTAGCGATAGGTGCACTACAGTATACAGTACTGTTCAGGAGGTGGTAACGGCGTTATAGGGCAAGAAGCCTGAAAGCCGGCGTCGTTGGTGGGTGCCGGGCGCTGTTCGAAGCAGTGGAATAGGGACTGTCGGTACAGGAAGGCTGCATGCTTCAGCCATCACCCGATCGCAGACCTGGTGATATACTGTACTGTACTCACGTCTCTCTACTGTACAGTATATGTGCTCTAGCATTCGTGCTATATTCTCTCGTGTGCTTCTCTCCTCGCTCACAAACGAAACACACGTGCTCGTGGACGTGCTAGTCCCCGAACTCCGGATTTCGCCGGCGGGCTCCTTCCCAAAGCCCCGACCACGGCAAGAAGAAAGCTGACGGGGAAAGAACACGAGTGATCGCCGGGCGGTGACAGAGACTTTTTTTTCTCTTGTGCTTAAAACGGGATCATCACCCCGGCTCAGCCATGTTGGCCTCAAATCCATCCCACATGCTGGCTTTCTCTCGTTCGCCTCCGATCCGCCGTTTTCTTTTTTTTGTGTCTGTTCTGGCCCACGACATTAACAGACCTCAGTTAAGATGCCGGGACTTCCGTGCTGGAGTGTATTGTTAACACCGAGCCTGGCCAGATATTGGACCGAGAAAGCTACAGCCACCACCGCCGACCCCATCTATCCATGCATGTGTGGATTGTCTGAACATGGGCATGTTTCCAAAGTTGTGCGCATTGTGCTGACGTCGTATAGCCAACAGTGAGCGGGTGGTGCAGTCACTTTAACGACGAGTGCTCTTCCTCGCTGTCAGTGACCGACCACACCCCCCAGCCCGGCCTGTGAAGAAAAAGAAAGGGCTTCTTCCTCCTGGTCTTGGTCCGAACATGTGTTTTTTTTTTTTGTTGAGGCCACCAAGGGAAGGGTCTGAAGCGGGTTTCTCTGGGGCTATCTGGCTTCTCGGTGCGTACAGCACATGTGCGTACGTGACAGCAAGCTCCGGATAACACTGCATATCATTTCGCGATACCCTAATGCCGGTCACGAAAGTCCTGAGCACCACCTTCGAAGGATTATCACCAATTACTCACTCAAGTTTGCCATTCTCAGCTTCCTCTTTCTGACTTGCCCACCCACCATTCATCTTCTTTTCTTCAATATTTCCCTCTCTTGCTCATCTCTTTTCATCCCGCCCAGCTTATCCCTGCACAACGCAACCGTCACCTAAGCAGGGGCTGATGTCTGTGCTTTCTTTGCTCGTTCGTCGTTAGTCGTTATCAGTGCCACGCTGGTGATCTGAACCGAGAGAAAGAGAGCGCCGATCGACGGACCATCACTTTACGCCTTCTCCTCCTCTTTTTGGCCTTTTCAATACAGTCCATATAGAGAATGGCCATTGAGCTTTCATTTGTGATGCTGAGAAGCCAACTCTAGGAAAAATACAGTACCCTCAGCTCTTGTTCACGTCTTATTCGGGTTAGGGATCCGGATACGTAACAGCACCAGCTCAGCTTTGATAACGATCCCCCAAACGTGGATGGCGAAAGACAATCAAGCACACACTAAACAGCGCGGACCTGGACACTAAAATCTTAGGCACATCTCCATAGCTCGACCAAACAATCGTAGCTGAAGATGGAGCTTGCAACTTATCATTATCGGCAGCTTGGTAATGGGTACCTGACGGTGGCTGTTCAAGAACGGGGTTAACCACAACTCAATTTCTTTTCAACTCTTCAATCACCCTCACACAACAGAACTACACACGTGTGAGGGGCAAGAAATGACAGGCTTATGAGCCCGTCTTCTCTCCACGCTCGTAATCGCCGTTTCGCAAGCTCGTATCCCTAATCCCATGCATAACGCACGCACACACACATAGAAAAAGCCGCCTAAAAGAGAAATATCGTATGCACGTACTCTTTTGCTTGCGGTCCCCGACGCGCGACCAAGACGCAACGGAAAGTTCCCGACCTGCCCCTTGCACAGGTCAAATGCAGCCCGACATCCAACTGAGTGTTCGCCGGAAGCCGAAGAAGGGACTATATAACTCTTTTTCCCCCCTCAACCCGGGAATCTGCAGCAGTACGCCCAGTCTCATACTGTACTGTACTTCCCCCAGCCAAGCATCAACTATCGATCGCATTACCCGGTTTTCCCTCTTATCCACAGAACAAGAATAAAAAGAAAAGAGTGGAGAGACCTACCGAGCAATTCTGTAAAACTTGCAGAACCGCCGATTCCGTCATTATGACTTTCGTACTCAAATCAATATAATATACACTACTATCTAGATTTGACGGCTTCAATATTCCCGGATCTGAGGGCGCCCAGAGAACCAATTCTCGCTCGTATCAATTTACACCGTTCAACGCTTGTGGGGAGTCGATTGTGTGGAACACTGGGATCACCTCTGTCTCACTTAGTACGAGGAGCAAAAACCCCAGGGGAGACTAGAGATCCCGTCCACGTACCACCACTGCGCTCAAATTTTGTATTTTTCGTGACACATGTTTTTGTGAACGAGGAGATCGGCGGGACATAGGAAACTCTAGCTACGGGAGGGGGATAATGCAATATTCCCTATTGGATATGTCTTTCTGCCCTGGTTGTACGGGGCACGGGAGGGGAGATAGTTGAGAGACGGCCAGCGGAATATTGCCGGGAAGCTGAGGTTGCAGTTCCCGCGACCCCCAGCCGCGCTTTGTGCTCGTAGGACCGTCTCTCACGAACTACAAAAATCAATCACAAGTGTTCACCTCTATCATGAACCACATAGAGCGGGTTGTATTCCACCAATCTCAAAGCGAGAGGGAACAGACCTTCCCCGGAATGTACACGGCCGAGGCCGGCAGAAACACCGCACACAAAAAGGTATCAACAGCAAAAGCGCCACTTATATATACTGAATAGAACGTCTTTTGGAGATATCTGGGGCAGAAAAAAAAAAGCAAAAGAGCAATGAACAGCCAAAGAACGAAGAAGGAACGAAAAGCAAGATAAAAACTCCCAATCTGCAGAGAAAGAAAAAGAAAAACGCACGCAGAACCTCTGAAACCGGGAGAACTCGGAGAGAATGACCACGGGAGAATGGGGAGGGAGTCGGTCCCGATGGGGGTTTGTCTGGAACATCAAGAAATGAAGAGAAAGAAAAGCAAATCGACAAAAAGGGAGAGAGAAAAGGAACGCAAACATATCATGATGGATCTGCCAACTCGACTATTACCATTGATTCAACCACCGTCCCCTCCCCAATAACGTCCCCCTCACCCACACACCCCACAGACTGACATCACTCATCCCCGTTCGAAGGAAGCTTCAATCATACACCACCGACAGCTTCAAAACAGTAAAAGTGTGATAAGATTGGCATTCAGGTGCTGGCTGGCCTGTTGGGAGGCGTCGGCCCCAGTCCAACCAGCAGCGTTCCAAGCTGGCTGCGCGCTCGTCGTCGCTGGAGGGGGTATTCGCGCGGGTAATCCAGAACGACCAGCGCAGCAGCCGGCTTGAGAAATCGGTAAAGTCACCAGGCGTTTCTGTCCCAGTTGGGATCTAAGTCAAGCGAGCGAGATGTGTGTCAGTATGGCACATTCCAAGCAAGCCTGTTTCCCTCTCCCGCATACCAAGCCAACCGAGACATTTTTTCAAAAGAACGGAAGGCACGGCAGAGCACATACCTTGGACAAACGCCGCAAGAACCTTGCTACCGGTCTGGAGCAACGGGTGCCCCACGACAATCTTCAGGAACTTCTCGAGCCCCGCGCGCCGGCCCTCGATCACGCCGTCGCTGAAGCGGTTGGTGAACACCTTGCCCGGCAGCGGCGGGATGGTCACGCGCGCACTCTCGCGCTCGAGGATGTCGCGGAAGTATTCAAAGTCCGAGTACCGCCGCCGCACGCTCGACTGCCGCAGCTTGAACGCCGGGATGTTCGTCCGACACAGAATCTCGTAGTCCGTGTACATGTGCCGTCCGACCCCGTGGGTGCGCGGGTTGCGCACCTCGATCTCCAGGAAATTCTCCGGCGGGCCGTAGATCTCGTCGAACGACTGCGGTCGCGTCTCCGGGATGGACTGCATTGTGGCTCTTTGTTTGGACGTGTCTGAGCTGCGTGCAGTATGTGGGATTTCTGCTTGAGGGTCTTGTTTTAAAGGTCCCTTGTGGAAGAGGGAGTAGGTGTAGTTGAGGTGTTCGTACTGTACTGGCGATGCCACTCAAATCCGTATTAGCAATCGGGAATATTTGGTCGTGATAATGCGACACTGCACACCACAGACAAGTCGCGAAACAATAGCAACAGCGACATACAAGACGAAACCGAATATGATCGGGCCTAGCACCGGCGTTGGTTGCGACGGCGGCTGCCGACGATCGGAGTGAGCCGTTAGGGTTAGGCTAGTGGCAGACAGAAAAGCGCGAATGTTCCGACCACCAGATACGGCCAGATATACAATGAGACAGGGTTCGGGGATGCCGGTGGTTGGCTAAGAAGAGTATGATAGGTTGAGACTGAGTGTATTTATTCGCAGAGCCGCACGAGGGACTGAGCTGCAGGGAGGATCAAGGTGTCGAGTCTTGTATACGAGAATTGTTCAATGGAGGGGGTTCAATGGAAGAAGTTCAGGCAGTGATTACGCAGCAGTAGCCGGTAGGAGAGAAAAACGAGAGGATCGTATATGGAGATTATAGATACAGCGAACAATGATATACAGGTCCAACAGAGCTGGAGATATGACTAAAAGACGGAAGGGAGATTATGAGTTCTTGCGATGCTCGTAATTGGGAACCCAGAAATAATCAGGATGAAGTTGTGAGGAGAAAGATAGTGAAGAGCATGGGGGAAAGATGATGTGTGTGGCTATGGTTTCTATGGGGGACGAAAAAAACAGGCTGATCTGGCACCTGGCGACAACTGGCCCGCAAATGAAATCGTAGTGGGGGTTTTGCGAATGACGTAGCCAGTGTGTACACCGTGCGCTGCACAGATCTGGGGTTTTCTGAAGCGATTCCCGATTCCCGGGTTTGAGGCGGTGATGAATGCATAGTGCGGTGTATGAGTATGTACATAACATTTCTTGCTATAGGACATCATACATGTGCTAGCTGTCAGGCCTACGGTATCTGGTCAAGAGTCTAGATATGCATGCACATGCGATTCTAAAGCCATAAGTACATGGAAGGATAGCCTATCAGAGCCAGCATGCATGTAGCATCGGGATGTTCGACCGGACGCAAAGATACACATTACTTGCAGCTATATTCAACATGGAATATGCAGCACAGTGATAATTAATGCAAGATCCTAGTACTGGCGCATATTGCAAGCTAGCATCCTGTCTGCACTTGGTTCTGCGGGTCCAATCATATAAAGAACATGGGCTTTGGAACTAAACCTCACATATTCACTTTTGTGAGGCCGTATATCACTAGTATATACTATCTGCATGAGGGTCCAGATCTATAACTGGCAACATAGCCAAACAGAGATAGAGAAAAAAGTAGTAAAATGAGACGCCCAATCTAACGCCCAAGACCAAGAAAAAAAAAGAAAAAGCGGAAGCAAACGAGAAATACACAAAAGTGATATCAAACGCCGAGCCTGACGAGCAAACCTAAAAACTTGGAGGGGATACTTTTGTAGGACCGATCTATCCCATACCACGAAAAAAAAATTAAAGGGGACATTGTCTTAATACAGAGGAGTTCTGAGACAAGAGCACCAGAAGGAGAGAAAAAAAGGAAGCAAGGATAGAACACTGAAACACTGATGTTGTTGAGCTAGAATCAGGAAAGCCCCAAAGGAATCGAGAGTTCTTCCGAGTCTAAAAGCCCATCGACGGCTTCTTCCGCCGGTTGAGGTCGTCGTCCGGGAGCTGTTGGCCGGTGGCCGAGTCAAACAGGTCGGCTCTTTGGCTGGCTAGGCGCTTGAGATTGTTGGCCACATCTGACGTGGCCATGTTCGTCGTTGCGTATCTCGAGTCCGCCTTGGCTTTTTGCTCTTTCCACGTTGGATCGAGGAGTTCAACTATTGGAAGAGTAGGCCATGTTAGCATCGGTTCGGTTCAGTTCCGCCAAGAAGGAAGGGAAGGGAAAGGGGAAATGCGTAACAACTTACTTCTCATGTGCTCCTCCATCTCATTCACCGGAATCTTCTGGTGACAGTTGGGACATATCGCCATGACTGGCTGCTTGCCACGCTGCATAGCGCGAGGCACGTAGTTTTCGCGGATCTTGATGGCCGGATGACCAGCCGCCACTGGTTCAGCAGGGGTTGTCGGCTCCGGCACAGACGGGAGAGGAGAAGCAACGGGGATTGCGGGTAGAGGCACCGGTGCCGGAGTGGGTGTGGGGTGGACGGGAAGGACAAAGTTCTGCGGCGCCGGGTACGCGTTGTACGTGTTGTCCTCTTCGTTCTCGGTCGGCATGGCCTCCTCGATGCGCATGTTGATCGAGACTTGCCGGCGCTCCTCCAACGACGCGTATTGCAGGTCTGATAGCGTGGTCGGCGGCGGCAGAGCTGCCTGCTCGTCAGCCTCCGAGAAGGTGATCGTCTCCACCACGACAAAATCTCCCCAGTCAATGCGCGCAAACTCCTGCCGCTCCTGCTCCTCCTGCTCCTCGCGCACGCGCTTCTCCAAGCCCTCGAACTTGGCGTACTCGGCGCGCCGCTGCGCCAGCGCCAGCACGTGCTTGCGGTCAGTCGCCAGCTGCTGCAGCGCGTCGATCCGGCGCTGCTGCTCGGCGCCGCCCTCGCCGCCAAGTCCGCCGGCGCGTAGAATTGATGTGTACTGGTCGACCATGTGCTGGAAGAAGTTGTGCAGCGTGTGGTTGGGCAGCAGGAACTGGTACTGCGGGTTGGGCGCCTCGCGCTGCGCCAGCTGCGTCATCCACTGGCGGCCGTTCTTCGCGGCGAACAGTGCCGTCAGCCGCAGCACTTCCAGGTCCTTCTGGTTGATGCGCGGCATGCGCGCCGAGAACTCAAAGTCCGGCGGTTTCGGCGGGCCGCGAGGCTTCAGCGCGGCTGCGTCGCCGCTGCGCCCTGCCGACACGGTCGTGCCGCGGCCCGCCCGCACCTCCGTCAACCGCCACTGATAGAAGGCGTGGTATGCATCTTCCGGGTTCAGAAAGCTGAACTTGGGGTTCGCCTTTTCCTTGTCGCGGATGCGCTCCTCGAACACCGTGCCGTTGCGCGCCACGTAGCCCGCGGTCTTCTCGAGCACCGTTCGGATCTCGGGGGGTGGCCGGACGACTCCTGCGGGAGGTTTCAGATCTTCGACAGTGGTGGGGATGTCCGCCGCTGCCGGCTTGCCGTTGCTGGTTGCCTCAACGGCAGCCATGATTCGGGTGGTTGGGGGCCGGTCGAGGCGCGTGTCGTCTGCAGGTGTTCGTCGAGAGAATCACGTCGTTTGCTTCGGGCGTCAACGCAAATAAAACACCACAGTGTATGAATGTCACTGCAGTCGATATCCCTTGATAATAAGAAAGCGACTAAATCAAGAAACAAGATTTCAATGGGATAGACAGAGAGATGTGACAAATATGAATGGATTCGATTCCTCTTCATGCCTCAGATGTCTTCAACCAGTAATTTTTTTAGCCCGGGCGTTCTTCGCCTAAACTCACCAAGAGAGCCCACTGTGATGTGTCATGCCTGACGTAACAGCTAGCCACGTGACACCACCCCGCCAGACAGTGCTGCTTCAAACGCCTCTCCCTCAATGGCAGTGCCAAAAATCGGCGTCATCATTTCTGGCAGCTGCCCCACGATTTTCGTCGCAGCTTGTTCCTGTTCCAACCCT
The DNA here is from genome assembly GCA_001510565.1 of Knoxdaviesia proteae. NCBI lineage: Eukaryota > Fungi > Ascomycota > Sordariomycetes > Microascales > Gondwanamycetaceae > Knoxdaviesia > Knoxdaviesia proteae. Next base: position 2,471,566 of record LNGL01000005.1, read on the forward strand.
CTCCTCATTCCCTGATTTTTTATGTATATGTGAGCATATCTCGGCAGGGTTTTGCAGACATCCGCCGTCTTGAAATCTGCAGACGACCATGGTAAGCAGCTCTTGATGAAGTTTCCCTTTTTTTCCTGTTGTCTTTCCCGTTTCGTTTCGCCCGAAACCCGGTCGACTAACACCGCCCCCCATTTGGCTCTTGGTGCCTACAGTCTCAATCACTCCGTCCCTACCTCCAGTGCGTCCGGAGCAGTCTGACTGCGGCGCTCACGCTCTCGAACTTTGCGTCCCAGATCGCCGAACGCCACAATGTGCCGGAAGTCGAAGCCCGGTCGTCGCCGGAAGTGCTGCTGACACCGCTGGTGATTGCGCGCAACGAGACCGAGCGGGTGCTTATTGAGCCCAGCATCAACTCGGTGCGGATATCGATCAAGATCAAGCAGGCCGACGAGATCGAGACCATCCTGGTGCACAAGTTCACCCGCTTCTTGACACAGCGTGCCGAGTCGTTCTTCATCCTGAGACGGAAGCCGGTCAAGGTACGTACTGCCTGTCTCGCCCCGGCCCGGGAAGCCGGTCCGGCCGGAGGGGCGACGAACGATGCACGAGACACGACGCCAGACATCAGCAAGCTAACATCTTGGGGGGGAACTTCGCAGGGCTATGATATCTCGTTCCTGATTACAAACTTCCACACGGAAGAAATGCTGAAGCACAAGCTTGTCGACTTCATCATCCAATTCATGGAGGAGGTCGACAAGGAGATTTCGGAGATGAAGCTCTTCGTAAGTTGTCACTTGTTTATTACCACCGGCGTCGGAAGCTCCGGGCGAATACCCACTAACTTGGTTCGATGCAGCTTAACGCCCGTGCCCGATTCGTCGCTGAATCGTTCCTGACTCCGGTATGTTATTTCCTTTTTGTAGTTTCGCGGTATATCAACTCGGTGTCTCCCGTGCTAATGGCCATCCGCAATCTTCAGTTCGACTAAACCCACGCATTTCTCTATCTGTCTCCGTCAGGAATTATATTAACCCCTGGCAACCTCGGTAACTGAAGAGCATTTTTTCTTCCTTTTTCTGAGCCTAACAAATCATCCTATTCCCTCTATTTTCGCTCTATTCGGGATATCATGCTTGGTATTTTGCAAATTCCAAACTGGCGGCTGGCTTCCTGTTTCTATCAACACATAAAAATACTTTTATCTTCCCAACCCGAACCCTATCATGACTCTGGGGTTTTTCGTCGGGCCTGCGTCCATATATGTCATTTCACTTTTTTGTTATTCCTGCGCTGTCATTGGAAGTTGTTCCTCCATGTCGTGAATGTCCCCCCCCCCCCCCCCCCCCCCCCCNNNCTCTCCCTTATCGTTGTTACATTTCGTTTTCTTGGCGGATCAACCCGTTGGGGAGATTGTGTTGTGCATCCATCCCATCTCGACTGCTACACACCTAACTACCAACACCTGCAGGAGTAAACAGTGAGCTGTCGCTATCGTCTTTTTCCTTGCATAACAGTTCACCGTGCACCTGTATGTCTGTTTGGTGCACGTATATATGGAACCCGGCCGCTTTATCTGGCCGTCGAAAGTACGGTACATTCCCCACACACACAGCCCAAACAGTTGAAAGTGATTGGCTGCGCAGACACACTCACACGACTTACCATACATAGTCTGTCAGTTGAAGGCTGTATATATCACCAGACTCCCTCCCAACGACACCCTCTCGTGTTGATGATCATGTATACAAGCCTCCCCTGGCCTCACCGCCTTTCACCTCGTCGTCGAGATGGATGGCACACCATGCTGCCCACAAATAGAAGACGGTGGATTACAAGCTGTAGACGACGTGCTGGCCGCGAAGCACCTCGTCTGCCATGGGAAGTTCCGAAATGGTGCTGGATCAAGTGACACACCCGCAGAAACGGGTTGAGCTTTGGCCCTTTGCCATTGGAGACACGGCTGCAAAGATTGTTTGTAGGGCGACTGTGCGTCAGAGTGTCTGGCAGCATCGGGAGGCTGCATATTCGGCCCCCCTCCATTGTCCACCTTGCTGTGCCCATTGTCTTGCATGATAGCTGCAGCATCGCCGTTGTTTCTTTGATGGTATGCACAGGTCTCCGGGCTCAGGGATCGGTGTATCTGGTGGTCTAGGGTTGGGGTTTCCGTAGTTGGCTGTTCTCGGTGAAGCAGGTCATTAATCGTGATTCATGATTCGACTATGAATATACAGATGTGATTTCTGTCAATGAGTAATAAGCTGGATCTGGTAGCTAGAAGGAAACTACATAGCTTCTGATATGTGTAGGACATTTGTAGCTGGAGGCTCATACAAATCTAACTCCTTTGGTTGTCTCCATGTATCTCTATTCACGTCTTACACCAGCCTGACTCTCTCGCCTAAGTCCCCGTCTTCTCCTTGTGCAAGTCCGCACATAGTGATAGATACCTCGTATATTGTGATGCCCAACGTCCATGTGTTCTTGCCCATTCTAAGGTCCAGACCATGAATATTAACGTTGCCCAGATCTCTAGAGCCCTGATTCATAACGACAACGTGAACTCCCAGTAAGTGACGACTACTCCTCCCCCAATGCCTAAGTCTTCTCCTTGCTCTTCTCGTATGATTCAGAATATATAAACCTCCTCCTGTTTCCTCTCCCCTTGAGTTTTCTTCCCTCTCTTTGTTCTCTCCTTTCCCTATCCTCTTCATACTGTTCCCTTTTCTGCTACTCTTCTCATTTTTCTCAATCACCTTCACCCAACTACAACCAGCACTCACTTGGTATGTCCTTTGAAGACATTCTTTCATTGACACTTGACTATTGATAATCATTTCTTGCTCCGAGTTCTCTTAGTTAATTGGTAAGTTTACTCCAGACTTGACCTCAGGCAATCCCTGCATCACTACCCTCTTTGAACACTACCCTGCCACTTCTTCAACTATTACCTCTTGATGGCATACCAAGAGTTATAGTTGATAAAGCCAGCCTTTATACCCCTTCCTGCATCCAAACATCAGTGTTCCCAAAAGTTCCCCTCATTTTTCCTTCTTTTCTCGCTGAGTGTCCTCAACCCACATTGGGTGAATCTCCAACCCACCTGTCCACCTCCTTGGTGATAGGCTGGGCGACAATCTGTAATCTCAGCTAACATATACTCTCTTTTTCCTAATTCCATCCCCTAGAATTTGCTGTGTGATCGATTCCATCACCATGTCAGCCTTCAATGACGACCAGGCCGAGGTCTGGGGCGGACCGCCCTCCGAGTTTCCTGTCACGGAGAACCCCTCGATTGGGCAAATTCCGTCCGTTCTCGCTGAGCACTTGGCTAACAACCAAGAGGCGGTTGGTACCGGCATCGTCACTCCCGACCGCCGCACTGACACTTTGACGACCTCATTTGTGACTCCCAGCACTGCCACAGCTCAACCTCACGATCCTTCGCTGGCTGATATGCACAAGCAGCTTCTCCGTGATACAGCTGAGAAGTTGAGACTCGACATGGTGAGTGCTCCCCCAAACCAAAACATATAATCTGATCCTTTTTGGGCATGTGCTATTTGTCACTACCGTTTTTGGCGTTTCAAACCTTCAAAAGTTTGTGGGAAGCATTCTATGTTGTTTTGCTGTCCACCACCACCCCCTTTTTCTATATGATATGTTTTTGGGGCAGAAAGATTCGCAAGTCCACGCACCTCATTCACAACCTCCCTCACTAACAACCCATACAGGCCACTCCTCAGCAATTTGGCATGCAGGACAGCATTCACGAAGATGGTCTTGTTTCTAGAAACATCATGGGCATGGCTGTGTCATCATCCATTGGAAATTGCCAGAAAAGTGTGCCCTATACTGTACGGGAGGTCTTCAATAATGACCTGATCAAAGCAAGAATCAGCCAGAATAATACGCCTGTGGGTGATCAGTTTGCCAGTATCTATTCTACCAAACATTTCAGGTACGGTCTATTTCTTTCTTCTTTTTTCTTTTCTACTTTCTCTCCTCCTTTCTCTTCTCTCCATCCTCGTTTTCTTTTTCCTACTTTCTTCTTTCACAAACCATAATCTGCTTCTTTGATGTTCGTCCTGCTACTTACTCTTCCCTACCCATATCTTCCCCCCTACCCTTTCCATCTTGCCCTTGACCTCTTGAGTCCTCGTGCTCACTGTCCTATATCCTTCTCTCTATACCTTCAATCCTTGACTACAAAGCCTTTCGATATCGTTCAATAGTACTAACAAGCTTCGATCACATCTTATAGATCCAACTTCAAGCCGCCCGTTAACCAGAACCTTGACGCCGTTGACGCGCTGATCGATTCTGCTTCTCAGCAAAGTCTTGAGATCTCTCATCAACCCTCTGAAATCGTCGAGCCTCGCACCCCGATCAACCAAATTGACATCATGTTTGGCGCAGTTGGACAAGAGCAGTCGAAGAAGGCCAATGAGCGGAAGCCTTCCCACTCGAACCCATCCTCGAGCGCCGGCCCGAACCCCCAGCAACGCGTGACTGTTAACATGGCTGCTCTTATGGCTGATACCACCCCGCTGTCGCCCCAGGTCAGAACCGCTCCTGTATCTGCTCTGCCCCCCCTGGCGACCTACTGGGGACCCCACGCCGAGTCCGCTCTCCGCGCCCATGGATCTGGAGGATACTTTCAACCCCTCAGCCTGTTGTCAGTTCGGCGCCAAAGCGAGACTACTGAGCAGCTCATTGGCCGTCTTAGCCACCTCCGCGCTGAAGATGGAGATCTTTCTGACGCCACCGCTTCTTCTGGTGCGCAGACCGCGCCGCGGTATGATCCGCTTAACCCTTCCGCCAGCCTCCCTGAGCGCCAGACAGGTGAGAGCAAGGACTCCTTCGCCGGGTTTCTTGGTATGGGAATTTCGGAAACGGATCCTTTTACCAATCCTCTTTCCGGCCAGGGAGCTGCCTCTTCCGGGCCTTTCAGCGCTCGTATCAACGAGCAGCTTGCAATGAATCAGACCATCAGCCGTGGTTCCACTGAAACTGGATCTTCGCTCGCCCTGCCTGCTCATGCTCAGGCCCAGACCAGTCGTCGTTCGACCGAGAGCGCCTTCGGTGGACTTTTCAATGGCTCAGGTCATGGCTTCGAGACATTCGTTCCCGCTGCTCAGCAGAACGTTGCGACCCCGGTTTCCTTCAATCCGTACGCTCATCAGAGCATGGCTTCGGTCAACAATGTTACTGTCTCTGGCCCTCCCAGCCAGAACACGGCTGTGGACCATCGGTTCCACATGCCGATTCAGGGGGACTTCAATGCCAACCTCGGTGTGGGCTATTATGCTGGTGGAAACGGAAATGAGATAAACGCCAATCTTTCCATTCCCAACTTTCAACAGCAGCAGGGTTTCGTTGACTCAATCAACCCCCTTCTCAGTCGTCATCTGACGCCCGCCGCCGGATTCAATCCCGCTGCCCAGCCGCACGCGGCTCCGACTTCGCGTTTTGTCGCTTTGATGAACGAAACCGCCGCCACCAACAACAATCTTGCCGAAGTGCCGAACACCAGAGACGTGTTGCCTGTCCTTGCATACAGTCGTCCTCACGGTTCCCATCCCATTGCCGCCCCTCTCCCCGTTCCCACCCCCACCGAGCCCTGGGCTGGCTCTGGAGCCCTTGTTCCCCTCCGAAACACTGGTGGCGGCCAGCCTTTCACTCGCACTCCCCACCGTTTCCCGGCCACAGATGCCGAGTTTGCAGCCATTGTTGCCCAGCCCGAGCCGCAACTGGCGGTGGTGGCTCCGGTCAGGCCGGCCTCGCAGATTCCCGATTTTCCGTTCATTCCAATAAATAAGGTGCCCAGAACCACGGCCCAATGGCAGGTCATCCTAATCCAGAATGTAAGTGATATACATCACCCTCTTCCGCGTCCCCTCTTCCTAAACCATGTGTCTACCTATACCTTGGAAGCCCCCATTAACGCTCCCTCTCTGAATCCACAGGCGCCGTATGGAACGCATCGTAACGAGATCGAGTCCTTTGTGGGAGCACTCGGTCGGACGAACGGCCCGATGGGCAACGACGAGAACATTCACATCATCATGTGTAAAACCACCGGCAAGACCCAGGAGATCTTTGTGGAGGTTCCCACCATCGAGAATGCGATGACTCTCGTAGCTCGCCACGGGAAAAGTGCGAACAACCAGCGCGCGGCGAAGATTGGAGACCGGGTTATCCGGGTGCGCCTCTCCAGCCAAGAAGAGTTGATGAAACAACTCTTTCCGCGTGCCAATGGCATCGAGTGGCAGGGCGTCGAGCCGGTCGGCCTGGAGGGGCACCGGGCTTCCGAGTTCAGCGGGTTCGTGAGCGACGAAGAGCTCACGATGATGGTGAAACATCTCGAACACCCGAACCGGGTAAGTTTCCCCCCCCCCCC
>LNGL01000005.1:2483914-2504367 GCA_001510565.1 Knoxdaviesia proteae
TATGTGTGTGTGTGTGTGTGTGTGTGGCAGTTTTTACCGTGCGTGGGAGGGCTATGACAAGTCCGGGATCGGCGTTTGTCCTGCTGCGTGTAACCGCTGCGGGTTTGAAAGAGCGGGAATGGATGAAGCTAGGTACGGGTGGCGGCAGACGTTGGCATCTGCATGAGAAATCGTCAAGATGGAGATGGTCTGGTATGCAGGAAGGAATGGAATGTAGCAATGAAGAAACCCAAAGGGATTCAAGCACCGAAGACACGGAAACGCAAAGAAGCTTGTATAGAAGCAGGGAAGAAGCAGAAAACGAAGCTCAAAAATGGCCTAGAGGCAGGATCCGGGGAGATGTTAACGACAAGAAATGAAAGAAAGATGTCATTGAACGGAACTAAGTATCTCAGCAACGGCTCTTTATACTTCTTGGAGTGCCGCCAGTGGAATGATGCGGGGGCAAAAGTTTTGCGACGGCACCACTGACAGCGGATTGCCGAAAAACACGACTCGCAAAAGCAGAAGAGACAATCACACGACGGGAGATGAAGCAACGTCAAATGGACAAGTGTTGTGTTTGATTGAGTGCATCCGAGGCTTGAGAGCGGCCTATTCCACTGACCTGCAGGATTTGCAAAAGAGTCAGGGGACACACACAGCAGAAAAGAAAGTCGTGATGGAATCTTTGAAGTAGTTTCTATCCCTCTTCCCCCGGTCCGGTTCGGGATACAGACAACTACAAGCCCTGCACGGGTGTGGCGATTCAAGCCTTAACCCACGGTAAACTCTTCGGTCTTCAATGGGACGCGGCCTATTTGTGTCCTCTTTTTGGCGCGGCTTTGCTTTGTTGATTCATCCTCACACCACTTAGTTCCCGTTTCGCTCAATTACAAGTCTCAAGTTACTAAAAATGGGAGGCGGGCGGGTTTTGGGCTCGTTGGCACAACCCTAACCCTAAGGCACCGGCCTGAATCGTCAACACTGGCCGGTGGAGGACCTGGAGAGGGTAACTTGGCGGTTGTAGTGCATGGAGGGCGTTCTGACGTGGAAAAGCTAACGGGATACGAAGGTCGTGTGTGCTACTGTCGATGAATGCCTCCTCTCTTGTATCATTATACTTCCCCCGTGTTTGCTACCCTGGATTATATCCTCTCCCGGACCACTGCTCTATGGACCGCTGTTAGAGTTCCTGACCGACACCGCTTCCATTCTGAAAGGACCGCTCGTACATGGGATTACAAGAGCCATGCCTGCTTTTTCCCGATCTTTTCTTGCTTCATCTCACCGCTAGGATCTTTTCCTCTTATACGCCCTTCTCGTCCTCAGGGGGCTCGTTGCCGCTATGTCCTAGATGGGCGACCACAGAAAAGAGAAAAACCCGGCGAGAACGAAGACACTCACAAGCACTCGGCGGACTCCCAGTGTGAACCCTCTGCAATTATGGAGACATCACCGTAAAAGCCCCTCTCCCCGAGAATAAACGCAAAACAACGCGCCGCCCTCACCACCCGGATATCCCCTATCTGGCGGCCTCCCCAGCCCCGAGTAGCCTGAGAAAAGTGGTGATAATACCACTTTGACGTCTTTTCCACCATGTCGAAGAACCACTTTCAGTCCCGTAGAGCATTTTAGCAGCACTCACAAGTTCGGCACTTTTACATATTTTCACGTGGAGAGTAGTGACACATTGACCACCTTGCGTGTTGTCAGACGCCCCATTAACACCGGAACCACGCCTCGGGATTCCACCACCGCAATCTTCAGCCCAACCCAGCAAAACCACAGATTTACCCTCACGTCCACAATCACGAGAACCTGCTCCTTTTCCCGCGTTCTCGAGTCTTCTTATATATCTCAGGCCTGCCTTGGCCTGATATTGGACACGGCGGACGGGATCGACGCTCAAAAAGGGCAGATCGCGTGTCGTCGTCGTGTAATTTTTTTAAACCTTCCTGCCATTGGCTGCATGTACATTGGTACAAGGCACCGTATGGAGGAGAGCCCCAAAAGCGATATGCCCCCGGTTTGAAGAGTTGTGCCGTCGTGCTTCACTGGGAGGTCTGTGGTGTATGTAGTGTGTCGTATGTGGTGGTATTTTCTTTTGTAACCGGTACAAGCATTCTGCAGTGCGATCCCGTGTAAGGAGAAGTACCCTTTTAGGTGTAGCGTGTCTTTTTCTTTTCCCCTTCATCCTGTCGTTCCAAAAAAAAAAAAAAGAAAAAAAAAGTGGTGGTGGTGGTGCAGCTTATTATTATTTTATTTTCATCTTATTACTATTTCTTTTTTTGGCGGAGTATGTAGGTTGTTCTGTGACTTTGCTCCTTCCTTTACACGGCTTTTCTGCATGCAATGTACCTTCGCCGCTAATGCGCCATACATCGGGTACTTCATCCATTTTTTTCTTAGCCAATCTTCCAGCCGCGTCGCATATAATCACTTTTTGCTCCTTTACATTGTTTTCTCTCTCCCTCTCTCTCTCTTGTTTCTTCTTCTCCTCTCTCCAGTTCCACGCGCCGTCACCTTTTCCCCTTCTTCTTCTTCTTCCTTTTTCATCCGTATTCCCCCACCTTCGCCTTCTTCCTTCTCCTTCATTCTTTTCTTCCCGCAATCTCCCTCCTCTTCCTTCAGCCTTCTCTCCTCCTCCTCCTTGCTCTCTCACTCTCGTTTACGCCCACTCCTATCTACGGACCTCAGACAAAGTGTTTCTCGCGTTCCCTCTCGTTATCTTCCGTCTTATCACTTCCCCCTATCGGATTTCAGTCATTACAGCTCTGTTTTCCTCATTTCGCCAGCCTGGGTCTCTGATATCTCGTGTCTGGTCACCTCGGCCTCGTTCACGCTCTCTCCAGTTCTCGCGTCTTTCCTCTCTTCACCTCCGACTCCCGCGTCCCATCCGAGTATTTGACCCGGTCGCGATCTCTTCTTCGCCTTTTCGCCCCCGCCTCCAACTCGTTCTTTTGCCCGTCTTTAGACTCCTCGCTTTTTTCTCGCCTGACACGTGTGTTTCTTTGTGTATCCGGCCCGCGCTCGATTGAGCGTCGCCCCCTACCAAATGTCGCTCCCGATGGAAGGCATTATCTTCGACGGAAGCACTGGCACTGATGCTTCGTCAGCCGCCCCCTCTTCTTCTTCCACTCCGCCCACCACCGTCACCGACGTGGAAGACAACCACTCGCCCGAGCCTATCAAACTCGAGAGCATTGCTGTCGCCCAGCCTTCAGCTCCGGCCCCCGCCGCCGAACCGCCTATTGAAGCCTCGCCCAGCACCGGCTCTTCGCGAACACGTCGCTCCATCCCCTCCACTTCCTACAACCTCTCTATTCTTAGTGGCACTGCCTCTCATGGAAAGCGCCGCTCCAAGGGTGACACCGTGAGCGCGCGTTCTCTCCGCCGTTCGCTGGCCGCTGCTGGTCTTTCTGGCCTCAATAACGCGAGCGCTTCCGCCACCTCCACCACTACCACCCCCACCGCTGCCGATTCCACATCGTCAACTCCCGCCTCGAAACGAAAGCAACAACAAACGCGAGATGCCTCGGATCTTTCCCCCTCCCGTACGCGCCTTGTGAACACTAACACGGTTTCACGTGCCACCTCATCTACCCCTCGTATTGCTTCCGCTCCCGTCATTTCCTCGTCTTCGACTTCAAATCGCATCTTCCCTTCCTTCCCCAATCTTTCTGCGCTTTCCAGCACCGTTTCCGCCGCCGTTCGCGCTGCGACCTCGCAAACATCCCGATCCACCGTTCTTGGAAAACGCCGCAGAGCTGACGATGAGCAGCCAGAAACCACTGACTCTCAAGATCCGCCGACCGGACCGCTATCACGCGAACTTCGCCGTCTTAAAGACACCAAGGAATACGCCCATATCGACGAACAGCCCATTTACAACACAATCTGGAGCAATGGCAAACTCATCACCGAGGAGGAGCAACGTGCACAGGCCGCAGCAAAGGCCGCAGCCGCCGCCGAAGCTCAGTCTCGCCGTGCCCAGAAGCGACAGGAGATTCGCGATGCCGCCGCCGCCGAGATGCAACTGAAGGCCAAGAAAGCCGCGCTCGCTGCAATGCCCCCGCCGCCCAAGCGCCCCGCCCGAAAGCTGATCAAGATTGCGCCTAAGAAGAAACTAATTATCACGCGCTCCGAAAAGAAGAAGGCATCCCGATCGGCTGCTACGTCCGCCGCCAAGTCGTCTGGCAAAGCCGCCGCTACCAAGGCAGGAAAGCGCGCCCCTAAGGAGAAATCCTCGTCTCCCGAAGTCGAAGAGAGCCCCGAGCCGCCGGTGAAGACGCGCCGAGTGAAGAAGTTCCTGGAGAAGGGCCTATACGCCGGCCAAGCGGTTCCCAAGGACATGAGCACCGGCCTGAGCGTTGTCGAGCGCAAATTCCTCGCCACCGATCCGATTCTTTCGAAGCCCTACAAGCCCAACTCAATTCTGCCGCCTCCTATGTTTAATGGAGTGAGACTGCTGTTGACTGGGCGCGACTTCAAGCTGCCCTTTGACGTGTGCAATCCCCTGCCTCCGGGCCAGCCGCGTCCTAACGAGTGGCGCAAGATCACGAAGAGTAAGTTTGGGCCTTTGTTTTTCTGCAAGACTGAAACTATTTGAACCTTTGACTAACTGTCGCTTCTTCCAGATCGCTTCGTTGGCAACGCCAAAGAATACTGGCGCAAGTCCCCCCATCAGGACGGCGACTCGCAGTCCAAGTGTGTGTGCACCATTGAGGATGGGTGCGGAGAGTCCTGCCAAAACCGCATCATGCTCTACGAGTGTGATGACACCAACTGCCGGGTGGGCAAGGAGCACTGCCAGAACCGGGCTTTCCAGGAGCTGGCCGAGCGGAAGTCGCTCGGCGGCAAGTACCGGGTGGGCGTGGAGGTGATCAAGACGGAGAACCGGGGCCACGGTGTGCGCAGCAACCGTGGCTTCAACGCCAACCAGATCATCATGGAGTACACCGGCGAGATCATCACCGAGGAGGAGTGCGAGCGTCGCATGAACGAGGTGTACAAGAACAACTCTTGCTACTACCTCATGAGCTTTGACCAGAACATGATCATTGACGCTACTACTGGTAGCATTGCGCGCTTCGTAAACCACTCGTGCAACCCCAACTGCCGGATGGAGAAGTGGATCGTGGCTGGCCAGCCGCGGATTGCACTGTTCGCCGGCGACCGCCCCATCCTGACGGGCGAGGAGCTGACATACGACTACAAGTTCGACCCGTTTTCCGCTAAGAACGTGCAAAAGTGCCTGTGTGGCGAGGCGAACTGTCGTGGTGTGTTGTCGTACCGCAAGGACGCGCGGGCGACGGAGACGAAGGAATCGAAGCAGAAGAAGGGCGCTGCGGCGATTACCGCGAAGAAGGGCAAGGGCAGGGCCGCCAACAGCAAGGGCAAGGGCAAGGGCAAGGGCGGAGCGGCGGCCAAGACGGCGAAGTACTCGCGGACCCTGGCGGCCAAGGCTGCAGCCGCGAAGGGCAAGGGCCAGAAGCGCGGCCGTGACGACGACGCCGACGAGGTTGTGAAGTCTCCCCCGGCGAAGAAGGCCAAGACGGCAGCGACAGCGGCTTCGGCCACCGCCAAGAAGACGTCCGCCGGCTCCGCCAAGGCCAAGAAGGTCGCGGTGAAGGTTGTGAAGAAGACGCCTAAGGGCACGGCTTCGTCCCGGCTTCCTCCGCTCAAGTCGGCGGCGCGAAAGACCGCCGCCACCAAGGCCAGCCCGGTGAAAGCCAAACCCAAGGCCGCGGCCGCCAGCAAGACCTCATCGAAGCCCAAGACCACGACTGCATCTCCTGCCAAGTCCGCGGCGATGCCGTTCCGATCGTCGATCAAGATTGTGAAGCCCTCGGCGTCCCGGCTCTCCGCAGCCAAGCTCGCGGCCGCCAACAAGGCCAAGGCGGCGGCGACCAAGGTCACGCGCATCTCCAAGACCGGCCAGATCATCAAGCCGCGCGCCAAGGCGGCGGCGCCGGCCGTGCCGAAGCAGATTCCCCGGACGCCCAAGAATAGCGGCACCCGCAACCCGTATGCGCCGCAGCAGTTCAACAACAACGACGACGCTGCCGCCGCCGCCGCCGCTGACAACGAGCAAGAGCAGCAGCTGCACGAGTCCCCCGATGCGATGGTGGTGGCGGCCGACTACGGCCAGGGCGACGTGCCGCCGCTCCCGGACAACTACGACTACGACTACTCGTACTTCTCGACGCCGTCCGCGATGGACTCGCCGCCGCCGGCGCCGATGGCCGGCACCGCCATGACGACTGAAGCTGCCGCCACGGGCGCCGGCACCGACCCCGACTCGGACGACATCCGCTCGCTGGCGCCGCTCTCGGAGTCGTCGTCGGCCTCGACCCCCTCGCCGGTGGCCCGTCCCCGCCGGGTTATGCGCCCGACGGAGAAGGTGCGCCAGGCATCCGCTGATGCGATGGACATTGTGGCTGCTGATGGTTCGATTGAGATCGCCAAGGCCGTGAACGGCAAGCTGGCCAGACACAAGGCGTGAAGGTCCTTTGGCTCAGATATCCGTCTGCGAACACTCTCTCGGCCCTCTTCTTTTTTTCCCCCTCTTCTTTCCTGCAGTTGCTTGAACGGCGGGCGCCACATACAAGCGCCTTCACTCTCCAGCCCTGCTCTTCTTTTTCTCATTTTCTCTGGCTCTGGACGTTTCCCGGTTCCGTTTCGTGTTTCTAGATCGAGGTGTTGTTTTCTTGCTATCTTCACTGAGCGGAGCTGGTGAAGACGGGGGCGATCGAATATTCCCAAGGGCGTTTCTGTTTCTTCTTTTCTCTCGTGTTCCCTGGACTCGGCGTCTGGATGGTTTTTTAGTTTTTTTGTCTCTCACGGAAACGCGAACCATCATCCTACGTCTCTTCCTCTCTTAATCTTCTTGCGGTCTTGCCTTGCGTTTGCTTTTTTCGGGGTGGTTTGGTGGGAGTATCGAGGCCAGGAGGGATAGCCCTTTTCTTTTTCTATTCTGTAACTCTTCTGCTTTGCTCTGTTCATGTGCTTTTGCTACTTGACCTTTTCAACTTTCTTTTTTTATTTTCTTCTTGTTCCTCTTAATACTTCCTTCCCCTGACCGTGGGGATAATTCCCACATTTTCTCTCCGTTGATCTCTTTTTCCATCTGCCCATCCTCATCTTGTTCGTCGCCTAGAGCGTAACTTTTTTTCTTCTCTTTTTTGCATACACGCAAGCGTCTGTGTTTCTTTTTATTTCTCTCTGGGTTAATTCTGCCTTTTGTGTTTTGTTCCGTTTGGCGTCTGGGAGGGTGGTGCTTGCTGCAACGAAACGACGGAGAAAAAAAAACCAAAAGCTAAAACGCATACGTCTGGAACATTTACGGATACCTTGTTACTCTCAAAAATCTTTTTGGACTTTTTTGCTTCACCTTTTCTGGGGGTTCTATTTTTTCTAAGCTCCTCGGCTGTTTTACGTCTTTCAACAGGCGATGGCAAGTGCTCGAGACGGGAGAGACGTTGGTGTGGAGGAGGGAAGAGGGGGGTTGGAGGGAAGTTGGAAGACTATGGGTGTGCATGTTTTTTTCTGTTTGTCCTTTTCTTTTTCTTCTTCATTTTCTTCAGGTTTATTTTTCGGATGGGATGTGCTGATGTTCAACTTTTACTGGAGGGGAAGGGAATCTCTTGATATCTTGGGGGAAGGGGGGGATGTGCGTGCAAGGAGTGCTAGGAGGGGGGATCGGCCTAGTTAATGCTTTCTTTTTGTTTCTTGTTATGCTACGAATTTCGGTTTTTATCTCGGGGTTTTTATTCCAGCCATATCTTGCTTCGATGCGTGTATAATAGACAGTTCTTTTTGTTCGGATGGGAGGGACTTAATGGAATTTACTGAAAACATTTACCTAAATACTCTAATCTCACGAAATAACTCAAGCTGCTTTTCATGTCGGTACGTTAGTTAAACCAACCTTACTACCTACTTAAGTATTTAGTTACCCTCATAAACTTACATGTCGGTAACTCTTTTGTTCATGAAAGTTAGGGTTATCGGTGGTCAAATCGGAATATGAGTGAGCCATTAGGGTTATGATGAAACATAATAACTTGGCTCCATTTACAACAGCTCAATCAAATGAGGGGGACTGTTCAAAATATGTATAAAGTTAATGTCCTAAATATACTATAATAGAAGTATCACCATAATCCCTTAATCAGAAGATATACGACATATCTAAATGTGGCCGAACTTTGAGTAGCTGGCCATATGCAGTTGCTATCTTCTTTGGTTTGTGTGGACATACATATTTGGATACCTGGAAAGGCCCCAGTTGCGGATGTACTCATGCATCTGAACTCAAGCAATCAAGAAGCATGGAGGAAGACATCGCGAGAGGGACAGGAACAGACTGACAGAAAGTTCCAGACGAGGCTATGGAAAACCCCCATGATTTCTTCCCTTTCCGGATACTGGGTGGGAAGTTCCGGAGAGGTTACTGCGTGAAGGTGAACATTCCATCTCGGCGGGATCCATTGACTTGGATGGAACATGGGAGGCTTAATCCTTTGGGGCCGAACAATCCATGCTGGAAAACGTCATATCATAATTCAGTGTGGCATACTCTATCCCGTATATATCATCGCACACTGCCCGACCGCCTAGCGGGCAGGAAACTTCGAGATCGACATCCGCAAGATTTAAGCTAGGCGTGTAGTATGTTAGCTGAAGGCTAGTCAAGAAACACGCCGAGTTGTTGGTGATACTTACTGGTTCAGTGTGCGACCAACGATAGCCATATCGTCCATGCCGTAATCCTTGAACGGAGACGGCTGTTCAGTTGAGCCAGGATCGTTGGATGGCAGGCTTCGGTGTTCTTCGCCCAGCACAGCCAGGCAATCCGGAGCTGGCTGCACAGGCTGGAGAGTTTGGCCGGACGTCTGAGTCATGTAGAGAGTTTCACAGTGGTATGTCCGGCGATGGGAAAGAAGCCTTTAGGGAACCACTACTTGCCGAGTGTCTTCTAAATTCTCGGGTTGCAGGCTAAGAGGGCGAGGAGACCACGCGATGCACCAGAAGAGATCGGACATCAAGGAAGAGGTTTTCCTACCCTTAGAGACGGCCTCAGAGGGCTCGCTAGACTGGACCGGTTCATCGTGTTGTTGGTGATGGGACTTCACGTGCAAGACTTCATCGCCGTTGGCTGTTCCGCATCGATGATTTCGCAGCACGATACTTGGTGGGGACAGTTTTCACGATATCCTGTCTTGGGACCGGGCGGCGGCGGCAGCATATGGATGACAATGGGTAAAGGAGATGCGAGCGAAAGGAGCAGGAAAGGAGCAAACCCCTGAGTGAATCGAGGTGGTGAATATCGTGTATGTTGGAATAGAGGAAACCGCGTCTACTGAATCCCAACAGGAGGAACCGTGAGTGGAAAAATGATAAACGAGAGCTGATCCCGAGAAGACAGAGCCAGTCAGTGAACTTCTCCTGCTGAGTTCCTCATATACAGAAACCAAAAAAGGAGAAGACGAACAGGGAAGTAATACCTGAAGCCATATTTCGGCCCCTGCGGCCGTCTCCGCCTGCTGGGTGATAACCCTAACGAACCCGAGTTCTCGTCGTGGGCGAAGGAAAAAAGGTCTGCCGAAGCACCGTATTTTTCTCTGACCCCTACCCGATTTGAACGGATAACCTTTCGATCTGGAGTCGAACGCGCTACCGTTGCGCCAAGAGGCCCTTTGTTCCGCTTTTGCTGCCTTTCTAGGAGGGCCCATGGACTTGGAGATATTTTCTGATGGTGGACATGTCCTCAAGAGCAAGCCTGCATAATCGCAAGGCGGCCGTCTCGAGATCTTGGACCGGATATCTATCTGCCCCTGCAAAAGCCGTGATGGTATCTGCCTGAAGCTCCGCTTGGCTGTGACTATTCCAGACTTGATCTCCCCGAAGCGGTGTGCGACTCTTCAGGGTCCCATCCGTGTCTTTCCACGGAACCATCATCGCTGATGCCGTCTATGGAGAGTGCATCTCCTGTGTGGGCTACTGAGCGCTTTCTCGACCTGGTAGGAGTCGATCGACCCCGACGAGAGGAGCTTCGGGGCAGAGCAGGACCGGCGGGAGGTCAACGCATGGTAGAGGTACTTACGAAGCGGAATAATACGCCCCTGGCTCTTAATGCCGCCGTTTCAACAGCGCGACACACCATTAACGCCGAACGGCCAGCTTCGGCTTGTGTGATAACGCGAGCGCGGTCTATGGAAAACGGAGGAAGCCTCTGGTTCCGGTCGGGGCCCATCCACATGCCGGGTGCTTCCCCAACTCAACCATACAGCTCCTCCGATTCGTATCTCGACCCTCACTGGTGGGCAGCCAATACTCGTGCGACAAGCGACAAACATCTAGACACGCCACACACGGATTTATATGAAGGAGGCGATGTATCAGCCTATGTATCCGAACACCGTCAACGTAAGCACCAAAAAACACACCCTCCGGAGACTTTCCTCCCATGGGATAGGCAAACCAAGACCCTTACACCAGCTCAGCCCTACAATGCCAAACAGGTCAGCACGGCACATGTTCGTCTCGGGGGAAAAGGGGGGAAGAAAACTCACAACTTTATATCGGCGTGGGCGGGACTTTTGAAGGGCTTATGTGTCCCCCGCCGCATCTGTGAAGAGTTATATTGCTATCTAGTCTCAAAAGGCGTTGCCTGATCTTGGCTCACGATTCGCTCTATCGTAATGACGATCCTAGGGAGGGACTCCTATGCTGGGTTAAAAGATTCGAAATCAGTTTTGTTTCTCCCGGCGGGCATATCGAGGCCGGGCCGGCTCTGACCGCTGGCTCTGCAGCTGACTGGCATATATATACTCATCGCGAAGGATTCTATTTGTGATGATAGGCGAAGCCCGGCACGAGACAGCATTCGACCGCCGCTTTTGGCGGCCGAATGGCATCGTCGAGGTCGTATCTGTGTTTGCATTGTGGTGCTGGTTAATTTCGGGGAGTTAGCCTGTGGTCCATTTGCTTGTGGAACGCCAGGTTGGACCCTGGCATGCTGGTGATCTGAAGCAGGCTTTTGCGAAGAGTCGCTGGGGACAGAACATGTGAGGGAGAGGGAGAGGGAGAGGGAGATTGGTGCGAGCTGATCCCCTAGAGGAGGAAGACCAAGCGATGAGTATAAATATGGGATGATGGCCGGTGTTGGATGAGAAAGACGACAGATTCCAGCTGCTCACCAGTCACACAATCACCAAGACAACCCTCACCAGCACTGCCAACAGCCTGACCGACCATTAGCACCTCTTCTCTTCTCTTCTCTCATCTTTTCTTCCAGCACCATGAAGTTCCTCACCCTCCTCGCGGCCGCGCTGCCGCTCCTCGGCACGGCCACAGCGCGCGGCTTCCACATCCTCACCGCCAACTGCATCGAGCGCGAGTTCTCCAAGCGCTCGGAGCTGGATGGCACCGACCTGCCAGACTCCAACACGACGGACTTCAGCGGCACGGTGCCGTCGCTCGAGGCGCGCCGCGGCGGCGGCGGCGTCGACAAGCCGGCCACGTGGCACGAGACCGGACGCTACAGCGTGGCCAACCTGATGCCGTCGTCCGACTACGGCTGCAAGTACCTGCAGAACCACGAGATCCTCGCCCTGTCCGGGCTCCCCGACGGCTACTTCTCCGCGTCTAACTTCTGCGGCAAGAACCTCGACTTCTACAAGATCTCCGGCGATCGCTGGGAGGTCTGGCAGCACGCCGCAAACCCCGGCATCAAGTTCGGCGAGTGCTACTCCGACCCGTCCTCGTTCGACTGCGACCTGTGGGTCGGCCTGTTCCGCGAGTCGTGCCACTGGACGCGCCGCTATGTGTGTGCCGTCGAGCTGTGCTGAGCTGGAGGCAAAACGCGGGAATAGGGGAGCGCAGATTGGGGATGGATCTGGAGAGCGGGAGATTTTCTGGGCTATCGGGAGTAGGATTCGAGTGTCTGAAGGACGTGGGTGAAGATATAGGAGAGTGACAACATACTGACTTGTTGGGACATGAACTCGTTTGCTTTTCAACTCCTAAGATAGCTAGTCACCTTTCACAGTTCAGAATACGCCGATGGATATGAGTCTGCATCATTCTCCAAGATCCAACCCATGCTTGCCTTGTTTACCAGCAAAACGAAGACATGACCAGGATTATATCGAATGCATATGCACCTAAATAGGTCACAGCTTTTGCCGGGGTTTGGGCTTGAAGTTCGCAGAAACTCATTTCCGAACCACCCACGTCTACATTCTTTTATGTCTTTTATAAACATCATTGGAATAATGCAATAGCACGTCTGCTAGCTCATGTCTTCTAAGCTATTCATTCCGATTCCTCCGCTGCTCAACTCGGTTGTCCCTCGTCGTTCAGTTGTGCAGCAGCAGCAACTCAGGCCCAAATTAGGGTTGCCTGGGTTAGGTAAATTTCTTTCCTTCGAATCCCAAAGTCCGCCTAATAACGGCGCCCCAAATTCCGATTATCCGTCCTCATCAAATCTCCGACTTCTGCTTTTCTCTAGACACATTTAATTGCATCTGCCACTCTCTTTACGACTTCAATTTCCCTCTCTATTGTCCCTGATTTCGCCATCTGCATCATCTCCATCTTATTCATACATGCACTTACTTCAATACCAACTGGGTTCTGGGACTGCACTGTATTCTCCCTCTCCCTCCCTCGTTCTCTCTCTCTCTGTCTCTCTCTCTGTCTCTCTCTCTCTCTCTCTCTGCTCTCTCTCTCTCTCTCGCGTGCCCTTTGTACAGTCGTCCATATGACCAAGCTTCACTTCATCTGATAGTCCCGATCTCCGCTCTTCTCCTCTCGCTGTGGTCGTGGTCAAGATGCGCACAGCAGCTTCATTAAGCCATGTCTTCCGCTAGTCCACCCAGCTTATCCCGCTGGATAACACGTATCGTGCCCGTTGTGCTTGCAGGAGTTACGGGCTTTGGCACCTGGGTAGTGTCCAAGCGAGTGTGTGGTAGGTTATCTGCCTTTTGTTTGCTTGCCCGCTTGTCGTTGAGCTCCTTTGACTACCAGGAAGTCAGGCGGAATTCTAATCGATCGACCTTGAATCTTAAAATAGTTGATTTCCTATTACGCGACCGCCATAATACCGGAGCCGCCGTCGCCATTCTCGTCCTATACTTCTTCTTCCTCATCATCACAGTCACCTGCTACCTCCGGACAGTATACATCGTTAACACAGATCCGGGCGTGGTGCCGTACTTTGACCCGACACGAGACGACGACGCCCACCCTTCGTCGCGCGACACGACGTCCGAGAAGGCGAATGTCCATTCCCGCAGTTCCCGCAGCAACAAGCCCCCATCCCGACCCTCCCGTCGACGGCGCCGCGACAACTCTGGGTACGATCTCGAAGAGGCCCGCCACGGCCCCGTCAACTTCCCCGATCTCGATCCCGACAGCCCTGGGCTTGAAACCTTCTATAGCAAACATGTGTTTGTGTGTGAGGGCGATGGTCGGCCCCGCTGGTGCCATGACTGCCGCCAGTGGAAGCCTGATCGGTCGTTTCACTCGCGCGAACTGGGGCGCTGCGTGCGCAAACTGGATCATTACTGTCCGTGGGCCGGCGGCATGATCTCAGAAACTTGTAAGTTACCGCCCACGCCTCCTTTCGGTGGCGGATCCATTTAGACCAGGGCTGACAATCTGTATTGCTCAGCCTTCAAATTCTTTGTCCAGTTTACTGCATACTGCTCGATCTTCTGCGCCGTGGCCCTCATCTCGACCGCCTACGCCCTATCCCAGAAAATCCAGACCCATCGGGGTATCGACGGCTTTATCCTTGCTTGCCTGGTGGTTTCTGCCTTTTTCGGTGTCTTCAGCTTCACCATGACCGTGACGTCCTGCGCCTACATCTTCCAGAACATGACGAACATCGACATGCTTAAACGCCCCATGTCGTACCAACTCGCCATCAGCGTGCCACTGGATACCCCGTCGACCGACCGGTACATCACCATCACATACCCGCTGCCACGGCGCACCGCTGCTGCGACTCCTGCCCCGATCGTGCCACCCCCGCCAGCTGTTACCCATAGCAATGACCAGGCAGCTACAGCGACAACGACAGAAGCAACGGCTGCCGCTCCTCCCCAGCCCACCCGCTCCCGCGAGGAGGTTCTCACGGAGCGCGATGCTCGTGCGCGCCGCACATTCGCCGTGATCCGCGCCGACCCGGGCGAGAACCCGTGGCACTTGGGCTACAAGGACAACTGGGTTGAGGTCATGGGGTTCCGCCCCATCGACTGGTTTCTGCCGATCCGGCCATCGCCGTGCTCGCTGCACGATACGGACGACAGCGACTACCCTATGGGCCCGTTGATCGCGGAGCTACGGAAGCGCTATAACTTGCCGCGGTGATCCCGTTCTCCTCCTGCTCTGGGCACGCCCTATCTCTTATTTTTCTCTCTCTTTTCTTCATGGCTGGACGAATCTTTTTTTTCTCTCTTCGATACCTTATTTCTCCTGCTTACGCCCTCCTCCTGCTTGTGCAGACAGACATCCTATATGATTCTGCTTTAATGAACTTAGAAACCGACCTACACTACTTCGATGCCGATATATACTTACACCGTATATTTAGTTTGTTGAATTTTGGCGCACGATTTTGACGACACCTTTTCTTTTATTTCCTCCTTCTCTCCCTCTCTTGCTCACCATTGGAACACCCGAACCCCTTTTTTTTTTTCTTTTCTTTGTTTTCAGCATGCTCTTATCTTATATATTCATGTAATCATCAATACATTTTCCTTCTCTTTTGTCTGTCTTCTTTCCTGCTATTGGTGCATTTTCAGCACTTTTGCTTTCCCTACCTGTCCGCTGGCATTCTTTCTGTCTTTTCCTCTTAGTTATATAGATCTGGGGTTGGGTATGGTTTTCAGTCGGTTTTGCTTCCGGCCGATGGACTGTCTTTTAAAGCACGCGCTTGTTTTCTTTGAATGTTGTATCTTGATTGGTGCTGATTTTGCAAGTGGCTGTCCGAAGCACACTAAGATATGTTGCTTTAACAGGATGAGATTATCATTTGAGTTCTTAAGAGCCTCTGAAATATCATTTTGTGCATTTGGGTGCACTCTGGTAGATATGCTGTGATAATGATATATTTTATTCACACCGGCCCGGGAGAGCTGTGCATGCTAGGGCAAGTGAATCCGCGGTGCCTCAGCGAGAATATTCTTGCGTTTGAAGATCGGAGATGCCCGGCTATCATCCAGAGAGATCAATCCTGGAGACACGGGCGTGACGCCGGGAATCACCAACACATGGCGCAGCGGCGGCGCTTCTACAGCCCACTCCGGCGGCTGTTCCGTCCCAGCTGCGGCAAATTCCGCCGGGTGTCCCAGGAAGTACTCGACCAAGCTCCGCCGTCTCGCCGTCGGCTGCTCGGGGTCCTGCGGGCGCTTGACCCCCGCGCTCGCCCACTCGTTGAAGCAGTCCGCCAGAGTTTCCGCCAGACACGTCATCACGGCGTACCGCTCCGCCCGGCCGGTTTCCTTGCTATCTTCACGGCCATCTTCTTGCGTTTCTCCCACCTCCACCTCCGCGTGCTCGGCCGTAGGTCTCTGCGGCTCCCGCGGCTGGAAAATCCGCCGGGCGCCGGGGTCCGGGTCGCTGATCCCCGCCACCGGCCACCCGCGCTGCCAAAAGTCCCACGCCTCGTGGCGCGCACCCACGACATCGCCGACGAGGAACGAGGCGTAGATGCGGGCCAGCGATGTTTCGGGCGACGCCGCGGGGTTGTGTGAGTGCGACGTTGAGTGCGAGCGCGAGCGCGAGCGCGATGACGAAGATGCGGTGGTTGAGGTGGTGGTGGCTGTGAATGTGGTGGTGTCCTCTCCGGCTGCGGCGGCGTAGGCCTCGCGGTTCTGGATCAGCGCGGCGCGGTACATGTCCCGCCGGGCTAGGATCTCGCGCGGGGTGGCGGGGAGGCGGGCGGGGCCGGATGGTGGGGCATCTTTGGATGTCATGGTGGGGAATGATATATGTGGGATTTAGACGGCTTCACGAATGGCGAGGCTGAGTATGGAAGAGAGGATAACTTTGGGGGAAAGGTGGGAATTTAAATAAGAAGTTGGAATAGCTCCAGAGGTAAGTGCGTCAGAGTCGTTGCATAAGCCTCTGATCCTTATCATAGCACCGTTTCGGCTTGCTTAGTGTCTATCACGTGAAAGAAGCATTACACTCGCTGTCCAAAAGATGGCCAAGTGCATCATGCTCAAGTGAAGTCATGACACAGATACGTTTGTAGAAACGGACATCTGTAGACAGTGTTTGTAGTGAATCATATAACCAACATTGCATGGCTTGGTTTGTGCCTGTGACATGACTGGTGGTACGAACGTCTGAAGTATCTAGGGTTATACCCGAAGACTAGGGTTTCGGCCTACTAAGCATCGTAGCGTCTGGAGCATTTTCTCCCACTCCAAACACAAAGTCTGACTTTCAGCGACAGTCCCTCATATTTCACCAACCGTTAACCTACTGCGATTTACTTTTCTTTCAAGATTCTCACATCGAGGACTGCAGACAAACTCTTATGCTCGAACATGGACGATGGATTTCCCATCACCGGAATCGCCAGCGTTTGATACCGGCGAGCTTCCGTTGTCTCGCTTCACCTATCGCCATCTCGCCCAGCTGGGGGCATCATCTCCGACATGCCCGCTTCGAGTTATCGCTCACATTGACCTGGATGCGTTCTACGCCCAATGTGAAATGGTGCGGCTTGGTGTTCCATCGGATAAGCCGCTCGTGGTGCAGCAGTGGTAAGTGACCTTCCGAAAAGGACGTGAAGTCATGACAGTGAGGGCGGGGGGCGTGAGAGACGTGTATGTGCTACAGCATCTCCGCCCGACTCTAGTGTCAGGACCCAACGGGTCGAGCTCTTATTTCCTATCTCTATCTTGACTGGCTTACTGATGATTCTCTTAGGCAGGGAATCATTGCTGTCAACTATGCAGCCCGGAAGTTTGGTATATCACGAAGCTCCAATGCTACAGAAGCTAAAACGCTGTGTCCGGAGGTTATTGCGCAGCATGTTGCGACCTGGCGAGAAGGCCACGATACTTGGGCATATCGGCCTGATGCAGCGGAAAACATCTCCATAGACAAAGTGTCTCTGGATCCGTACCGGCTCGAGTCCCGGAAGATTCTGGCGGTAATAAAGGAGTGTCTACCACTGCATATGCAAAAGGTCGAGAAGGCCAGCATAGACGAGGTGTTCTTGGATCTGTCGGCTCAAGTCCATGCAGTTCTGACGGAGCGATATGCCGGACTATGCCACCCACCCTCCTCAGTCGACCCAATGACACCACTGCCCATGCCTCCCGTGATCGCTCTGGACTGGAAATCAGATGTTCTGATTGAGCTGGACAACTCCGAAGCTGAAGAGACAAATCCCGACTGGGATGACGTTGCCATGCTGATTGGTGCCGACATTGTGCGGGACGTTCGTGCCAAGATCCTAGAGCGACTTCACTACACCTGCTCGGCCGGAATCGCATGCAACAAGATGCTGAGCAAGTTGGGCTCTGGCCACCGCAAGCCCAACCAGCAGACGGTCATCCGCCCACGAGCCACGCGGCACTTTCTCAGCGGCCTGAAAGTGACGAAGATCCGCAACCTGGGCGGCAAGCTGGGAGCGCAGGTGGCCGAGGCGTTCGGCACCGAGGACATTCCCGAGCTGCTCAAGGCGTCGTTGGACCAGTTCCAGACCAAGGTCGGCGCCGAGACGGCCATGTGGCTGTACAACACAGTGCGCGGCGTCGACGCGTCGGAGGTGAACCCGCGCACGCAGATCAAGTCGATGCTCTCGGCCAAGGCGTTCCGGCCGGCGGTGGCGACGCCGGCGCAGGCGGAGAAATGGCTGCGTATCTTTGTGGCCGACATCTACGCGCGGCTGGTGGTCGAGGGCATTCTGGAGAACCGCCGGCGGCCCAAGACCATCAGCGTGCACTACCGCAGTGCCACGGTCACGCGGCACAAGCAGGGCCCGGTGCCAGCGGGGCGCCAGATCGACGAGACGGTGTTGCTGGCGCTGTGTAAGACAATCATGGGGCAGATTCAGGCTGAAGGCGGTGCGCTGTGGCCGTGTGTGCACCTCAGTGTTGCGGTGGGCGGTCTGGAGGATGGGCCGACTGGAACCATGGGAATCGCGGACTTTTTGGTCAAAAGGGACGAACGAGGTGCAGGTGCCGCTGGCCACGGTCGGCCGTTGTTGGCCGGGGCAGCCAGCAGCGGTAGTAGCACAAAAGAAAGCTCACCACCACTCCGCGGGTTTGGCGGTGCCCAACATGCTACTACCCCAGACTCTGCTGCAGGAGCAGCAAAGAAACGAAAACTAGCGAGCCAGCCAGATGGAGGCGGCTCTTCGGGGGCGGTGTCTGGGCCCTCGGCCAAGGTTACTGGCATAGCACGGTTCTTATCGAAACGGGGGGAAGAGGAGAAGGTGGTATTGGATGCAGCGACGACGTCGACGAGCGACATCACCTTGGGTGCGGATGGGGGTCGGAGCACCAGCGTCCCGAGTGCTTTTCCTGCAGGAAGAGCAAGAGAACGAGGAGACAGGGAAAGAGGAGGAGCAGAAGCAGCAACAGCAGCAGCACCAGCCGGAAGGGGAGGGGGAAGTTTAGACGATGTGCAGGCGTGGTCGGCTCTGGTGAGACGGCGCGAGACAGATTGCTGCCCAAACGCAAGGGTTCAGGCGCCGGTGGAGCCGGGCTCGACCACCACAGCTGCGGCAAGGAATTGGATGATCTCTCCAACGGAGGCTCCACTGGTGCCAGCTGCAGACACAGCAGCAGCGCCAGTAGCAGGGGCAGACGCAGGAGGGCCGGTGTCGCCAGGGCCCGTCGCTGCGGCCACCTCCAGCGAGAGAGGAGAGGGAGGAGAAGGAGGAGAAGGAGGAGGAGCAGGAGGACGACAACGGCCGGGTGTACAGTGTGCTCAATGCGGGACGGTATTTGAATGTGCCGAAGCCCTGCAGAGTCACCAGGACTGGCATCTGGCCAAAGAGCTCTACGAGCAGGACCGGCAGGAGGTGCTGGCCCGGCAGAGAGCAGCAGCACCACCAACAGCAGCAGCGGCATCGTCGGTGTCGTCATCATCGCGGGGGGGAAGGCCAACGAAGCCGTCGGCCACAACAGCCAAGCCAACGCCGTCTTCAGCCGCGGGTGGTGGTGGTGGTGGCGTGTCCCGTCGACCGAAGGGCAAGCTCGAAGCTGGGCAGAAACAGCTGAAGTTTGGATGAAGATGCCGTATCTGGCGTGTGCATCCACGGTCGGCCTTTTCACTTCTTCGGCTGTTTCCCTTTCTCTCTCTGGTCTGCGGGTGGGTGTGGGACACTACTACACTCCGTGGCTACTCCGGATGGGGAAGCTTATGCGTGTGTGTGTGTGTACACGCCCATATGGAACGGGCGTGAGGAAACAGAGCCGGATCCCAAGCAAATAAAAAACACCTGCAGTGCCGATTCTTCTCGCTGACCCGTTTTAGTGTCCTGCTGTGTCCCACTGACCGGTGCATATACCGCCGCAGCCTGACGGTCTGGCGAGGAAGAAAGAAGGTGATGGGCTCCGGTCGGTCCTCTCTGCCCACCGACCCACCCCCATCCATTCGTCCTTGCTGACTGCTGCACGGGAGAAAGAACAGGAAAGACGGAAAAGTTGAGCAGTCGCTTGCTGTTTGGAAGAGCGGTCTGGGTTTTCTTCTCATCCAACTCGGGGCATGCTACGGCCTGCATATCACCATGTGCGTGAAGACCAAGGCACCATTACATGTGGGCCACCGTCTCTACCTACCACACACACATTCATTCTCTCCGTCTGTCTGCCGAGTTCTCTTGTCACGGCTTTTGGTGTGGCCCCAATCTAGACACTCGCATTAGTCTCCCTCGTTCTCCTCTCTGGCCTTTTCGGTCTCTCTCATTCTCTTGCAGGGGTTTCCAAGAGGAGTGATTGGACGAGCAAGATTTACCTTCATGGCTTTTTTGCCGTCTGGGTGGCAAGGACACGATAGCATGTCAACTGGAGTTATGATTTTTTATTTTTGTTTTTGGCGGCGCTCGTGATAGTTTTGCCTCCGATTGGGCATTGATACGGAGTGAAAACCCTGAGGATGGATGGAGCCACGTCCTGGACAGGAATTTTCCTTTTTTTTAAAAAATAGAGTTTATATTCAGAACGTGAAACGGTGAATGTGATTTCCGGCCCTCCACCTATATCAGAAGATGTGGAGAGCTGCGTGGAGGCGACTTTCAATTGATCATCGCCTGGCCGTGGCTGCTTGGGCTCCAACGACGACCGTTGGTACCCAACGTAAACCACCACTACCACCACCAGCCATCCCCCTCTCTGCAAGGGAACCGTCTTCTTATTCCTGTTGAACCCAACGAAAATAAGTCATAGACACCGTGCATGAGACCAATGCAATGTTCTCCGTCCTTCTTTTTT
>LNGL01000005.1:2514026-2529408 GCA_001510565.1 Knoxdaviesia proteae
CCCCCCCTTGATCCAGTCTATCCGTGTGCTAACGTTATACTCCGCCGATCTCTCGATATAGCTTGAGCTTTCGAGTTACCTACGTCAACGTGATGTGTCGATCGCATGGTGCACCGTGTTCCTCAACACCATCTCCAAGGAGCCTCCGAAATGCTCTGTTGAGGACGATGACCCGTACGAGCGCGAAAAGAACTCTTGGTGGAAAGCTAAGAAGTGGGCGTATTTTTGCATAAATCGCATGTTCATCAGGTACGCTACTTTAGATATCGATGCGGTGTGCCACACTCAGCTCTGTGTTCACCTAGATGAACCGGGCATTCCCCAATGATCCCCTCACTCAGATTTGGCGAATCCTTAGGCTCTGTTTCTAACCATTCTTTTGCTCTTTTTTTCCACTTTCCTCAACAGATACGGCAATCCTACGACGCTCGTCAAGCCCGGCGACTCCGAAGCACAAGCCTTTGCAAAGGATTTCGTCTCCAGCTATGCCCCCGAAATCCTCCAGGCCTATCTGCGTGAGATCGAGAAGTGGGTGGCCAAGACCTCGTGGCTTAGCCGTCCTTGCTTGAGATATATTTTTATCTTCCTCGACGAATGCATTCGGCCCAAGGAAATGTGGAAGCACCTGAAGCCCCACCTCCAGAACCTCGTCACCCATTTCGTCTTCCCCGTCATGTGCCTCAGCGAAGAGGACATTGAGAAGTTTGAGGACGAACCCGAGGAGTACCTGCACGCCAAGCTCAACTACTTTGATGAGATGGGCACGCCCGATGTTACCGCGACTAACTTCCTGGTCACCCTCACGAAGCATCGCCGCAAGCAGACGTTTGATATTCTCAAATTCATCAACGATGTCGTCAACGAGTATGAGCAGGCAGAGGAGAGCAAGAAGAACCATGTCGCCAAGGAGGGCGTTCTGCGCATGATTGGTACCCTGGCTCCCGTCATTCTGGGCAAGAACAGCCCCATCAAGGACCAGATCGAGTACTTCATCGTGCGCTATGTGTTCCCCGACTTCAAGAGCACTCAGGGCTTCCTCCGCGCTCGTGCCTGCGACTGCATCGAGAAGTTTGAGCTTCTGGACTTCCAGGACCCCAACAATTTGATGAACGTCTACCGCCACATCCTCGACTGCATGAACGACCCCGCCCTCCCCGTCCGCGTGACTGCCGCTCTCGCTCTGCAGCCTCTCATCCGCCACGACATCATTCGCATCAACATGCAGCAGAACATCCCCACCATCATGCAGCAGCTTCTCAAGCTTGCCAACGAGGCCGATGTCGATGCTCTTGCCAACGTGATGGAGGACTTTGTCGAGGTGTTCGCTCAGGAGCTCACTCCCTTTGCTGTTGCACTCAGCGAGCAGCTCCGGGACACCTACCTACGCATCGTGCGCGAAATGCTCGAGAAAACCGACCGGACAGACGACGACTACTACGAGCTTCCCGACGACAAGAGCATCACTGCTCTCGGTGTGCTCCAGACCATTGGAACGCTGATCCTCACCCTCGAGAGCACCCCCGACGTGCTGCTGCACATCGAGTCCGTCCTCATGCCTATCATTCAGGTGACCCTCGAGAACAAGCTGTACGACCTGTACAACGAGGTGTTTGAGATTATCGACAGCTGCACCTTTGCCGCCAAGGCCATCTCCCCGGTCATGTGGCAGGCATTTGAGCTCATGCACGCCGCCTTCAAGGCCGGAGCTGAGCTGTATCTCGAGGACATGCTGCCGGCGCTCGACAACTTTGTTCAGTACGGTGCAGGCCAGCTGAGCACCAGCCCGCAGTACGTGGAGGCGATGTACTCGATGGTGTCCGATATCTTCACCGATCCCAAGGTTGCCGGAGTTGACCGCATCTATGCGTGCAAGCTCGCCGAGGTGATGATGCTCTGCCTCCGTGGCCACATTGACAATTGTGTTACCAACTTTATTGGCATGGCCATGGGCGTGTTGGGCTCGACGGACGTCAAGCTGAAGACGTACCGGATACACCTGATGGAGCTGGTGATTGGCGCCATCAACTACAACCCCGTGCTCGCGCTGCACGTGCTCGAGTCGCGGAACTGGACCAACACCTTCTTCACGCTGTGGTTCATCAACATGCCCGAGTTCACCCGCGTGCACGACAAGACGCTCTGCATTGTCGCCATCGCGGCGCTCCTCAGCATCCAGGCTGAGCAGGTTCCGGCCAGTGTGTCGACTGGATGGCCGAGACTACTCCAGGGCATTGCTGAGCTGTTCCGGACGCTTCCTCAGGCTCTCAAGAGTAAGTGATTCTTCCGCCTGGATGTGTTTTAGCCACCTTTTCTCGCGTATTTGATGTCGTCCCCTAACCATTTCTATGCCTGTTCAGACCGAGAGGAGGCCCTTCGCGATGAGTTCCAGAACGAGTCTGGAAGCTTCGACTATGCCGATGACGAGGAGTGGGCCGAAGGCGACGGAACGTGGACTGCTGACGACGAAGCTGAGCCGGAAGCCCCCGCCACCGACGTCCAGGATGGAACCAACTCATACCTTGATTTCCTGAACGAGCAGGTTTGTTGCCTTTCCGAACTCATCGATCAGATCGTCAATTCGTGGTGTACTAACAGCAGAGCTTTCATTTTCCACATTATTCAGGCCCACAAGTACAGCACCGCCCAGGGAGGCTTTGACGACGATGATCTTGGTGAGGAGGGTCTGGTTCTTGACTCACCTCTCGACAATATTGAGCCGTACCAGTTGGTGGCTGTGACTATGGACAGTAAGTTTGGATCCCGCCGTGGCACATATCTCGATCATTGCCAAAGTTTCTCTGTACTGACCGGCCGGTTCTTCCACCAACAATGTAGAGCTTCAAAAGGAGCAGCCCCAGTTCTACACCACTCTCATGACACAACTCCCGATCGATGACCGGGAGATGATCAAGACGGTCCTGTCCCGGGCTCAGGAGATTGCCATTGAGCTGATGGCTGTCTCCCAGCGGGCTCCTGGCCAACTGGAGGGCCAACCTGCGCCAGCTGGCAATTCATAGTCACGCCGTGCCATGTTTCGCCGTGCGTTCTAGCCCTCCCCAACTTCATAGCATTTTGTTTCCTTTGTTCTCATAAATGAAAGTTTCGAGGGGGGGTTTTTTTCAATTGCTGTGGCTCCTTCGTTTCCTCTCTTTTTTTCTGTTCTCAATGACGGTAGACTGTGGGCATTATATGCGGCCAATTCCTTCTTTTCTCAGCTGTTTTCCTTTCCTGTCGCTCTGGTGGTTCGTCGAGGGAGTCTGTCAAGCCCAAATCAGGTGCAAGATAAGCGCGGAGAGGCTTCGTTTGGTTGAGCGGGAGGAATTGCTCTAACCAGTTGGAAACACAGCGTGAAAGTGGTGGGGATGATCAGGACGGCCACGCAATAGGTGTCTCTTGAACGAGAGACAGGAGCAGAAAACAAAAGAAAAGAAAAGGAGGGCTCAGAAACGAGGGCATGGGAAATGGATGGACGGATATGGATTTCCTCTCTTCGAGTGCTTATCTCGTCCCCCCTTCCCTCCCCCTCCCAGCCGTTTACCCGCCGCTTTTTGGGGGACTGGTTCATTTTGGTTTGTTTCTTTCTTTTTTGCATGTCCGGGGTTTCTGGTCTGTTCACTTTGGGTTTTGAGAGTTGGTCAATTGTCTGACCTGTTTTATAATCTACTCTTGGTATCTGGTTGTTTTACCCCCATTTTATCGCATCATTTTCTCCCCATCCTCACGGAACCCCAACCCTTACCCCTCTACCCCCTTACCCCCTTACCCTTATTACACATCACCACCCCCGAACTCCCCCCCTCCTCCTCCCACCACCACCCATCACCACGTCACTACACGCGAACACATCCTCGATCTCCGAGGCGTCTCTTCCAGACATCCCGGTTTCAATGGTCACCGCCCTACCCAAGAGGAGCCTCTTGGATCTCCTTTTCTTGTTTTCTATACTTTTGTGTCCTCATTGTCAAGTATATTTTCCCAGGGGAAGGGGAACCCAGGGGACTCTGACTTCTCCTCCTATATGCCCCAGACGGACGAACAGATCCAAAAGTCATATCACACAGCCCTAGCATTATATGGCTGTTCTTTAGGTGGCCGGTCCGGTCTTCCAACTCAGGAAAGATTTCCCTTTTTGTTAGCAAGTTAAAAAAACCCCCCCACAAAAATAAATCTAGTTAATTGACCAAAAGACAAACGTAAGAAAGGATGAATCCCTCCTGGTGGCTTTTCCTGCGTGTGTGATTCGGGTGTACAGCAGAAGTGGTCTGTGAGCTGGGCTGATTGCATGTCTGGTGGGCTGTTGGACTGATAGACGGATTTATTGATGTGCATGTGTGCAACAGCACGCAGCGTCACACTGCACCTGGACCGGAGCTGCGTGAAGGATGGCGATACAATGGCATGTGATGACGATGTGACCGGCTGTGATCCACGCGGAGATACATACAAGAGAGTAGGTGGGATTGTGTGAGCCGGCACTACTACCTCGTGCTTTTCACTTCGTTGGGTGCGCAGTGATTCAGTTGGGGCTCTTGAAATGCCGGTCGACAAAGTGGCCTAACGCAGGGCATGGTTCTTGGTTTCTAAACTGGATGGATCGGCTCTCTCTTTAGGGGGGAAACATCATCGAAAAGTCAAGAAACAGTGCCTCACCCACGCGCTCACCCAGCTAGTCTCTGTCGGCTGCTTGAAGAGAGAAAGAAGAAGAGAAGAAGTGTTCGCTTCCCCGTTTCGTCTCTCGGGGTTCTTGTGTGCTTGTGAAATCTTCTTTTCTGTGCCTATCTTCTCGCCTTACCAGTGACTGCCACACACCATACCCCTCTCGCCGTGTTTGCCAAGCCCTGCCATATCTCCGGCACCCCGGAGGCGGGGGGAGTGTAAATCCGGAGGGGGGGGGGCCGGGCCCCACTTTTATGCACGCTTTCTTTCTTGCTCTGCGGCGTCCGGCGTGTGTGTTCGTTCCGGGCGGCCGGTAGACCGTTGGAGCGGACATCAACGAACGGAAAAGAAGAAAGAATACTACAAAGAATACAAATGAGTAATTTTTCACTGGAAGAGAGGTGTAATGGCGGGACTGGTTTGCGGGTCGGTGGTGGAGGCGTCGTTTTTGAGAGGTGGTGGGCTGGGACCATTTTCGGTTTGGGTCTCCGCGAAATGAGGACAGGACGAGAGAGTCAGTAGCCCGGATTACGATACACGAGTATAAATGCTATGTAGGAAAGCTGCCTCATGTGGATGGAAATACCGGTGGATAGAACTGCTGGTGGATGGGTGATATGTCGACTCAGTTTCTCACTCATCATGGCTTTCCACTCTCACGAGAATGTCGACATACTAGTAAAAGCATCAAGTTATCTCACACACACGAATAGAAGGTTTCGGTTATCAAATAGGGCTTCCGGCAGTTTCTATGGTGAAATCAGGCACCCACATATCATCGTGAAAGAAAACAAAGAAGTTATCTGTCCCTCTAAAAGGATGTAAGCACATTCACTAAGTATCAGAGTTGAAACCAGATGTCCATATAAACAAAGAGAAAGCTTCATTATATTTTGGATCGATCACGAGATCTGGATTTTGCTCTTTGTTTTTTTCTCTTGTGTGCCCCTTTATTTTGGGGACTATAAAAGGAAATCTGCTGCTCCGGACGTCCTGAATATTCTCTTCTCTTTTTCTCCTCCGTCACACCACAATTCCACACCTCTCGACCACGACAACTTGGCCACGACGACCAACTCAATCACGACCACCACTAAATCACGAATATCTTTGGTGCCGGCAGCATCCACACTACTATACCCCTCCCCTCTCAACTGCCTTTTCTACACACCAGGAGTCTCTGCTTTACCCCCTACGCCGAATATCACTCTCTGCGGTGATAACATACGGCCCTGTCTTCACTCCTTCGTCCCACAGGGAACTTGTCCCTGCTCTCATGGATATCTCGCTGGGCGGATGCTGTCTGCTTCCCTTCTGTATCCGACCGTGCGAAAGCAAGGTCGAACTCTCGAACGAGGGTGCAGGCATGGCAACCCTATTCCCGCGTGCCCCTTCTTCAAGGGTACTCGGGAAAAGTGTTGCCATTGTGAACAAAACGCTCCGACACCTGTTTCCCCAGCCCATCGATGGCCAGTACATCTCTACTGGTCATTGAGGGGGGCCATAGCCTGGGGGCCCCCTTCTGGGGTCCCCGATGATGGGGAGATATGATGGCCGGCGGCCGGTTGCGGTGCGGGCTGTATAGTCAGTCCGCGTTTCTTTGTAATGCGGTGCCCTTGGGGCCGTGTCCTCCCGGTTGCTCGATCGTCGCCAATATCAGAACCCCCCTTCCGGGGCTCCCACGGCGGAGCACCAATGCCCGGCTGTTGGCTGTGATGAAGGGCTGGAGATTCAGTCCGCGGAGCAGCCGCGTAGCACGAACCTTGTGTCCCGGGTTGCTCGCTTTCGAGTAACCCGGGACAGGGTTCGAGGAACAATGGGATGTTCTGGATGCTCCGGTTCCCACCCGGACACTATCTCGCCCGCCGGTGCCCTGGGCCGGCGTTGAGTGAAGACAACAAGCTCCGCATCGAGCCTGCTCTGTTCCTTCCGCAATGCCGCCTATCGTCGGTGATCTCTTCAAACCTGGAATGGTGCCGGCGCGGCGGGGTGTCCATAGCCACCGACTTCGGTCTCATCGTGGCCCTGTCCTCGCAATGTTCTATATCAAGCACTGGTTTCCTTGCTGTCATGGCTTCCTGCGCTTGTGGGTTACTAGATTGCAAGTCATAGCTTTGGCCAATTACTCCTTTCTTAGCTTCCGCACTGCACAAATATAAACATCTTGTCTCCGCCGTCTCTGTTTTCAATCTGAGTGGAGAAGACCAATTTCCCAATTAGATCTCCCTTCGTCGTCCGTCGAACATATAAATAAAACTTTTGACTTTTAGAAGCGGCCAAACCAGCTTCAGAGCCGGAATTCCTCACCAGAGCGCTGCAGCTGAGGCAAGCTTACCTACACTCTGTAGTGGTGGTTTATTTTATTTTTATTATTTTATTATTTATTTTTTTGCTTATTTTCTTCCGTCCCGGCATTTCTTCTTTTTCCTCGCCAGCTCTTTTTTCATCCGAAGTCGAGAAGTGTGCCGTGATCCGTCGGTTGGGTTTCCCGCCGGGCTGGATGATCGCACACTCCAGCGCTTGGCTTGGTCCCGGAGGTCTGGTTACAAGAACAGCACAAAATGTGACAAGTGAGAGAAAGAAGGCCGAACAGAAGCAAAGAGAAGCAAAAGGCCTCGTGCTTGAACGCAAGCGTTTCTCTCACTCAGCAAAACGCCACCCGGAAAAAACAAACCCCCCATGTGTGGTTGCGAGAGACGCATGGCCACATCTCCTGGTGTGTGGGGACACTAGATCCGTGTAAACCCGAATCTCCGGGCCCGCTAAGCACCAGACACAGACTAGGAGAGGGGCGTGTGCACGCAAAAGATAGATTAAGAGGTCCGGAGGTAAATCAGAAAAAAAAGCAATGTGGAGGGGGGGAAACCTGGTTGTTATAGCTCCGTTGAATCGATAGTCTCGGAGTACGGTGGTGTCTGGTGCTTTTAGGAATGGCCTGAGACATCTATTCGTTGCTTCCTGGTGTGGCAATTTGATCGTGGTGAAGGATATATCTCAAACCACTCTCAGATGTCGTTGTCTTGTGTGTTGTTGTAAGATGCCATCACACAGTCCTAACCCTAAGTCTCTCGTGTATTCACGGTGGCATAGAGACAGCTCACCATTGTGTTTCTCCCTTTCACTGAGCTGTTATCAACCCTCATTTGACCCCTCCAATGTCCCCCCTCTTACCACGTCTAGGATATCCCACATTCACATCCCTCCATCCACTTCCTCTGGAGTTGTCCGAACCGTGCATGACTGGATACTCCCAAGCTCATCACTCGTCTGGCCGCCCTCGCTGTTCACTATGCTACCGTGGAGTCCTTTCCGCCAACTCCGGGCTACTCCCCTCCGATCACCGGCCTGTCAGCAGATTCTGCAGTCTAGCGGGTAAATCACATTGACGTTAGTCTGTATCTGTATCTGTGCTGCTGTTTCCAGAAACACAGTCCGAGAAGCAGAGACAAAGGGCATCATCACCAAGAAAGCGTCAAGGTGGGGCTGGGGACTCGGAGTGTTTGACCTCCGGGACGTGCAAAAAGAACACCCAGCCATCTAAGGAACCGCACGGTGTGCATCTCCGGTCGGCTTCGCACCACACCCCCTGTGCTGTTGGAAGGCTCCATATAGACCACGCCGATAACAACCCCCCATCATCCACTCCAATGCTCATACCACTCCTGACTCAAACCCACACACCTGTTGGCTGTTTTTGTACTTGTGCCCCTCTTCCTTGCCTATTTTTTCATTACACTCCTCTCCGGCTTCGGATTTACACCCCGTGTTTGGTGCAGCATACCCAAGCTGCAGCCTTCATCTCCGGTGGCCTGAGCTTGCCGTGTATCTCTTCCTTCCGACGTGTGGCAGCCGACACCGTCTCAAGACTTGGCCGGGCTTAAAGAGGCACTGCTCGTGTGTTTTATATGTAAAAGCATTTGCTGGATAATTGCGGGCATAAGCAGGGGAAATAACGGGAGACTCGGATTTCCTTGGCCTTGCACTTCTGGGGAACGAGATGGTCTATAAAAAGAACATCGGTCCTACCCAAAATACCACTGGCTCTTTTAGAGAGCCGAACCACCCGCTACTTCGACCAAAAGGACGGTTGTATCCTGAAAAGTCGACTTTCTTGGTCTTTCTCGTTCCCTATTGGCTTCTCTCAACTCTGATCGTGTTCATGCGACATAACCTTCACCCAATACCCATCACCACCTACCTCTGTTACCATGGCATCCTTCACCCAAGATTACCACAACAAGCCGTACCGGCAAATCGACCCGACACTCCCCGCCAACTCGCAGGCAGGCCGGATAGTCCTCGTGGTGGGGTCGTCGGAGGGCATAGGCTACTGTGTAGCCCGGGCCTTCGCCCTCGCCGGCGCCGCCCGCGTCATCCTGACCGGCCGCCGTAAGGAAATACTCTCAGACGCCGCCGCACGGCTCGCCAGCCTCCTCCCCGCAGGCAGCCCCACCGTGATCGACGACGTGGTGTTCGACCTCGCGTGCGAGTCCAACCTGCAACAGCTGTGGGACACCCAGGCGGCCAACGGCGTCATCATCGACGTGCTGGTGATCAGCGCGTCGGCGTCAACGGTCATGGGCAGCGTTGCGGCGGACATGGCCGACCTGGAACGCTCGCTCGCGATGAACGTGATGGCGCCGATGCGCTGTGTGCACATGTTCCTGCGCCAGGGCCGCTTGCTGCGCGTGCGCCGGGGCGGCTCCGCTAGTCCCCCTATTGCCGGGCGGCCGCCGCAGCGGCGCCGGCCGATGGCGATCATCAACATCTCGTCGTTCATGGCCCATTCCAACCCGGCGCCGACACAGGGTATCTATTCGGCCACCAAGGCCGCGCTGGCCTCGTTGCTGCAGCACCTGGCTGAAGAGTATCCGGCCGAGGTGCTTCAGATTGTCAATATGCATCCGGGTGCGGTGCTAACCGAGAGTGCCCGAAGAGCTGGGCTGACGCCAGCTTCGCTTCCATGGGATGATGGTATGCTGCTCTGTCATCGTCACATGCATTCTTGGTTACCGTTCCCCTCCACCGGAAACCCCGCACAACACACTTACACCCCCCCGACTCACCCGGAACCAAATGCTAACCCATATGTGTCATAGAAAACCTCCCCGGCCACTTCGCGGCGTGGGCATCTACCCCCAAAGCCCGATTTTTGCATGGCCGCTTTGTGTGGGCGAATTGGGATATTTCCGAGCTGGAATCCATGAAATCAACGTTGGATACCGAGCCCGGCATGTTGAAAATAGGCCTTCAGGGGGCCGAGTTTGTTGATATTCGGACCATCTTCCAGAAGATTGCAGGCCGAGGGATCAAAAAGGAGCCCCAAGACTGATCTGGCCAGTTCCTGGCCGCCGTCTTGGATTGAGAGGAAGCTTCTTTCAGCGGGAAGCAGCAGTATTTGAAGTTATTGCCCTCTTTCCAGTGTAATGGAGGTTAAAGGCACACACTTAGACACATAGAATCGAGACAGCGCGTCAATGACGAGCATGTGAAAGATAAGATTAGGGTTATACCTCGAACGATAAGATCGTGATGGCCTCACGGCGAAGAAGGAAGGAGACTACCAAGCGCGCGTTTGCGTGACAGGTGGGCTTGGTGGTGTCGTTTGCAAGTAAGGGTTGGGCGCTTCTCATCACGTGTTGAGTCGCGGTTATGAGCCGCGACAGTGGGTCTTGGCAGGCCTGGGGGTTTTTTTTTTATTTTTTTTTATTTTTTTGGCTGTCTCCTTTTTTGTGGGGTTGCATGGAGAACAGCAAAAGGCAAGAACCCAATATCAATCGCACCTTCCAAATGATAGAGAAACATCACAAATCTCAAAAAATAAATATGCTTTCTCTTCGTTTTGTTTTTTCCCTTCCACTATAAAGCCATATCCCCTTTCTTCTTCTCTTTTTCCTGCTTCGTTTCTTTTTCTTCCTCCCTACCAACTTTTTTTCTCTCAAAACGAAGTAAGCCCTCCCCCCCCCTTAATTTCAAGTTCTTGGTATTTCCTCTCTTACCCACAATGGGCCGTTATCGGGATCAATTTTGTGTTTTCGTTTCTATCCCTGTTTCTTTTTCTAACCCGGACCAATCTTTCTTTATCACCCTAACATTAGTCGTTGGTTCCTAATTTCATCGGTATCGTTTTCTGGCTTCTGCCTTCTTATCATATCCATTCAGTCTGGTTCTCTGTTGTCAATCGCAACAATGGGGAACCTGCTGTATGTCTATGACGATGAGGCTCAGGCCCGAGTCCGTCAACGCGAACGGGAACTGGAACGCGAACGCACGACACCTCCTACCACCGCCACCGATCCGGCTGTCCCGGGAAATAACGTCGCCACCCAGCAGCCCGCCGGCCCGCAAAGCCGCGATGGTGCCCGCCCTCAGAGCCGGCAGATCAATCGCCCGCGGACTCGCCTCCCTTCTCGCCAGCCCCGCCGGCAGAACGCGCAGCTGGTCACTCGGGACGATTCTGAAGTTAGAATGACCAGTGTCCTGGTCACAGGAACTGTGTCGGATTCGAGCGACACCGATAACAACGATCAATTTGATTGGGACTCGGATTCCTCTGGAATCGGGCCCACCGATGACTCTGATATCGACTACCGCCCGCCCGGCGGCTCGTCCTCGATCCTGCGATCCTTGATGCTCGAATCATCAATGCGCGGAGCCGACCCCGCCTCGGCCAGAATCCGCGAAGCTGCCCGACGCGGCATCGATCCGACCATCAATTCCCTTGGCCGTAGCATTGCGGCCCACCTCCACGATCTGCAGACTCGCCAGCAGCCCCCCGATCCGTCTACCATCGCTCCCCCGTCTGCTGCCACCATGGCTCGAATGGCCGCCGCCTCCCAGGGGCGTGGCTCTGCGCCTTCCATCGTGAACAACAGTTCCGATGCCAACGGCTCTAACCCGACCGTGGGCCCTGCTGCCTCGGATCCCACTGCTTCAAGCCCGGCCGGATTGTTGCAGCTGCGCCACCGTCAACAGCAGGAGATGTTGCTTACCCGCATGCGCCAACAGCGCCAGCAATACCTGGCGGCGCAAATCGAATTGGATCGCTACACGCGAGAGCATATCCCTGGCGATTTCCTGCCCGGTGGGCCTGTTATGAGCCGTTCCCCGCTCGTTGGCCCTGCCGCGACAGACCCGGCCGCGCGCCTGGCCCTGGAGCTGCATAATCGTGCGCCTAAGCGGCACAACTGGCACGCCTGGGTCGGTGCCAACAACTCATGGGAGCCGCTCGACCTTGGCCGATCGCTCTA
Organism: Knoxdaviesia proteae; assembly: GCA_001510565.1. NCBI lineage: Eukaryota > Fungi > Ascomycota > Sordariomycetes > Microascales > Gondwanamycetaceae > Knoxdaviesia > Knoxdaviesia proteae. The sequence continues at coordinate 2,525,933 of LNGL01000005.1, forward strand.
CGAACCCAGCCGCGTGATCCGCAGTGGCCGGAACTTGACCATTGCCACCTGGAACGTCGATTCTGGCCTCGCCTTCCAGGTGCAGCGCTTCCGGCCTCTCTTGCAGCATATCATTGATGACCACCACCCCGTCGACATGATCTTCCTGCAGGAAGTTTCGATTGAGACCGTGGAGGCGATGACCGGGATGCCTGCTGTCCAGCGGGACTGGATTCTGGCCCCGTGCGACCGATCGTCGTTTGCCACCCGGGCCTTCGGGACCGCGGTGCTGCTTTCCCGCCAGCGCTTCGGCTTTGGCCCCACTGCTCAGGCCATCGTCCCTCGAATTAACCATTCCTTTACCATTGGCTACCCGAGCCGCTCTGATTGCGACGCGTTCATGTTCGAAATCACCATGCCCCTGGCTCACTGGGAAGCCGGCGCAGCCCCCGTCCCGACTCGTCGCATCCGCTTCGTCAACGCGCACGTCGACACCCAGAACGCCCGGAACGCGAATAGACTTCCCTACCGCGGCTTCCAGGTCGAGCGTCTCACGCAGCTTTTCCCCGCCGGCTCTGTTGGCGTTGTGGGCGGCGACTTTGGCCTGACCCCCTTTGGTGAGGCTCCTGGCTCCAGCCGTGAGCATGATGTGGCTCGTGCTCTCCTCCCGCACCTCCGCAGTCGCCAGCCGACCCCCGTTGCAGACAATGATGGGTCTGCGGTGCCTCAGCTCCCGCAGCTGCCCAACGGCCTCACCAGCCACTTCATCCCCTCGGGATTCCGCGTCCTCAACGCCAGTGTTCTGCACCCTGGCCAGTATGAGTACTCTTCGTACCCCGGTACCACCAGCATCGCCTGGTCGTCGCACCTCGGTATGGTGGCCACCTTCGCGCTTGAGTGATCACTACTCGATCGTGGTGTTTCTTTTCCCTAAAGCCCTCCTCCTTCTACCTAAAAACCTTCTCCTTTTACCTAGAAACCTCCGTCTCTTTCCTAGAACCCATCTCCTTTTTTCTCTCTTCCCTTCCCCCTCTATCTCCTCTTTCGCCTTCTTCTCTCCTCCTTTTCATATCTCCCCCGTTTCTCTCTTTTTTCCGTCTCAGCTTAGTTTTACGCCCCCTTTTTTTCTCTTCTCTTTTTTAGTCAGGAGTCTTGGCGTCTGAACAGAGTGATGATTCGAGTTTGCCTTTTCCTTCCCCCTTCCCCGTATCTAATGTTCGGTTTTGTCTTCACGATTCTCATTTTCTATTAGCCTGTGGTTTTGGAAATGGCGTGTCTGTTGGGTTGTGTAATTTTTGGTTTACGTTTTTGTGTTTTGTTTTGTTTTGTTGTTGTAAAGACTGGGCTTAGGAGTTGATGTTGATTTCAGATCTAGGAGTTTGTCTCAGTGAGCGTTTTCATGCTTCCACTATGAATTTTACGTGTCTCTATTATTGATGCCTTGCTTTGTTTTCATTGCGTCTCGCTTCCGAATGGCGAGAAGTCTTGCTGTACCATCCATCTCTTGCAAATTAAGCGCAGCTGAGTTCGTCTCCGGAGTTATATTTCTCCTTTCTTCTCATTTCAGAATCATTTCATGCTCCGAATCGAAGAATGATGTGCATTCCAGTCTGTTCTCCACGGGTTCGATTTTTCTGCTACTCATACAAGGCGGTAGTTCGCTAGATACCTTTTCCACGGCAATATGAAAGGAAAAGAGAATAGCAAGATGAACACCAACAACTGCCAAAGTCCAGAATTTAGGAGGTAGTTGACATAAAAAGGCCCTCTTCATCAACTCACCGCTGGGCCATTGTATGCGACTCGCGGAAATTGGGACCATTTTCGGGCTATATCTGAGCAACGGGGGATGGGTGGCATGGCAGAACCGTTCCTTCGAAGCTATCAAGTAATAGCCACAAAGGCATTCAGCTCGGCGACTCGCGTGTTGGTGGGAATCTGAATACATCTTGTTTCCGTACGGGTTGTTATGCTTTCGTCCAGGTTGCACTAATAATGACGTACATGTGCAACTAGTTTTCGGTGTTGTCAGACCACCACAACGACATATATAAAGGGATCATGGGAGCTTTACATCTGCGAAGAGTTATAGGTGATTCTTCTTTTCGAAAGGCACAAAATGTCACAGGTTCCCAGATTTCCACATCTCGAACTCACTCATCGTCTTCACGTAACTTCTCCCGGACTTCTCCATGCTATCCTGTCTTGTCGATAGCTTCTTGTCACCGTCACAATGACTCTGTCAACCCACGTATGTCAGACCCTAACAACCCTAAGCCCATTTCATCCTTCCACTAACAGTGTCCAAACACCAGGTCAACCCGGAGGAGATCGTCAAGAATCTCCAGGAGCGCTGCATCCTGCCGGCCGGAGTCAACCCGGATTACTCCCAGCTGGCGGGAGTGCAGCTGACTCCTTTCGCCAGCCGATACACCAGCCAGACCGAAATCCCGAAGTATGTGATGCCGCACCGGGGAGCTCCGGCGGACACAGTGTACAGCATGGTGCGCGACGAGCTCGACCTGGACGGGCGGCCGAATCTGAACCTAGCGAGCTTTGTGTCGACGTGGATGGAGCCGCGGGCCGAGCAGCTGCTGGTCGAGAACCTGAGCAAGAACTTGGCCGACGTCGATGAGTACCCGGCAATGCAGCAGCTGCACACGCGCTGCATCAGCATGCTGGCCAACTTGTGGGGAGTGAAGCCGGGAGAGCGCGCCATCGGCACTGCCACCACGGGCTCATCAGAGGCGATCCACCTGGGCGGTCTGACGATGAAGAAACGCTGGCAGCACCGCATGCGCGAGGCCGGCAAGGACACATCCACGCCGAATATCGTGATGGCCGCGAACGCACAGGTTGCGCTGGAGAAGTTCGCGCGCTATTTCGACGTCGAAGCCCGCATCCTCCCCGTGAGCAAAGATAGCCACTTCCGGCTGGACCCGGAGCTGGTGCGCAAGAACATCGACGAGAACACCATCGGCGTGTTCGTGATCATGGGCAGCACGTACACGGGCCACTACGAGCCGGTCGAGGAGGTGTCCCAGGTGCTCGATGAGTACCAGGCCAAGACGGGCGTCGACATCCCCATCCACGTCGACGGCGCGTCGGGCGCGTTCATCGCGCCGTTCGCGTTCGCCGGTGCCGGCCAGGGCCGCAAGTGGAACTTCGAGCTGCCGCGCGTCAAGTCGATCAACACGTCCGGCCACAAGTTCGGCCTGGTGTACTCCGGCCTGGGCTGGATCATCTGGCGCGACGAGAGCTACGTGCCCAGCGAGCTCATCTTCGAGCTGGACTACCTTGGCGGGGTCGAGAAGAGCTTCACGCTGAACTTCTCGCGGCCCGGCGCGCAGGTCATCGCGCAGTACTTCAACTTGGTGCACCTGGGCCGCCAGGGCTACGGCGAGATCATGGAGAACTGCCTGTCGAACTCGCGGCTGCTGTCGCGGTCGCTCGAGCGTACCGGGTGGTTCACCGTGGTATCGGACATCCACCGGCCG
>LNGL01000005.1:2529414-2553070 GCA_001510565.1 Knoxdaviesia proteae
AGGGTGGGGCGGCGGACCCCGCGGCCGAGAGCGGCAACGGCCACACCGGCAGCGGGGCGGCCAGGACCAGCCGCGCCGCCGCGGGCAAGGGCAAGGCCGCTGCCGAAACCCCGCCGGCCGCAAAAGTCTCCATTCTCAACGGCGGCAAGTCGTCGGCCGACTACGTCGCCGGGCTGCCGGTCGTGGCCTTCCGCCTCAGCGACGACTTCCGCGCGCGCTTCCCGCACGTGCAGCAGGAGTGGATCTCCATGCTGCTGCGCCAGCGCCAGTGGATCGTGCCGAACTACCGCCTGCCGCCCGGCGAGTCCGACACGCAGATCCTGCGCGTGGTCGTCCGCGAGAACATGTCGTTCGACATGCTCGAGCACCTCGTGATGGATATCTGCGAGATCACCGAAGACGTCATGCCGGAGAACGCCGAATCGGGCCGCGGCATCACCAAGGCCACATTGATGAACGGCAGGGGCCACCGCGCGATGCTAGCCCGTGCCACGGCCCGGACAGCCGCCCGGCTGGAGAAGAAGAAGAGCGGCGAGAAGGACGGCGCGGCGAAACATGCGCAGAGCGGGGATGACGGGCACAATGGACATGCCCACAAGAAGGTGCGGAGAACTCACCGCGGTGTGTGCTAAGTCTCTTCATGGTGGCCATGGGAACGGTCTCTTTTGCTATCTGATCATTACAAGATGATGTCCCACGAAGAACCGGTGTGTGTCCGACACTATCCAAATATTGAAGACTTCTTTTCACGTCTTGCATATCTAGTTATTTGAATAAAACTTGTATCTCCAAGACTACGCTTCTCTTCCTAATAAGCCGATGTTTGTGTCACGGAATCCCATACCCCCGCTCCGGGTCCCCCTGTGGGTCCCATGCCGAAATCGCGGCCCCGCTTTCGGACATCGGTAACAACTTACGGAAGCAGTGTGTTAGTAAGTCTGGCATTGGCTACCTCAACGCCTAAACCGGCTTATATACGACTCATCGTGCTCTTTGTCATCACGATGCTAAGAATGTTAAGGCCTCCGAAAAAGAGGAGGTTGCTCTCCTTTGAAAATATGACTACAAGTTGTGTAGCGCGCCAGAAGCGGAACTGACTCGCCAAAAATATCGTGTCCCCCCCCCCCTCACTTGGACATCTTGGACATAAAATGCGCCTTCCTCTCTCCAAATGGGGAGGTTTTTCTTTTTTTTTTCCCTTTTTTCTCCCCCTCTCCGTTATCATTGTTTTTCCCAAAATCTTTCCTCTGGCACTCTCAACCACAACAGCAACTCCTTTCGTGTTTTCCATCAGACACAGCTTATCAACGTGATATATCACCATGGTGGCTATTGACCTCACCAATACCATTACTGCGCCGCGCGACCCCAAAGGCGGCGGTGCCAGCGGCTCCAAGAAAGGCGGCAGCTCCGCAGGTGGCAGTAGCCGTCCCCACGGCAGCAGCAGCCCACCGTCGGCCCCGAAGCCTAAGCCCAAGCCTGTCGATACCGCCAAGCCCAAGCCCAAGTCTGAAGCCGCGAAGCCGAAGCCGACGAAGCCCCTGAAGCCGCCCGAGATCCCGAAGCCTCCCAAGATGCCCGAGATGGCCAGGTCCTACGGCAGCAGCCCGAACCACCCCAAAGGCCCGATCTCGTACTTCCGGCCCTGCGTCGGCTGCCCCGGCGTGTTCGCCCTGCCGGTGTGGGTGCGGTGCGGAATCCTGGCTATTGGAATCATCGTCATAGCGTTCCTCGCTGTCCTCGTGTATATGTTCATCAAGCGGATTCGCAACTCCGGTGAGTCTCTCCAGCCCAGTTTCTTGCAGGCTTGTCCCGCTTGTTAGACTAACTCTTTTCCTCCCACAGGCCGCAACAAGCAGAACAACCGCCACCAGCGCCCGCAGGGGAACATCGCCGTGGACGCGCTGAAGGAAACCTTTCTGGTCGGCACCGTGCAGCGCATGATGAAGCGCCGCAACAAGAGCCAGGACACCCGCCACCGGCCGCCGCCGCAGGCGCCCCCAGAGACCAGCCACCAGGGCCCGTATGCCCCGTCGGCGCCCGCGTCGGTCCCGGTCGCGGTCGTGCGTCCCCCGAATACGTGCCCTCCGCTGTTCCCGTATACCCAGCAGGTTCAAGAGCAGGTCGGTATGAACACCCCGCACGGTGGGTGGAGTCCTGCTGTTCCGATGACTGCCTATCCTCCGCCTGAGTATCGGCCTTGAGTCAGATGGATGGGATGCTGATAGAAGGGTGGAGTTTGGTGTTGTTTTCTTTCTGGGTCAATTTTTGATATCCAGCTTCCTGCTTTTTGATTAGATACTCTTCATTTTGCCTTCAGTTTTTGGATGTTGAACTCGTTAACTTGTATGTCTAACACGCTTTCTTAAACCTTGACTTCCGGGTTTATCTCATCTATGCCTGCTAAGCACCATCAGCCCTATGCACGATGGCAAACCCTAACCCTAGTGCACCAATCTCGCCCCTGGTCGGAAACCCCCGGAGTTTCTCTGGGAAAACCCGCTCGGCCAATCAGAAGCTGCACAGTAACTCGGGCCATCAGCTTGAAACGAAAAACACTCTCTGGAAACATCACGATCTCCCCAAGCTCCGTTTGTTTCCGGCTTCGTTTTCTTTTTTGCTTCTTGTGATTCTTCCTCTTCTTTCCTTCTTCTTCCCATTCTTCTTCTCTTGGGTGTTTTCTTGATCTGCCAGTTCGTTCTATTCTTCCCGTGTTGTATATTTTGCGCCCCCGGTTCTTTGTCTTCCAGCTTGACGCTGTGTCGCATGCTCACCCTTTTTTTCTGTCGTTCTCTCTGTCTTCGTTCGGACCTCTTGTATATTCTCCGTGCTTCTTGTGCGTTTCTGTACTTATCCTTCCTTGTCCAACCTATTCCACGTCTCTCTCGTTCTCTCACATCTTGTACACCATATTTTCTGACTGCTGGCCACAATTATATCCGTTCCTTAACCTCAATTCCTCTGCTTCTTAACCTCTCCTTAATCTTACGACTCGGGAGAAATCATCCCACCAACCTGAGACCAAACATCGTCTCGACTCCAATATCTCCGAGCCTTTCTGATATTCCGAACCCAGCCATGACTTCTCAAGTCGACCGTAGCACGCAGAAGCGGGTGCTGCGAGTCATTGCCATATCTCTTCTGCTTGACTTGGTAGGATGATGTCTCGTGACGCCGCTGCATCGCTTGACACACACCTGTCCGTGACTAACATCACCACCGACTGTCTCGTTAGATCTCCTTCACCTTCATCCTGCCTCTCTTCCCGAAACTCCTCGAGTACTACCGCGATCGTGAAGCGCCCGCCGCTGCCGGAGACCCCGATGCGCCCGACACGCTGCTTCAGACCGTTCTGACCTACCTCAACCACTACAAACAGGCGTTCAGCCGACCAATCGACTCCCGATATGATATTGTCCTGTTGGGCGGTGCGTTGGGGAGCTTGTTTTCGTAAGTTGTTTGCCTTATCTCCCCCGATATGGTGAGTCCAAGAGGCCTCGCTTGGGTGAAGCTGGCGACCTTGGTTTCGGTGACGTGGACGATCCATGTCGATCGATCCCCTGGTGGTTGAGGGCTGTCCGGGGGTTGTCCCGTTTTCATCCCATGTTTATTTTTGGGCTGGTCCGGCCCGGAAGGATGTGACATCCGCAGGGTACATGGGACGAAGTACATGTACATGTTGATCGTCCGATGTCCTCAGTTCTGCACATGTCCCTCTGTGTACTGCCGACTCTTTACTGACCCTGCATGTCTCTCACCCGTATAACAGCTTGCTCCAGGCAATTGCGTCGCCGCTGATCGGCCGTTTCTCCGATACTTACGGCCGCCGCACGGCGCTACTGGCCAGTATGATGGGCAACATCCTGTCTGTACTGCTGTGGGTGGCCGCCGTTGACTTCCGGACCTTTGTGGCGTCGCGCGTTGTCGGCGGCCTCTCCGAAGGCAACGTGCAGCTGGCCACCGCCATGGCCACCGACATCTCTGACGAGGCGTCGCGCGGCTCAACCATGGCGCTCATCGGCGCTTGCTTCTCCATTGCCTTCACCATCGGCCCCGGCTTCGGCGCCTACCTGTCGAGCATCCCCACCATTGCCGCGAACCCGTTTGCCACTGCCGCCGGTGTGTCACTGTTCCTGATCGTCACCGAGACCATCTATCTCTACCTGTGTCTCCCCGAGACCAACCCCGCCCTTGCCGCCAAAGAATCTGCCGCGGCCACCAACGGGTCGGCTAAGGCCTCGCCTGCGTCTTCCGGCGAGAAGCCTGCTGCTCCAGCCTTGCAGCGGACAAACTCGCACCTCCTGCTCAACGCCATCCACTTTGTGTTCCTGCTGTTCTTCTCCGGTATGGAGTCGTCGCTCTCGTTTATGACGTACGACCTCTTCGGCTTCACCTCCGCCAAGAACGGCCGTCTGCTGGGCTACGTCGGCCTTGTCGCCTCGATCCTGCAGGGCGGCGTCACCCGCCGTCTGCCGCCGCTGGTCTCCGTGCGCGTGGGCGTGATTGCGTGCCTGGCCGCCTTTGGCCTGCTGAGCCGCATCTCCACCGTCGGCGGCCTGTACGCTGCCGCCACCTGTCTGGCGGTGACGTCGGCGACCGTGGTCACGGGCCTCAACGCGCTCAGCAGCTTCGAGGCCGGCGCGCAGGAGCGCGGCAGCAAGCTCGGCGCGCTGCGCAGCTGGGGCCAGCTGGGCCGTGGACTCGGCCCTGTGCTGTTCACCAGCGTGTACTGGTGGGCCGGCCGGGAGGCGGCGTATGCGATGGGCGCTACCGGTATTGCGGTGGTTGCCGTTGCCGTGTACACCGGGCTGGCCACGCCTAAGGGCGCTGGTGCTAAGGCTGCGAAGAAGGCGTGAGGTTTGGGGGAGTTGAGCAAACGGCTTTTTTTTGCGGCTCCGGATTCTCCTCCAAGAGAAGCAAATGTGCAAGTGATCAAGTGATGTATGAGCTGTGTAGTCGGCGGCATTAGGTGGGGGGTGGGAGCAAGTAATACGAAGGAGAATGGAACAACAGTGACGTGAAGCATTCGGCGACGGAGCGTCACCAACATTCCTGTACGTGAAGAGTACATGTTCATATTGGGCCGAATGGGCTTGGGGTTGTCTCTAGCAGCATCTTGCTTTTCTTCCTATTATATCATTGATATTCAGTCGGGATCTACTTTGATATCCCTCCCACTTTAACGTCTTTTTCTATAGAACTTTCCATTTTCTTGTTATCCGAACTCCTGCCTCCGTTCCCGCGTGGTTTACCTCCAGCTCCTGTGATCGCCCAAGTCTCTTTCTGCATTAGGAGATAATCGACGTGGCAAAGCAGGCGCCGAAGAATGATAGATCACCGACCGCGTAAGGTTGACCTTGTTAACCGAAAGGCGGCGCGGGATTTCTTCGTCGAGTCTCTCTTTCTCTCTCTCAACGCGTCACGCATGTCAGCGACTCTGCCGGGTTTCTCCATTCTAGGCTTAGACCTCGGACTCTGTGTGTTTTTCTTTCTCTAAACTGAAACGAGCGCAGCCAGAGAGAGCGTGTTCTGCCAGCACATCGAAGGGAGAGCTTCTGTGCCGCGGGTGCATACTGCTCGCAAAGCACGGCGTCGCAAAGCTGGCAAGTTACGAAAGGAAGGGGACATATACTCCGACAGATCTGCGTCTGAGGATCCTAGCGATGTCATGCTAGACGCCTCTGGCACCCACCACCGCCGCCGGAAGTTCGCTGCTCCGTGCACTTGGCGCGGGACCTCTCGGCCGGCCGTCACGGCCGACGTTTGCTGCCCCGCCGCGGCTCCGTTGTCTGCCGTGCGGGCTTTTACGCAGCCACTCAGTCGCTGGGATAAACCTGCTATTTTCCTCCTGAACTCGCGACTTTCCCCTGCTTTGTACTGCTCTCTGGCTTTTCCCGCCCCCGTCAAGACTGTCTTGGGGAGATTTTCGGGACACCGCCGGGACGAAAGGTCCAAACTAGTGACGCGGCGGATACAAGCGAGGCACGGCTGGACGGGTCAGCTTTGTGATACAGTTTTCTCTTATTCAGACAACCAAAAATCGCTCAGTGAAGTCTTGGAACTACAAACACGAGAGTGTATATTTTTCACGAGGGCCCGGGAAAGAAGATATCGTATGTGAAGCTCTACTGTCATACCATGTCTCTCAGTCTTCTCGTGCTTTAACCGTCATCCGATCCGAATACCCTCTACGCACTGCGGGATCTGGTTGTTAGATGGGTGTTATCTCAGTTGGGGACGCCCGGAAAATACCCCCTTCCCAGGTCTGTGGATTTGTGGTCTAAAATAAGTTACATGCGTGGTTTCCTTTTTTTTTTTTTTTTTTTTTTTTTTTTTTTTTTTTCCTTCAGAGACACACGCTCACCTCATGGAATCATCCCATGGACGGGGCACAGGGAAATCTAGCGAGAGACAGAGGGGGGGCGGGGGCGGGTTTTCTCTCCCTTGCCGGAGACCCGGGGACGCGGCGGGACTTGAGCGTTGGGAATTTGCGCATGAAGGTCCAGCAAAAAGAGACACCGGAGAGCAACAGAAAAAGGTACCTTACTACCAAGCAGGTGATCAACCCGTCTAGCTAAGGACTTGCGTTTATTTCGTTGGGGGGAGGGGGTTTATTTTATCTTGGGCCGTAAACGTGGCTTAGGGTGCTCTCCGCCTCCACGGCCGAAAATGCCGGGCCCACCGCGGGACGAAGATGCCGCCCGGTGTGCGCGCCTAGTCCATGCATGTACATGGTAAAACACTTTCTCGGCCACGGGTGTCTGAAGGAAAAAAAAAAGGAAAAAAAAGGCCTGCCCCATAAGGAGAGGGAGAGCACAATTGAGAAGAAGGGAAAACATAGAGCACACATCTCGCCAGATAGGGCAAATTTTGCGATGGCGAGTTTGGATCTCAACCCTTTTTCGTGCAAACGGGATGTCTGCAAAGAGACCTGAAAAAGAAAAGGACAGTGCCTCAAAAAAGAATCTAATCTTTCGAGAGGACCTCATCTCACTCAAACTGGTGATTTGAAAGAGGTGTCACATCGTACTTTGCGTTCCCTAGCTGCAGGTCCCTTTTGCGGTGTTCTGCTTCATATCACGGCCTTCATACCGGGCGGTTAACCGTGTTACAGTGTGTTTTAACGCCTTGATCTTCTTTTCCGCTGGTCTTGTCGGCGCCTACCACACAACAGAAACCGGAAAGGGACTCGCGCGCTGGAAGAGGCTGCAGTGTTCGTTTCTTCGGTGTTTTTGACTCCAGCCAGAGCAACGAAACACACACACACACCCGGGCATCCATCCCCTCCCGGAGCAAAGCGAGATATCCACCAGGGCCCCAAAGTCCGGGACTCCGGCACCGGGGCGCCGGCACGATTTTTGCCCCCCTCCATTTGCGAACATACCCTCGGCTTCCGCATATCTGGGGTGCGCGATATAGGGACCCGACATCAACAAAAGGTGAGTAGAATAGTGAGTGGTGGTGTGGCCGGCTGTCTCTGTTTTTTTCCCCGTCGCTGGTTTTAAGTGGCTCGGGACTCTTCCTACGGCCCCTTTTCAGCTGACATGGCCTCCCTCAGCAGATCTGTGTCTCTGGACTGCACTGTTTCGAGCCGGAGATATATGGGAGAGGCTGTCGGTATGCGGTACTGACTCCTGGAGAGTCCCGGCATCACCGAAGAGAGACTGTTCACCTGAAAGAAGAAAAAAAAGAAAAAAAGAAACATGCGTTCCTAACATGTGGCGTGTCGATCCTCTTCCCTCCATCTCTCGCCATGTTTCCCCCTCCCTTCTCATGAGGTCCTTTGGGGGCCTTTTCCTTCAAAATCTCCCTCCCTGTGCAGGGCGTTGAAGAAGCGAGAGACGCAGGAAAAGATACCACGCGTTATGTGCCTCGGACATACACCAGTCGAATTCCAGAGACCTTTTTTGCTTCCTCTCTCCCTCCCTCCCTTCCCAAGGACCCCGGTTCGGAACCTGGGCAAAGGAATACGCTATTTCTGGATGTTTCTTTTCACATTCTGTTAGATATTTCTTTTTTTTTTTCAGGCGGGCTGGCTTGCTAGTGTCTCGGATCCCCGTAGATCCGTGGCCCTCGGCCCTCTCCCCCTTCCAATCCTTCGGTACCGATGTTTGTGTGCTTGGCTCTAGAGATGAGACCGGAGGGGCGAGAGGGGCGAGAATAGCGAGAGAGAACGAGGAAGAGGACACAGTCTGGGCTGTTTCGCGGGATGGTTCTCAGAGAAAAAAAACGAAAAAAAGAAAAAAAAAAGAAAGCAGGAAGAGACCAGGGCGGACGCCACGCCATGCTCCTCTTTCGTCTCTGGGCCCTCTGCTTCCTTTTTGCTGTCTCCGTCCACTCAGGACGGCGAGCAATGGCCCCAAGAACACGCTGCATACCCCTCCCCCCCATGTCCGGAGTATGAGCGTGGTGTCCCTCTCAAAGTGAGCTATCCGCCCGAATCTCCGCTGCAGCCTTGTTCGGAGGGAAACTCGCGATAATCCAGGAGGTGTCCTCCTTTTTACTTAACTTTTATTCTGCTGGTGTGGCTGTCAACTTGCCACTATAAACGTGCGTTGTCAGATATAGCCAGCCAACGCCTCAACACACACACACACACACACACACAATCTGCACACGCTGCATGTAACACATCGCCGACCTGCCCGCCTGGCCTTGCTCCGGAGTAAAGTTTATATCCGAGGTGTCAGTCTGTGCCTTTCTGTTCGTGTCAAACCGCCGAAAAGGAAAAAAAAGGGGGCAGATCGACCACCGTGGATCTGGGCTGCCTTGTCTTCCCTGTGTCTCCCTCTCTCTTGGCTGCTCTGGGACTGTGTTCGTGAGAAACGTGCTTTTTGGATGCGTGACAGTTTGTCATGCTTGGGCATGTTGGGGAAGTCTGCAGACACAGAGTTGCACGCCTGTCTCGTTCTGGTAGCTTCTTCGTGCTGTGGGCTGGTCAGCCGCCCAGAGCTGCGGGATCCGAGATTTCGCTGGCCGGGCGCCATCCATTGCTTTATTTTATTTTATTTTTATTTTATATATTTTCGTCATTTTTATCATCCGGCTACCCTCTTGGAGAAGTTCAGCTTTCCCCCTCCTCCTCCCCCTCCCCTTCGCCACCCTCCAAGACAACGTGAACCCGGTGCTCGGAGTCGAGACGCTGCCGTTGTGGGTGAGACATGCACTTATACCGACCTGCCCAACCACATTCCCGGAGCTGGCTGAGCTTGGTCGGTTTGTTTCTTCTCCGTATTACTGCAAGACCGAGCGTTTGATCTTTGATCTTTTTTCTTTTTCCCTTTTCTGTCGTCCCTATCAGACGCAGACACACACACACACACACCGCAACATGCACATATGCTCACAAGTACTATCGAGGATACACATATACCGGCATCTCGCACAGGGCGGCTTTGCCATGGCTGAAGAGCTCACAGAGAGTCTGGAGTGTTGCAAGTGGAAACAATGTTTAAATGGGGTGACCGGCGTCGGAAGGACTACCACACACACACACACACACAAAGGTCGTCAACACCCGCCCTGAACTCTGGCTCGCTTACCATGTCCGTGCAGGCTCCCGTCTGGGAATAGCCGTGGTCCGTGGTATCGTCGACCAGGGTGGTGCCTGTCTGTGTGTCTGCCTGTCCTGCCCTGTTGTCGCTCGCTGGCCGCGGGTACTCCCAGCATCTTGCGGTCTTCCGGCCTTTGGCTCTACCAGAGTTGCCTCACAAGTCCGGGTATCTCCCTGTCCCAGATGCACCCTCATATACCTGCCACGACCGGCCAAGCTGAACCGCAAAGTCCCCGCACACCACTACACCGCCTCGACCGCATCACCTGGCTCGCTGCTCTCCCTCATGGTCTTTCATGCCCCGCTCTCTCTGTTGTCCAAGCCCAACGACAAAAAGAGGCTGAGAGCGGACACACGCCTCGCCCTTACATCCGCGGCGGCGCGCATATTGCATCTCTCGCACAACGATGCAGCTGCAACGGGTCCGACCATCTCCTCTTTTACTGTATTTCCCCGAATTTGATCAATGGCCCAGCTTTAATATTTTTATAACAAAAAATTGGTGGGGGGTTTTTCTTTATATAATAAAAAAACAAGTTAGAGGCGAACAGAGAGAGAGCCCCATCGACGATCTGACCGAGATCCCATTTCCTCCCACCAAGACTCTCTCTCGTTGGCCGGCACTTTCTCTCCGAGTTGAACTTCCGAGCAGAGGGCGTGTTCGCAATTACTTTCTGGTTCTTTAGAAGACAGTGACACAAACAGAAAAAAGGGAGAGAAGTGATACGAAAGTCGGGCTTCCCTCCCCTCCCCACGCGGTTTTTTTTTCTTCTTTTTCTTTTATGACGCATCCTACAGAGCCAGACTTGCCACAACAAACACAAACCAATCTCGCATCCCCGATTCTTGGGTCCCAGAAGCCAAATCCTTCCAATGCTGGCACCAGCAGCAGCGGTGATGCCTGAGAACAGCCCCTCCCCCTCTCTCTTTCCCACATCCGGGTTCTGGGAAGACGAGAGGGGGGGGCGTTTGTACCACCACGGCCTCACTGGCAGGCCAAAAAAAATCCCTCAGAACCGCGTCTTTCACGTTGGACAGCGAACCTTTTCAGGACCATTGTGTGTGTGCGTTCGTGTGCGTGGGAGTGTGACCGTGTGGCGAAGCTACGAGCGTCGGTGTGTGGGTGTGGGTGGGAAAGCCTAAGAGATAAGAGAAGCCAGAACGACCAAGAAGCAAGTCACACAGCACACTCTCAACAGTGAGGTTGCCGATGTCTGGTACTCCAATGCAATCGCGATGTGGCCCACACTCTCGCCCGTTTCTTCGCATGCGCGCATTGGGTGCGAAGGGGGGGAAAATGATACATCGAGCGGATACTGCCCAGACCGACGTATAACACGCCGGGACTCGGATATTAAATAAATTCTAGAACCCCGGATTTCTCAACAGAATGGACCACCGCCTAAGCCGACGGAAAAAAGCAACACCAGAAGGAGGGAAAAAAGAGGAACAAGAAAGGATACGCCAGCAACACACACACACTCTCTCTCTCACCTCCACTCCCACCTCTAACCGTCCCAGCCTCGACCTACTGGAGTCTGCCCGGTGTTTTCTCCTTCACGGCTCGAGTGATGTCCGTAGGGGTTTCAGCTACCGCGAGTGGACGGAGGAGGGAAGGGAACTGACAGAGACGCTTCCCCCCCTCTCCGGGGATGTTTCTTTCTTTCTTTCTTTTTTTCTCTCGCTGGGTTTTCTTGGCCCGCCTCGGTGGTGCGGCCTGACTTAGGGGTTTCCTTTTTCTTTCTCTCCCGGTTCCGGTTCTTTCTCTCCAGGGCTATCCTGTAGGCCGTGCGTATCCTCGTAGATTATGTGGACGAGGAGCTGGTGTCAGGACTGTTCACTGGATTATAGATGTCTGTACGTGCTTCAACTTCACGAGTCACGATACACTCGTCTATGTTACATGTAATGTCAACCCCGCCGCCGTGCTCACTCACAAAGTCCCGAGCCACTCTCCTCGCCTGACCTCTCATATCGATCGCCAGGCCTTTCGACCAGCTTCCTTCCCTACAGCCTGTGTCTCTTGCTTTTCTTTTTCTCCTTTTTTTTTCTCCTTTCTCCCCCATCTCGTTTCTCCTCCTCTAGACTCAAGCTGTCTCTCCCTCTCGGCGTATCTCAGCTTTGCATCCTGCGTTCTGACTGGCCAGCCATAAAAAGAAAAGGTGGACTTGGTGGTTAGTTCGCCATGCCCGAGAGACAGGCCTCAGATCAGAGACACTTCTTAATTTTTTTTTAATTTTTTTATTAATTCTTTGTTTTTGGAGCGGACGAGAACGAAGAAGGGGGGTGGGTATAGGAAGTCAGTTCACTGAGTGAAACATCTCCAGCAGGGATGGCCAGAACGAAGAAGAAGCACGGAGGAGTGGGAAGAGGACGAAGAGGAGACGGAAAAAGGAAAGAAAAGGAGGCTAACCCGGGAGGAGAAGAAGAGCAAGAACAAGAACAAGATAAAAGAAAGTCTTAAATGCCAACATGCAGCATGTTGCTCCTGCTTCGTCCCCCTTCTCCTCGTCCTGTTTTTGCCTTCGCTTCGTTGGCCTGTGTGCTTTCTTTTTCTCAGTACACTTCCTTTTGCTGGCCCAGGTTTCCTTTTTCCCCTGCGGTTCTCTCGCTTTCTCGCATCTTCTCTCTCCTGACCAGTCTTCTGTCCTCTGGCCTCGTATATTCTCTCGTGTTGAGGCCCAATGTGATACACCCAAGTGATCGTGCTGTTGGACGTGTTCTGCTCTCTGCCGGACTGTATGATATGAAATATACTCCGTATATTACGTTCAGAACCACCCTCTCGAAGATCACCGTCGTTCTTTTTTGCACAATGGGCCCAGACTGTAACCCTCCCAGGACTTTCCCACCCCATGGTTCGCCAGAAGTGGGAATTCTTTGTTTTTCTTAGGCGGAGCCCCAACTTCAGCTGGACAGGGCTTCGTCGTCCGTCCTGCATGCGATTTTGTCTTTATTTTATTTTTCTCCTGCACCTCTCCCCCTCTCTCTACTCAAGTAGCAATAAAAATAAAAATAAATAAAACAGGCCAAGACCAAGGATAAAAAACTAAATAGTGCCACGGGCCTGGGCTAACCTGCGCATGTTTCTCGAGGTCCGTGGGCGAAGTGATCTGCATTTCACTTACAAAATACCTTGTACATCCAGCCGATTTAGCTGCAGACATAAGCGTACAGCACCGGGATCCTCTTGTTTGTCAGGCGTTTGCTGGCCCTTGCCCACCCTTTCCTCGCGGAGATGTGGGTATGCACAGTAATTAGTTTCTGGAGATCTGTTTGCTTGGTTCTGCGGCTTTCTTCATCTGTTTCTATCACTCCTCGGAGAATTTTTGCTTCCTCTCTGCGTAGCCAGTCTTTCCAGATGAGAAAGGGGGAGGCGAGTCTGGGACGAGATATCTACTTCACATGCAAATGTGTTGCGGCTGAAATGCTACAAACAAACGCAGACTTGATGGAATAGGCGCAAACCGCCCACCTTCAATCTAAAGGCATCATGGTGGTAGGCCAGCTGTGGCCATCTTCCTGACGCCTCCGGAGAAAGGATCGGCTGGTTGCTGGCATATGCCGGCGGAGGGACCATCCGCCCGCTCCAGCTGGGATCCCTCGGGAACACAATCCCTGGCCGAGCGACCTCGCTTCCCACCTTGTGTTGTTGTTGGTTCTTTGCGTCGTGAAGTCCTTGATACAGTACAGTACAGTACAGTACAGTACAGTACAGCAGTGATTTGGAAGGACAAAAAGGAAATACATAAAATAAATAAAAATAAAATACAGCAGATAACCTTGTGTACTGGCCGATCACCGTTTGTGCGTCTGTTCCAGGCCTAGCCCAGCCACTGCTGGATCGAGCGACACGTCAGTAAACACATCCCCTGTCCCCCCCCCCCCTCCCAAGAGTCGCCGTGAACTCAGCTTAGTGTAGCCTCGCAGGGAGGTAGGTAGGTCGATACTCTATTTCTGAGGGTGCCTAAAAATCCCGCGACTCCCACCCACCATCGTGAGTGTGTGTACTGTACTGTATACTGCAAGATGATCGGCACCGGCGTGTGTTCTGAAAGTAGCCAAGCACAGGACCGGAACAAGCGACTTCCGCTGGAGGTTGGAACAGTTCGAGAACGCGTGAGTCAGTTGATCTCTCGTGGAAGTCTCTCCCCCACTGTTCTCTCGCCAAGGACCGTGTAAATGAGAGAATGCAGATAACTGGGTGTAGAGCCAAAGCGGTGGTACATGTTGATCTTAGTCTTTGAAACCCACTGCACTCTCTCGCGTTCTGTGTATCCCACAAATGTCGATAGTTCAGGACATGCCGTGCCGGGACAGATATCAGGACATCCACTGGAATATTGACACCAAAAAATCGGCACAGAAGGGCCTTGAGCTGGGCAGTGGAGCACCGAACACTACGATATACGTACATACGATCCGGTGCAATTATCAGGGGTGATTCCTCAGGCTCTCTTCGTTCGAGTCGTACCCGTCCCCAACACTGGATGATGGCCTGTCACGGTTTCAGCACGCCGTACCTGAGCTAAGATCCGATGAAGAGGCAATTTTCTACCACGGGCAGTGCCATGTCACCGTGCGTGCATACACACACCGGAAGGGAACTTTGATGTCCGTCACCTTGCTCGGCTCATACACCACTGCACTTACATACACATGCTAGTGTTTGCTTTATATCTTACTGGAAGAGGAAATTGGGAAATTCCCATTCCTTGACTCGTTGAGAAAGAGAAATCGAGGAGCCTCGTGATGGCAAATGACAACCACACAGCAATTGCGCACTTCAGGTCTCGCGGCTATATCCGAATGGATGGGACAACAAAGCCAGCTGAAGAACAGATGGAAGGGATGTCTAGCCCCATAAGGGTACATATGATCGGCGGAATGTGGTGTGTGTATGCGTTTGTTTCAATCTCTCGTCCAGGGTAGCCACTACTGTACAGTGGTCAACAAGCAGCACTGTGACGAAGCGGGATCCTGGAATGAGATTATCGGTGTGTCTAGATGTGAGAGGGTGGGCTTCTCACCACCAGATCGGCGACTGATGGCTGGGTGTGGCTGGGGCCGGAAGCAACACACAGCAGCTTGCGTTAGAGAGAGAAAAAGAAAAGAAGAAAAAAAGATCATCAGCTCCCATTGTCGACTTCCACCGCATTCCATGTCGGAAGGGGGGGAAGGGGGGGTGTGTATGTCGGGCGTCTTTTGTCCCCACCGGTGATCGTCTCGCCCTGCAGCCTTTTCTTCTATCTCCACGTAGCCCGACGACGGCTTCTTCCCAAGAGAAAAGAGAAAAAATGGAAGAAACGTGTTCGCTAGCGGTGAAAGGTGCGCGCGCCGCCCGCACCGCACACCTGTGGGAGGCGACTTTCGCTCCAGACAGGGCTGAAAACGAGAGGACCCAACGCTTCGCCAAGCAGCGCACGCAGCAGGGCTCAGCGAGAGAAGACAGCGAGCGCCGCAGAAGCCCGGCAGCAGGCATCACGCCGCCGGCATACCACAGCACTCAACGTGGAGCTTGGCGGAAGTGAGTGCAACGCGGTGGGACTTGGAAGCATTCTCTTGTTTTGTCTGCTCTGGGGGCGGGCTGTATCCGGCATACAGGGCGGTCGGTCCAGTGTACACTCTCTCACTCCTCGACTAACGTAAGGGAGAACTGAACTGAGCTCGTCAAGGGTTGCACCAGATCGAGAGAGGCAATCTTTTTTCCTTCGTTTCTTTCTTTTCTCACGCCGTGAATGTCCTTACGTCCACCTCTGTGGACAAGCCGGACACCAGGGAGAAACTGTTGCCCCAAGACGTGTGTACGTCTTGAACATGTGCGACCCCAGGCACAGACGGGGAAGTTTCGTTTCGCAAGCTCGGACCTGGCACGGTGTAAGTGAAAGAAAAGAGAAGGGGAAAAAAAGGAAAACAAAACTCAAAGGGTGACGGCAGCGGGGGCGATATTTTGACAGTCAGCGGACGGCGATCCAAAGGGAAGACCAAGAAGAGGAGATACAGACTGTATACGGTTACATACAATAGCTGCCACACAGTCTCGTACAAACCTACGTGCGATGTCTCACACTGGGAGCCAATCCAGCTCTCTGGAGGGCCTGGAGGACGAGTGACCCGGACTCACGCACTCACTCTCCGCCTGACTTGCCTCCAGCTTTTGTCTCCCCTGGGCATCGGTGGTTGCTTTTGCGTTTAGCTTGCATCGCCTGTAATCGGCGGCTGCTGCCCCTCCACAAACATGGAACGGTGGCGACCAAAGCTGTGTCTTCCGTCCCTTCTCTTTCTCTGTCTCTCTGCTACGAGGTTGCGAGCCACAGGACGCGAAAGCGCGCGAAGTGGCGCTGCAGGCGAGCATATCTGGCGACGGGTGTCCCTCCAAGGAACAAAAACCCCACCAGGGCTGTCAGGGCGGAGGCCCTGAATCAGGATTCGCGGTGGACGGGCTTTGTGTGGCTTGACACACGCAGCCCCATGGCAGCCCTCCTCTCTCGTCCCCGTGTTTTTTTTTTTCTTTTCTTCGGAAATACTCGCATTGAAAGCCCTCTCTTTCTCGTTCTCTCCCACTTAGACTCCACTCCGCTAAACACCGTGCCTGGCTGCAGGGGTGGTGCTCAGTAGCAAGACCTATAGCAGCTCTCAGCTAGCTCTCGCTAGGAGGCAAACACAAGTAGACAAGGCCTGGTAGCTGGGAATTGGCTAAAATGGCGATCGAAGTCCCACTACAGAATATGATGATATGAGGAGACACCAGTAGTGGTGTGTCTACCAGGGGCCCCGCTCAGCCCGTGTGTGAATATGGTGGTCCGAGATCAAGGGAGCAAAATCCACCTCCAAGACCCCCTAGTTCGCTGTAGTTCGTGTGCCTCTGTGATGCAGGGAGTCTGAGGGGGAGATAGTGATGCTGATACGGTGGTACTGATAACTCGCGGAGACTCTGCTCTGTTCATGGTGAGTCAGGATTACGTGCTGGAGACCAAAGGATACTGGAGATATACGGACTCCGGACTTACAGTCTGTGACCCTCGGCCAGATGAAAGTCGCTCGGTACCCCCACCCCCCCCCCTCTTCCAGCTGAAATGATCTTGTTAGTCGCTCCAACACCAGCTGGGTTCTGGACCACCCTGACTTATGGTTCCTTTTTCCTGCCCCCTCTCCCTCTTTCGACCATCAAGAGGTGGTGAGCCACACCAAGCCCGCGCGATGGCTGATCCTTGTTTCCTGGTTGATGGGATTTCTGGCTTTCTTGGCCTGTTCGTTCGGTTCACTCGCGTATCACTTGTCCTGACCAGCCAGCTTCATGTGGGACCTCCTTTCTTCTCTCTCTGTCGCATTTCTTTCGTCGGCTGGCTGGGCTTTTGACCCCCTCACAGCTTGTTCCGTCTCTGGGTCTTCGTGTCTTCCCTCGCCCGGGAGTGGGTGTTCCGGCCAGATACAATATCTCGAAGCCACATTTTTTTTTCTTTTTCTTTTCTGCTGGACTGTCCATTTCTCGCCAGGCTCGTTAAGACAAGGACAAAATACCGTCACTGGCAGACCGGCACTAACACACACAGGCCGACCCCTGGGATGTTGTGTATACAGTACTGTACAGTACAGTACCTGTAGTCGAGATCTCACACCCTGCCGACAAAGTGTCCGGGGTTGTCGTTTGTATGGTAGCTCGCGTAGGATAAGAAAGGGAAACGGGCTTGCAAAGACCCAAGCGGAGGAGGTGTCAGGCCTCTTCGGTGGGTGTGAGTGTGTCCAATATGCAATGCACCTCATTTATCTGCATCGATACCTAACGTAATAACCGCATCTGTGGATGGGAAAGGTAGCTCTGCCATGTTAATTCAGTACGTGGGGTACACCGGCCGGTGCACTATCCGCCCATCCATCGTGAGGATGGTTCTTCCTGCTTGAGAGAGGGAAGAAAATAAGATTAAAATAAAAAAACAAAATTAAACCAAAACTTGGAATAAAAGTCCGGTTTTTTTCCCCGCTGGTGCAACCCTCTTCAGAGTGTCTGTCCTTCCTGGTGTTTATCATGTCAGCTAACGACCATTAGAAACCCCCCCAGCTCAAGCTTGCAAAACCCCAGGTAAAAAGAAGCTGGCACACCACGCACGGCCAAAAAGATAAAAAAGATAAATACAAATAAATCAGTAAAAGGGCAAGCATCCAGGCGAGGAAAAAAAGACAAAAAAAAAAAAGGAAAGAAAATATCGACTAGGGGGGAAAGAAAGAACCTTGACCACGCATAATTGCTTTTTCCTGTGCTGTGGTGTCTCTTCCTTCACATCTCCGTCCAGACAGAGATGGTGTTGTCTGGGTTCTCGGGATCTGGACTTCTGCTCAGGGTTCTGGCCCTTCCGCGTGTCTTTGGCGGTTTGTTCCCAACCTGCACATCCTGCTGGACTTTTACTTTTTTATTTTTTATTTTTATTTTCTTATCTTCCTTTCCTCTTTGCATCTTGCTGATGTGTGTGTGTGTTTGTTTCCAGATCTATCATACACTATCTATACTTCCTATACACCTGGTTCTGTTTTGACTGTTGTTGTCGTCTGTCGTCCAAAGTACTACATCCACACCCACACCCACACACACCCCCCCTTTCTGCTTCCTTCCCTCTCTCTCCCTTTCGGCGCTCCTTCCCACTCCCAGCTTCCAACCGCTCCTTCCTCCCTTTTGCCCGCCCCCCCTCCCCCCTTCCTTCCTTCCCAATCACCACCGGGTCCGCCACCCCGGTACTGCAGACGCTTCCATCTCTTTTCCAATTGTGTCTAAGTCATAAGTCATCATCTTAATCCTAATCTTCTTCTTCTTCTTTCAACTTCTCTCGCCATCTCCGCCCGTGACAACAACACACATACACATGCCTACTTCAGACATCCATCCCCTCCATACATAGGTACTGTACGTACAAACATACACCTACATACATGCTACACCTGTTCATATGTACTGTACTGCACTCTATTCCATACACACACCCTCCTCCTCCTCCTCCTCCTCTGTCTTATCTCTTGTCCTTCTTGATCTCTTCCTCTCCATCTCCTCCGACCTCAGCTTCACTCCATCGTCTTTATCAGCATCTCTCCTCCACCAGATCTGACTGACCTTGACGCAACTTTAGCCTTGTTTAGAGACGAGACTCGTCCCTTCTGCTACATGTGATATCTCATTCTATAGTGTGTGTGTGTCTGTGTCTGCGTGTCTGTTTGACCATCTTCTTCATATATCCCGAACTTCTCCGTAACTGCCCCGGCCACATACGCCTCGTCCTGTTGCCAATCATTCGCCAAACTTGACTCACTCCCCCCCCCCCCTTCCGCTTCTGCACCATTTCCCTGCCCCTCTTCCGTGTGTGTGTGTGTGTGTCCACGGGGGTGTTGCTATCGCGCTGGTGTATCAATCAATCTCTTCACCGGCTATTCAGATCACGACCTCATCTCCTTGGAAGCTTGCATCGCATCAGTCACACGGAGTGGTACCAAAAAGCTTTGCGACTTTGGCCTTGCGGGCTATGAATTTGAATTCACTCGTTCTAGCTGGTCCCTTTTTCCTTTCTTTTCCTTCTTTCTTCTCGAGACTCTCGTCTTGGGGGCCCGCTCACATCAACTCTCTGGTTCATCTCCGTTGAGTTGTCTTCTTCTTTCTTATCTGCTGTCCCCATCTCATCTCCCTCTCTCCTCTTCCCGTCTTCTTTCGGTCTGCTTTCATTGAATGACTCTCTGAGCTGAAGCCCGGATGCCCTTTCTCTCTCTCCTCTCCCCATACAGCCCGCTCCGGTATGACCTGAACTCCCTATCAATTTTATCTCTCTGCGAGTTCCGTCCCAGGATCTCGCTCATCTTGGATGCAGGCCATGACTGTTTACCCACTCCCACCCGGGGACAATCATATATGGCCACCCTTCGCCGCACCTTCTTCTTCTTCTCCTCGTCCGTCCTCTCTCATTCCTCTTGGTGACTACTCCAGGATTCCCGACTCCGGCCAGAATCATCTACCCGAGTCTTACGAATACCTTCAGACTCATCAGCAACACCAACACCCACAGCAACTCCCGCCGCAACTGCAGGAATCTCCGGCCCAGAACTACCTCCATCTCCACGAAGATACATGGCCACCCCGAAATCACTCTGAAATCATACATATGCAGCTCTGCCACCCAGGTCAACCGCTTCTGCATCAACTCCACCAGTCGTCCCCAGCCTTTGTCCATCCTTCTCTGCCCAACGCTTCCATGGCCGGCCAAGACGAATCAACCCGCCCACGGCCACGGCTCCCCCAACCGCCGTTGCTTGCTCCCGCCCCAACACTGGCCCCTAAAGAGCCGACTCTTCCCGTGGATCTGCACCCAAACTCGTCTCCCGGCACCAACAACACCATTGGCCCTGCCAGTCACGCCCAGCAGCTACCAAACCAAAGGTCTCATCCGAAGCAACCCTCGCAAAGACACTCCCGCCGGCCACAACCAGACAGGCCCGCCTCAGTCCCCAAAACCCCCCGACAGACTGCCCCCTCCCAGGTTCGTCGTCACCCTGCTGAAAGCCTACCTCCCGTTCTTGCCGCAACTTTCACCGGAGTGTCCAAATCTCTCGCCCGGCCTTCTCTCCCACCAACACCTCTTTCATCATCATCCACCAGAGTAGAAAAGGCCGTCTTGGACTACCTGCAACCTTCAACGTCAGTCGCCCACAACCTCTTACCTCCCGCAGTTCTCCAAAATCCCGTGAACCCTAGGACACCCATCCTGGACCCGGTCTCACAACAACAGCAAGCCTTGGTCCCAATGGATTCAATCGCCCCATTTCTGCCTTCCTCGCTGCTGCTCAACAACCTCAATCCATCGTTTGGATACTGTATATCTATACGGAAGTGTCGGCTGTGCCGGTTCAATCTCGAGGATGGCGACTCCATCGTTGTAGGTAAGTTTGCTTGTGGTGTTTGCTGCGTCTCCCGCGTTTGTATCCATCCTGGGGTTGAGACAAGTGTGAATAGAACAGGTCTGTCTATAGGCGACTTGGAAAAGAACGGCGGAGTGGGCAAGTATCGTCGTGATCGTCGATTCAGCATGTTCATCACCCCGGGATCAGGATACGATTTGTTGGGTCTATCGTGGCATAAATCCCCATGTAGCGCCGGCCACTGGCTAAGAAGGCCTCTTGGAGGCCCAACCATTCAAGACGAACATGATCCTAAAAGATGCAAACAATCATCATAGAGCTGAGCCCAAACACGGTTACAAGCCCGTTCATCCTTCGATCTCACGGCACCTACCAGTACCAGGCAGAGGCTCCGGTTTATCCCATTGTCGACATGTGCGGCCAAAAAGAGTGTGTCATGAAGGATAGAGAAATGCTTCCGGCCATTGCTTTCCACCCTTCCTGCTTCGACATCTGCGCCCGCGTGTACGGGCGATCTTCTGCTTTTAACATACCCACCATCGTACAGCTTCTTCTCCCTACCGACCACAACAAGTCATCATCGCATCTAGACGAAAGACTCGAAGGCCAGAACTCCACTCGGGCCCTTCGGTTGGCCTCAAAGCTAATGATCCAGAACTGGTTCCCCAGACGGCTCCCCTTGTTCGTTTGGAAGAGAATCGCCGAATATTTACTCCGAGAGTGCATGACTATCTGCAACCAGGAGACGCTGCGGCGAAGGCTGAAAACGCCGCACTGCCTGATCATCGACCTCCAGTATCCCGTCTATGCGCACTATCGGGTTATCGGCGGGAAGAGCTACATCGAGAAGCTGAGCGTTTCGTCGGTGCAACGAGACGGCGCGCCGGCCGAGCTTCTCGTTGCGGCTCCGCACTCGACCGTCAAGAAGATCCATGTGGGGTACGACCATGTTGGAGTCTGTATCGCGTTTTTTGAAGTTGAAGACGGGCCGCGACCATCCTTCCTCTTCAGCAAAGAGGGGAGAAGACTGTCGTGGCATACGGTCGAAAAGGAGTCTGGAATCTATCAGTTCTCGACTCTTTCAGATGTGAGTTGGAAGTTGGGACAAGTCGGGTGGTTTAGCTGTGCCACTGACTGGTGTGTCTGGCTTCGTTATCTCTCTACTGACAACTATGTAGGGCATCAAACTCCGGGGTATCTCTGGACATGGACCCAGCCATGAAAACAGTATCAACTGGCCGCTCGTTCCCAGGATCACGCCGGTTCTCGATATCCGAACCCACGAGCTGACCACCGTGGCGCCGGGGGTTGGTGACTTGGACATGCGGCCGTTCGACTGCAACACACCCGAGGTTACGGGACTGCTCTTTGGCATGTCATGGTCGAGCCTCCTATCGATTCAGTCGTGTACGGATAACGTGTTCCCGGATACGCGTGAACTTGAGGACAGATACAAAGCGTCGCTCTGGATCTATGTGCCGATTGATTCGGACGAGTGCATCACGGACTTCTGGTCGTTTAAAACAAGGGACATGGGGAGCCCTGGACTCGCAGTAAGTGTCTAGTCCGATAACCACGATCAGCAGGCGATTACTGACCTCTCTGCGCTTGGTCGGCGTTTAGATTACATCGACAAAGGGGCGGCTGGTCTCGGTGGGAGATTATCGAGACATCCAAAGCGCAGAGCTCAAGCACCTGTTCTCGCCCAACTACATCCCGTCGCGAACCTACGTGAATCACTGGGGGTGTCGCGACGAGGAAATCCGATACTTTGCCTTTTCCGATATTGAAGGCGGCACCGAGCGACGGTGCGATCGACCGCCGCCGATGCTCAAGCCGTTCTCGCGGTGCCCCGCGGGGATGCTTGACGAACCGTGGTACTACTCGACGTGTTCGCTGGACCAGATGCACAAGCTCACCACGTGCCGCAACATGCGCAGCGAGGAGCAGCCGATCATCGGCATTCTCGTGGAATACACCAACGGACACCGCGAGACCATCGGCCAGTACCGGCCGGACTGGGCGGAGCAGGAGCGGCTCATGGCGGCGCAGCGCGAGTTCTACATCCTCGTGGGCAAGACACGCTACATGTTCCCGTACGTGTCGCAGTTCCGGTGGGAGGCGCTGGACGCGGCAGCGCAGGCGGCGGCGGGGGCAATCTCGGGCCACTGGATCACCATCCCGTTGACCGGCATGCTGGACTGGTGGTTCACGCCGCAGCAGGCGCTGCCGCAGCACGTGCCGCCGGAGAGTCTGGCCACGCTCAGTGACCACGCGCCGGGGGCCATCCTCGACCTGGATGTTGATTCGATCGAGGTGATGAACATGGTGGCGGTGGACAATCTGCTGGGCACCATGTCGGAGGCCGAAGTTGTTGAGTCGTTTATTGTGGACGAGGCGTTCCACTCGTTCAGCGAGGCCGGCGGCAACGGCCTCAACAACCACGACGTGTGATGTCCAACTTCTCAAGTCAGGCATGGCGGTCACTTCATGAACACTTGCACAGCACGCTGAGCCGCCCATTCGTCACCGAAATGGACAACTCACCAGTGCCCGATCGGCTTTCCCCCCTTTTCTGTTTGTAAGATAAGGTTAACACAACAGCACCCCCCCCCCTTTTTTTTTCCTTTTCTGATGACGAGGCTGTGGAAGACAGAAACTACACAGGCTTGAAGGATATTTCAATTTTTTGGTGAATTTCTTTTGATATTTTGTTGGAAAGAAATAACGGTGGTGTTGAGTGTGATTTTTTTTCAGCGTGGCAAAACAGCCACGAGCCGAGATTCTTCTCATTGGAAGGATCTTTGGCATCGGAAGAGACAAGAGAAGCATGTTGTCTCTCAGTCAGTTTTTGTTATGATTTCGGGGGGTTTTTTTTTTTTTTTTGGATACTCTGGTTTTTCATTTTATCTTTCCTCCATCTGTTCTTCCTATTCTCACTCTTCGGATTCTAGATTTGACTTCGGTTACCGCCTTTATTATGGGGATTCAAGTGTAATTTCATGCGAGATTTTGTCGTTATTTACTGTTGGGGATGGTGTGTGACACCGAAATGGAAGAATAAAGACACCGAAGATGGCAGAGTTGGGCATTAGGCTTGATCAAGAGTAAATGAAGACAGTTGGGGGGTTTCAAGTTGCAGTATTTGCAGCCATGGTTGAGAGTGGGACACAGGGAAGTGGTTTTTTTGGTGGGGGTTTTTTGGTTATTTTT
>LNGL01000005.1:2565246-2610761 GCA_001510565.1 Knoxdaviesia proteae
GTGTGGCATTGGCCGGACCGGCGGCGTTCGCCCCCGTCGCTGGTGCGCCGTCGGCCGCCTCGCGCGCCGCATTGGCCGCCGCCCACCGCGCCCGCCGCCGCGCGTACCACGCATCCAGCGTCGGCTTCGGGATCGGCGGCGGCGTGTCGCGCGGCATCGGGATGCGCCGCACCTCCTCCGGCACGTCGCCGTCGTCCTCGTCGCTCGAGTTCCGCGGCCGCGGCCCCCGCCGCCCGTGGCCGTGGAGCCCGCCGTGCTGCTGGCCGCCGTCGCGGTCGCGCTTGCCCAGCACCGGCCGGGGCGGGTCGAACGACGGCGCGCGGTCGCCGAGCGCCTCGCGCGCGCGCGTGACGGCCTTGAGATCGCGCTCGAGCCCCGCGAGCACGTCCTCTTCGTGGCGCGAGAGCTTGCCGCCGGCCTCGGTGATTTGCTTCAGGTCGTCGATCTGCTTCTGGATGCGCGCGGGGTTGCGGTTCGCGAGCTTCTCGTTGCGCCGTGCTTGCACTTCGGCCTTGCCTGGGAAGAGGGAAGCATGAACAGCTATGGTTAGTAAACGCGTCGTGAGTCGTGGCAGCGATCGTTGATGGCGAGAACGGCTTAGGAGTCATGACGTTACCCTTCTTGATGGCCTTGGCCTTGTCGGCCTTGTGCTGGGCCTGCACCGGGTTGTAGTTCTTTTCCTTGGCCATGGCTGCAGTATTGCGTCTAGGTGTAAAGTGAAGGGAGAAGTGGTGTGGGTGTTGTAGATGTTGTTGGAAAAGAACGTCGTTGAGGCTCTGAACCAAGAGATGAGGTCTGGGGGAAAATTATGTGGATCCATTCTGTGCGGGCAGGTGTTGGCAGTTGCCCATCACTTAGGGTTTTAACCTGTAAACGCCCCACCACCAACATGTAAACGACGGGAAAGCGATCATTCATGACGATGATGGCCGCTAAAACAAGGAATATCGGGAAATAAGAAACTGATTGACTTCTTGAGTATGTCCTGTTTGACTCGCTGAATATAACAATGATAATACCCGCTGGGTGCCCTTACACTCAGCAGGAATACAGGCATTTGCGCCATCGCGGTCGTACTCAACTCGGCAATGATCACTTTGAACCAGGTAACCCTAACCCTACACTAATGCCCCAAACCACCACATTCGGGTCCAGACTTGACGAAAAAGAGCAAACACACGGAAGGAATCCAAACGCCAAACCAACGAGCTCCCCTTCCGGTGTTTTGGATACAGTTTCAATCTAAAAACATTGGTATTTCCCAGCTGAAAAACAGCACATCTGAGTGCTAGTTGGGGCGTTTGGCGCATCTTTATAGGCGTTGTTGCCCCCCGCAACGAGGGCTTACTTAATGGCCAGGAACCGCGATAAACAACAATCGATAAAGCCAAAAAGCTAACGGCCAGGGGTTGTTTTTTTAGAGGCCCAAAAACAACCCCACGTTATCGAGGAAAGTCGACACCCAAAACATTCTTGCCTTTTGAGGATTATTTTTTTTTCCTTTGGAGGATATGTTGATTTCCGAATTCCTGCTTCTTTACTCCCCTCCATTCTGCATCATCATCATAGATCATCATCTTCTATCCCACCCTGGTTATTCTTAGACGGGGATTCGTCAATTGGGGTTGAACTGTGCGTCTCGTTCTTCTGGTTCGTTCTTCTGTTTATTGATCCTGGCATCCTTTTTCAGAGTCCTCTCATTTCTTGTCTTGCTGCCTGCATACCCTCTGATTACCACCAGATCGGCCCTGCATTTGCATCTGCTTGGGAGAAACTGTGTACCCGGTTTGACGAGAGTCGACCAGCCAAGTCAGTGTTCGTCGGATCTTGCTTCTTGTGCGTCTGGATCAGACATTAACATCCATCTTGCTCCGGCCCTCCAGAATTCTCCCCCCAAAAACATAAATCCGAAATCAACTCCCCTCGCGAAGATGGCTTCCTTCATGGGATCCCTATTCCCAGGAGGCAAGCAGGACAGCAAAGCCACCGACCTGCTTCCCCGCCCATCGACTCCCACCTCCTCTTCCAACAACAACTTCCTCAACCCGATCTCGACCCCTCAGGGCAGTCCCAGCAAGAAGACTGTTCCGCCCGGAGCCAATGACCTGCCGGTTGCCTTTGACAGCGCCATGAAACTTGGCAGCTCGATGTTCGACAGCCCCGTCAAGGTTGGCGGCCGGCCGCAGAGTGTCATTGCTTCGTCGCCCACCAAGTCCTCGGCCAGCACGCCTCTCTTCGAAGCCTCGCCCAACACCAGCGGAGTCGACGATAGCGTTATCCACAAGGCCGGGATCTCCACTGGTAGCCCGCTCAAGCGGCAGGCCCACCACCAGGCTCATGAGCAGGAAAACACTCCCCCGGTGGCCGGGGCTTCCTCCGCTTCCGGAGCGCCTCCCTTCTCTCACAACCACGCCGCTCTGTCCCGCCATGAGCTGTACCAATCGTCACGACCCAACACTCCGGCTCGGAAGCTGTTCAATACCGCTCGCGGCCTTACTGCCGAAGAGCGGGAAATCCTTCAGAAGCCGAATGTTCGCCGACTGGTTAATGTCACCCAACTGTGTATGTTGCTTCCACTTTCAGGGCGGTTATGGTTGCTGGTTCAGATCCGGCAGCCTCGACCGCCCGAATCCCCCGGAACCCCGATACATGCATAAAGCTCTCCGATATAACCCTAACCCTACACGTGAACTTGCCCACTGACTTCCTGTCTCTCCATTGTCCTCCGTCTAGACTTCCTTGATTACTACTTCGATCTCCTCACCTATGTCGGCTCGCGGCAAAACCGCCTTGCCGCCTTTAAGAACGAGTTTGGTGACTCGACGAAGACCGACGACGAAACATACCAGCAGATGTGGTCCAAGTATGCTGGACGAGAACGCGCCAACCTGCGTAAGCGCCGTGTGCGTCTTCGCCACGGCGACTTCCAGATCCTCACGCAG
Source organism: Knoxdaviesia proteae (assembly GCA_001510565.1). Taxonomy (NCBI): domain Eukaryota; kingdom Fungi; phylum Ascomycota; class Sordariomycetes; order Microascales; family Gondwanamycetaceae; genus Knoxdaviesia; species Knoxdaviesia proteae. Next base: position 2,568,189 of record LNGL01000005.1, read on the forward strand.
GTTGGCCAGGGCGGATACGGCCAGGTGTTCCTGGCGCAGAAGAAGGACACCCGCGAGGTGTGTGCTCTGAAAGTGATGAGCAAGAAGTTGCTGTTTAAGCTGGACGAGATTCGCCACGTTCTGACGGAGCGCGATATCCTGACCACGGCCAAGAGCGAGTGGCTGGTTCGGCTACTGTACTCGTTCCAGGACGACAAGAACATCTACCTGGCTATGGAGTATGTGCCTGGAGGTGATTTCCGCACGCTGCTTAACAACACCGGCGTGCTGTCCAACCGGCACGCGCGCTTCTACATTGCCGAGATGTTCTGCGCCGTCGATGCGCTGCACCAGCTCGGCTACATCCACCGCGACCTCAAGCCGGAGAACTTCCTGATCGACTCCAACGGCCATGTCAAGCTGACCGACTTTGGCCTGGCCGCCGGCTTCCTTGCCCCCGCCAAGATAGAATCGATGCGCGTGCGGCTCGAGCAAGCGTCGGAGACGGCTGTGCCCTTCGGTAAACCCATGGACCAGCGGACGGTGGCCGAGCGTCGCGAGGGTTACCGGACAATGCGGGACCGGGATGTGAACTACGCCAAGTCCATCGTTGGCTCGCCCGACTACATGGCGCCCGAGGTGCTGCGGGGTGAGGAATACGACTTTACGGTCGACTACTGGAGCTTGGGCTGCATGCTGTTTGAGGCGTTGACGGGATTCCCGCCGTTTGCCGGAGCCACCTCGGAGGAGACGTGGCGCAACCTGAAGCACTGGAAGGAGGTCCTGCGGCGACCGGTGTGGGAGGACCCGACCTACTTCCTCAGCAACCGCACGTGGAACTTCATCACCACGTGCATCAACTCGCGCGACAAGCGCTTTGCCAACATCCGTGACATCTACGCCCACCACTACTTCGCCGAGGTGGAGTGGGATGTTCTGCGGCAAACGCGGGCGCCGTTCATCCCCGAGCTGGACTCGGAGACCGACGCCGGCTACTTTGACGATTTCTCGAGCGAGGCCGACATGGCCAAGTACAAGGAGGTGCACGAGAAGCAGCAGGCGCTGGAGACCATGGCCGAGCGCGACGACGAGATGAACAAGGCGCTGTTTGTCGGCTTTACCTTCCGCCACCGCAAGCCGGCGCCGGGCGGCGCGGGCGGCGAGGACGGTAGCCCGCGCAAGCGGATCCCGGTGGAGATGGGTGGTCCGGCGCCGCGCAGCGCGGGCGGCAGCGGCGACAGCGGCCCCGCTGGTGGCGCTGATACCGAGACCTTTGGAACCATGCTCTAGACAGAGCGGTGGGGTCCTGTGGTGTGCGGAAGCAGTCAGCCGCGGGAAGTGATGATGGTGGAGTGAGGAGTGTGTGTTCTCCAGGCGGTGGAAAGCGAGTGTACTCTTGTCTGGAACCTGATATGCCAGTGTTTCTGGTTGTGTCTCCGGGCTCCGGCTTTTTATCACGGGTACTTCAGGCGCGGTGACGGATGGATGAAGTCAAACGAGGCATAGATGATGAGGAGGTCGGAACGAGGATGCAGGGGGAGGATGTTTGACGCTGTCAGCTGCTTTCTTTGCCTGTCTGACCGTCTCCCTCCGAGTTAATGGGCTTTTTCTTTTCTTTTCTTGCTTCACTAGTTGTTTTCGTTTCATTGGTGTTCCTTTTTTGCGACTTCCATTGCCTCCTCCGTTTTATTATTATTGATAATTCTTGTCTGTCTTCTTTCTCTCTCTCTCTCTCTCTTCATGTTTTAGTTTCCGTGACTGTTCTGCCAGCATCACAACTGTACTAGCATGACAGGTGTGTTTCTTTGGAAGCATACGAACTGATGAAAAACACACACAGAGAGACACACAATCAAAAGGTTCAGATGACGACACCTGTCTTCGGCGTATAGCTCTTTCACTGTGTTTCTCCTCTAGGTTGAGGCTTGAGTTCCTCAAGTGCATATGGTCGCTAGGGCGGCTTGGACGGGATTCGTGTTGGAGCCGGGGGCTTCAGCCTTCAGACGACACCAGTTGGGGTTACGCAGGCTGTGGATCTTTGTTCCCGGCACCAGCTTTCGCGGCCCTGAAAGTCCTGGGTGTGTCGTCCGTCCTGAGTCACTGGGCTGACGACTTCCAGGAGACTGGGTAGGTCAGATGTGCGGTTTGTGTGTCGATCTGGACGAACCCGGTGGTCGGCTTTTCTTGAAAGCCGCTGGCTTGATTCACTGGCTGGGGTGCAGATCCCGTAGACCAAAGCATAAAGAAGAGGGCCATAGACAAAAACGCCGTATCACACAAAGTGCCACGGTAAGACACACACACACAGACAGCCCAGCCTCTTTGGCGCGAGTGTCTTGGGGTCCGCCGCGGCCGCCAAAAAAAAGCAGCAGAGACTGGCTGGCGGAGGAGAATGGCCGGCCTTCAGTTCGGAAAGCATCTATCTCCTAGACAACGCGCGGCCTCCCTCTGATGAATCAGTGCGAAGGGTATTTCCTGTATGAGGTCTCTCTTTTGTTCCTTCTTCTTGCTTACTGCGGCGGCGGCGTAGGTGAGAGAGGGAGGGTGTGATGTAAATCCAGAGCCAGTCTCTGTCTCAGCTGCTCGCCCCCTTCTTTGTGGACTCGGGCTGTCGTGCACTCACTCACTCACACACACACACGCACACACACATGCACGCATGTTGTTCGATGCCACTGCAGGACCGCTGCAGGGGAGAGAACGCGCGGCCTGGGCGTGGGTTGTACTGGGCCTTTTCCCGTCTCAGCCTGGATCTTCAAGGCGTTCTCCCTTCTGTCTTGTCACTGTGAAGACAGCAGCGTGCAGACTGGAAGAGAGAGACGAGACGAAGGGTGCAAGCTTGCGAACGAGCAGGATCCGGCCAGCGATTCCAAGTCTGGGTTGCCGCGCTCTGAAAGCAACCGCAAGGATGGGAAAGAGTGCTACATGTCCATGTGGGTGGGAGGCCTGCGGCCCGGCAGAACGTATCCGGGGCGGGATGCAAGACGCCCCCTCTCTCTCTCCCTCCGCCTTCTCGACCGGCTTATATGGGGAGATGGAAGGGCGGTAAGGGTTACCCAACCCTAAACTCAGCCAAGCTCCGTCGCCCAAAGGGAGCCTAAAGCTTGGGTCCGATCCTTCCTTCCTTCAAAAGGCCGAAGTCGCGAAGAGGACTTTTTCTAGAACTTCGGTTCTCGGTCCGTTTTTTTTCCTTCTTTCTCTTCGTTCTCGCGAGTACTGGGTTCTCTATCTCTCTCTCTCTCTCTCTCTCTATTTTAAGATCATGCCTTTGTACTTCGTCTTCTCTTCGTCGAGCCGGGCAACGTCTTATGTTTTCCCTCCTTGGATATTAAGACACACACATCCAGCTTTTCAAACCCTAAAACATACGAAATCTCCCGGCACACTTTCCCTTCGGTCTTGGCTGGACGACTAGGCATTGTTTTCTCTCTCTCTCTCTCTCTCTCTCTCTCTCTCTCTCTCTCTCTCTGGTTCCAAGAAGAGGCACGGCCGGGCTGTTTTTATCTCTTTTTCCTTTCTCTTGTGTTTCCCAGTGTGCTTCGTCTCCCTCGACAGCTTGGCCCGGTTTGCCTTCAGGCGTCCGGAGCTTCCCCAGCCAACGGCCCGTACAGGCACACACACACACACACACAACTTTGACAAATGAACTTGCATGTGTGATTAGGCAAAGCGGGGACCACGAGAGAGAAGTACCAGGAGCTTGAAAAAAGAAGGATGCTGGCTAAGTGTGCGACGAACCCATCTGGGAGAACATGACTGCTTGTTCCCAGGTACTGAACTGCACGGAGGTCAGTCCGTATCGACGTGACGATGGACATGCAAACGCACGTCTCCGCTTGCGAGAGAGTCTGTAAGGCCACACCCCACACCCATGGACGCTCCTGCATGGTCGGCATCGGACTCTCGGGACCGAACCACCACAGAAAAACAACCCAGTCTGCACAGATCTCTGCTCTTCACAGAACAGAGCCACATCATCCACGCGGCAATGCACGCACACCACACACACACACACGCACAGAAATGCACCAGAGCATAGCCTCGCTCTTGTCTCCCCGCCTCTGCAAATCACCTGGCGGAACATGTCGTCCTGCATCTACCGGCATCCAGCTGCGTGCCCGCTGTTCCTTCGGCCGGGTGCTTTTCTTTTGTCTGCTGGACGTTTCGTTTCACTCCGCCTTTTTTTTTCTTTTTCTTTTCTTTTCATACAAGGGTTGTTTGTAGGTTGATCCCCCCGAAAGCTACGTCCTGCACTCCCCCTCGGTGGAGAACATTTGCTATTTTGCCCGTATATCAGAGTCCAGCTATAGACCGAACCACCCGCCCGCTCTGGACACAACACAGACTCACACTCACACACAGCTTGATTGGGACTCTGGGCGATGGCGGTTGTCCGGTCGCACGTATCTTACGGCGTGCCTCTTTCTCACACCAAAGACAGAGAGAGTGCAGGATGAAGTCAGCTGCGAAACTACACCGCTTACGCCCCTCTCGTCCCTCTTAGGGAAATCCAGGGCGCATCTTTGGTCGTCACCGGATTTGGTTCGCCTGTCACCCAGACACTGTCTCAGCACACCTTAGCGCATACAGACAGAGACACACACTGCCAAGTTCCGAGATCTGGCCCAGTAGTCAGTAGTCAGGAGGAGGAAGATGAAGAGGTTGACGAGTGCTAGTCAACGAGATACTGCGCACACCGACAGCACTTACACAAAACGCACCCCTCGCCGGCGAAACACGCCCACGTTTTCTCTCCTTCTGTTTTCCTCCGCCGAAGACAGATTGCCCAAAGTCTACGACGAAGAGGGAGGGGTGTGGAAAGAAACTCCCCCCCCAGGGCTGAAAGAGAGTTCGTCGAACGCAATTGGAACCACAGACACACATTGAACCGGCACCCAGATACCCCGAGCCTTGCCTCAGCTCCTGGTTCAATTGCTGGCACACATCCAAGCCAAGGTTCACCGTCCGTCCGTCCATCCCTACATGCGTTGTCCACTCGTTGCAACACACACGCAATCTCTGCTGCATATATAAATTCCCTATCTCTCCCCCCCTTCCCCCTCCCCCCCTCTACCCGCCATCCCGTGTCTTCTTCCTCTTCTTCTTCCTGCCCCCGCTTGCTTCTCCCCTTTGCTTCTGCATACCTTGACCTCTCTTGCAATCTATCTCCTGTCGTCACCTGCATCGTCCGTCCTGCATACGCGAAATTGGCCCCCAACCATCCTTCTCGTTGATTCCTCCTCCTGTCTGAAAGCTCCTCTCCCCTCCCCACCCAAAGCGAAACAGCCCAAAATGTCCGTCTTCGCTGCGATCGCCGCCCTGGCCCTCCTGGCCGCCCCCGCCGCCGCGACTGCCCCCACCCCCGTCGTCGCCCGTGGCGACCCCGGCTATGGCCGAGGTTTTGGCGGTGGTCTGGGAGGTGCTGGTGCTGGTGCTGCTTCAGGCCACGGGTGGGGGTTCGGCCATGGCCCGTTCGCCGGAGACGAGTGCGCTGTAAGTTTTCCTCCGGCATCCCCTTTTCCTGTCCGCTCACCACTGCCCGGCCATCCGGAGATCCCCCCCGGCGAAAGAACCCGACAACCAACCCTAAGTGTGCGGCGGGACTAACACGGAAGAACACCTAACACAACAGGAATCCTGCGTCTCCTCCTTCTGGGACTCCAACCCCACGCCCACCCCGTCGGAATGGTGCGAGTCCGGCAGGCCGCTGGCCACGTGCCTGTCGTCCGCGTGCGCCAGCGTGACCTCGGCGCCGTTCTCCGACTACGCCGCCCGCTCGTCCAGCCTGTGCTCGGCCTACGCCTCGTGCAGCTCGACCGGCACGTACACCTACACCATCACCACGCCCGCGAGCGGCTGGGGCGGCGCCAGCGGCCGCGGCTGGGGCCCGTGGAGCTCGGTGACCGACGGCGTGGTGACTGTCACCGGCTGCCCGTGGCTGGGCGACGGCTTCGGGTTCCCGTTCTGGGCGGGCCTGGGCTTCGACGACGCCGATTTCTGGGCCTCCAAGGGCGGCTCCAAGTACCCCGGCTGGAAGTTCTCCACCACCACCGAGACCGTCGCCACCTCCGGCGCCGTCGTCACGCTGTCGCCCTCGTCCGGCCAGACCGGGCCCGTCGTCACCCTGCCGTCCGATGGCGCCGCCGTGGCCACCCTCGAGGCTGCCGTCAGCGGCGAGCTGTCGACTGTCCGCACTCTCGCGGTGGGAACTGTCAACGCCGCTGCTGCTCCCACCAGCACCCCCGCTGCCGCCCCGCCGTCGGGCGACCTGAACGCCGTGCGTGTTGTCGGCGCCGCTCTTGGTGCCGTCATCGCCGTGGCCGGCCTGGTGTAAACGCCCGCAGTCCTGTCTTGGACGTGTTCCCGGTTATCCCCATCTCTGTCCCTATCTATCTGCTTTGGTTACGAAACACGCTTGACTTGATGATTTGATTCTTCGGCTTTGGCCTTGTTTGAATGATTTTTATTTGGTCTTTGGCTTGGGACTGGGCTTTCGGTTTCTCTCGGCGTATCCGCTTGAAAGCTTGAAACCCCTCCGGCGTTGGCCTCTGGACCCAATCCATTCTCCGTTCAGCTACAGGATGTCAAAATGAATGAACATAGTGAAGGGAAAAAGTTCTAGAGAGGGAAAATGAATATATTTGAGACTTCGTTGTACCTATCGTCGAAACGAATCGTGTTGTGCACCCAGCCGACCTTGATGGGCGTGAATGATTGTGCCTGTCGAATTGTTAGAACTCGGTCGGTCTTGACTCTTCCTGCAACTGAGGCGCAATTTCAGCCTTCCTCCAATCTCGGCCCCTTGCGTGCTCCTTCTCGTTGACTCTGAACGGAGACAGCCTAGACATTCTTTCCCCGAGACGACTTCTTCTGCTTGACGGTCGCCGCTTTGGCCCCCGACTTCTGCGGCGCCGCACGGATGGCAAGATGCGCAGCCCGCGCCGCAGCCGGAGACGGCCCGGACCGCGCCGGCGGCCGCCCAAACATCTTAACGTGGGCCCTGCGCCGACGCACGAGAACGAGCGCCACCAGCGAGACCAGCACCAGCTTGGCCAGCAGACAGGCGAATGTGGCCCCGGCCGGCGCGAGCACCGACACGCCGCCGGGCCGCTCGTGGACCCAGGCTCGACGCGCAGCGGCTTCGGAGACGTGGTACCTGTTGGAGTCGGCGGGGTGGGCGTTCGAGAGACCGAGGGCGGTGGATTCGGCCACGGGGGATGGGGGGGCGTCGCTGTGCATTCTCAGGAGCGATGTGGCCGAGGGGACCATCGAGCCGCCGCCATTGCGGGAATCGCGGGGGATCTCTCCGGCGGGGTTGGCGTTGGGAAGACCGATAGCTTCGCCCGCTGGTGGGCGAGGTCGTGCTTGTAGGTTCTGCTGTGGGAGTTTCAGGGTGTATACCACCGATGTTCCGTGGCCCCCGCAGGATACGAAGGGATTTCCGGGGCATGCGAGCGAGCAGGTTCGCGGCCGCGACGGCGCAAGATGTTTCGGTAGGTAGGTTGAGCATATACAGGTGCTGTTTGTTGTGCACGGGAAGATTAGCTTGACGGCTCTTCTAGAGACAAGCCGGGGCGTTTTCTGGGGACTGGTGATCACCACTCACAGTCTGTCTTGCACGGCAGCGTAGTTGAAGAATCGGCCCGGTGAAGACTCTTCATGCTTGGCTTCCCAGCAGGCCTGCAGGCACATTTCAACATCGAAGGTGTCGTTACGGAGTCGAAGGATGGTGAAGGGTGGACTTTTGCTCTCGTCCCCGGTGGAAGGCTGACCGAGTTGTTGACCAGATGGGGCAGACGAGGACCGCAAGCCGTCCACAACATTCCCAAAACACCCGATCAACGCAAACCCATTGGTCTCGGCCGGCGCGGGCTCTTCCACAGGAGCAGCCGGAACCGGCACCGGAGCGGCAGCCTTACCCCCAAACAGACCCACATCGTCCTCCGGCTTCTTCGCCCCGTTCCACTTGCCCGTCCACGGCCGATGGCGGCCACCCCACGAGCTCCCGGGCCCGAACATGGGCGGCGGCAGAGCCTTCTTCTCGCGCGCCTCGATCTCCGATTCCGACTCGCGGCCGCCGCCGAAGCCGACGAGGGCCAGGCCGGGCCCAAACACCTCGACGGTGAGGGTGGTGTGAGGCATGATGGGGCGGCGCACGGGCGCGGGTGTCGTGATGGGCACGTGAGTGGTGGTGCAATCGCGGCCGTGGGCGATGGTTTTGGCGTACGCCCACGGGATGGAGAACGGGGACTCGGTCGGGGGGAACGACATGGTGGCGGATTCCGTGGTCAGCCAGTCGGAGAGAAGCCGGATCGGTGTCTATGGCAGATAGAGTTGTCGTGGGTGGTGATTCGCACCAAGAAGAGGGAACACTATGATGGGCGGCGACAGGAAGAAGTCGAACCCGGAGGGAACGACATCGAGTTGATATAACTTTTCCATGATTGACTCTCTTCCAATAATAGCTGGTGGTGAAGGTGTGGCCACATGGACTTTCTTATTGACGGAGCAAACAATTGGATGTATGCATGAGCCGGTTTTGGTTCTGAATAACGGCAAACTTGGACACATGGGCCAAGTTTTGGTGGAAGCAGGCCCTGAAAAATGTGAGAGTCGACCAGTTATGCAGCTGAAAAGGCCATGGTGTGTCCAGAGAAAGCTAGGAATCCAAGCCATGGAAGGTTGGAAGATACTGTGTTCTCTTAGACATCGTGTCAATAAGAAAAACGCCGGGTGTTAGTGGCACCAAGGGATGATGATGTCCATTCCGAAGTTATCGTGCATGGTGTCAGCCCTGTGGCCACAAGCCGAGCCGGCCGCCGGTGGCGTAGTACCAGGAGGTGTTCATAGGAGAAGAAGAGAATGTTTCGAGACCCGGAGGGTAAGCGTCGTTGTTTAAGCCGTCAATCGGGGGATGCGTTGACTCGAGGATACGGGATACATGGGGGTCATATTCGAAGGCTCATATAATGACCGGGGAGCTGGCGGAACGAGAGGTAAGGGCAAAGAGAAGAATTGAATTATAGTTGAATATACATGTAGTGTAGACTGTATAAGCTCAACGGGGGTCGAGTGTCATATAAGCCAACAGAACGGCCATCCCTTAGAAAAGAACAGACGAAGGGAAGAAGAGATAAAAAAGAACACCCGACCCAGACCAGACACGGGGGGGAATATGACAGTCTATATACGCACGGAAGAGAGAAAGAAGAAGAGACACACAGGCTTTTTGGACCGTTGAGAGTCGCGGGGGTCAAGATAACAGAACGGACCTTTGGGATTGTGTGATAGGGTGGAAGGGTGGTCAAATGCATGCCGATCGATCTAATCACACATCAAGAGGGAGTAAGAGACCCGGACATCTAGAGAGAGAGGGACCATGCCGCATATCTTGCTGTTCCCTTTGAAGATTAGACCGAGGGAGGTAGTAGTCAGAACGTAAGGACTACCTAACATCTGCCGCAACGAGACGTTACGTTTGGTGGTGACAGCGGGCAAAAGCCTCAACTTCTGTTATGCCATTATCGACAGCAGCCGGCAAGATAAGAGATCCGGGCTGGGGGCAAGGAACTAAAGCAGAGGAAGGGGGATAGACACATAAGAAAAAAAACGGGCGGTGAGTGTGGCACGGATAGATATGGGGACGGAAGCTGTATGGACGGACCGTTGAAGAGATAGGGAAAAAAAACCTGACGGAGAGATAAAGAGAATGGCAGAGAGAGATATCACAGTTTTGATAGGCACAATCCTGTGATAATGGAATCCATTCCTCCGTGTCTGGCTGGCGTCTTTGCATCGGCTCAGGCAAGATAACGCCTATCTTGCGCCATTTGGCAGAGACTAGGTGCGGTCTTTGTGTCCGCCGGCGTGCTGCCGAAGCAACCAGGAGGAGCAACGTGTTGCCTGGCACGTTCTACAGCAGAAACAACAGACCAGATACTCATACTCTTCTTTGGCTACTGGAATTGTTACTGACCACAGACACATACAGTTGCCAAAGAGGAAGCCGTGATGGATAGCTTCAGTTTCCGACGGAAGCTTCCGGCTGATAAGAAAGAAGCGTGCAAAACGGACGTGGAACTTCTGCTAACGGCCAAGCGGACACTGACTGAGCATGGGGGCCAAAAAAACCGGAGTATGGAGAGAGCGTGGACGGACATGTACTATCCCAGCTTCCACTTATATCAGATAGAAAGATAACCTCCTTCAGCAGGTGTTGGTCTTGGCCAAGGCGAATTGCCGGGCCTGATAAAGAGAATGAGAGAGAGAGAGAGAGAGAAACGGCACAGGGCGTGCGTGCGGTGCTGTTGCTTGCTCTCTGATATCAATCAAACACGCCTCTGTTCATGTTCACTTTACGTCACTCCCGGACTCCCACTCACGCACTCCCTGCAGGACGCCCAATGGAGAAAAGCAGGAACGCCCGCCAGACATGTGTCGCAAAGTTACACACACGTCGACCGAACCGTATCTCAAAACGGGAGGATTCTTCGATTGGAGGGGAGCGGAACGGGGGACACCAGCAGACAGGGCTTGGTGGACGTGTTTTGTTCGAATCGAGATCTGGGGGGAGGGTGTAGAATTACAAGGGGAAAGCAATGGAGCATGCGTAAAGCCATGAGCGGGTTGTTCGATTCCTTCTCAACAGCTGTGTGCAGAGCCGGGCCTCTGCTCTCGACAGATATCAGCAGATAGCCGGACGGCGGCCAGATGTTTGGAGATGCGGCTCTGCGACCCGTGGAGGCCTCGACTGAAGAAGACATCTGACAACATGCGATCGATCACGGCAAAGCGGCAGACACAAATCGAAGAGAGGCCGACAACGGGCCAACCATGTGCGTGCTGGCGTTTACCCCAGCCCAGACTTGGACGAGTAACCAGACACCTTTTTACACCTTTTACATACAGCTGGCCAGTGCTGGCCTGCTGGGACGCGAACGACAACCCTCGTTTCCCAGCCTGAATGAAAGTCTCCACACGGATATCAGCCCCTCTCTCTATTCACTCAGCAAGTCGCTGAAAGAGGGAGGCCCATCCGCGGAGTCTGGCATGTTGAAGAGGAGAGAGAGCCTGAGCTGTGCTCCGTTAGCTGCGAGAGACTCGACACCGCAACGGGATATTGGCAACGTGACGAAGGGGGGAGGGCAGTTGTGTGAAATGAACAGAAAGATCCGAGAAAGCCAGACAAGGGGGACTTCGGAGCCCCAGTTCTGTTTCTCGCCAGTCTCCTTTTCCTCCTTCTCGTCGTCGGTTTTGCCGCGCCTCCGGTTCTCGTTTTATTTCTCCTCCAAGCAGATCCTATTGTGAAACCGCGCATCCCCTTGCGTTCGAAATTGCACATCCACTTTCCAGCCGCTGTCGCGTGGGGTGGTGCTCTTTTTATTTTTATTTTATTTTATTTTTCATCACGTATAAAGATAGTGTGATATATATAACCAACCTCGTGCTGGTTGTGTCGTCTCTGCTTCCCCCCCACGCAACAGAAGAAATTTGTCTTGTTCCGGGGGAAGCGAACCTGGCTGGCTCCATAATTCTGGTTGACGGCGCAAATTCTTCTTTCTGGTTATAGTACGGAGTGCTGCAGTCGGACGAGAATTATTTGAGGAAGACACCAGAACGGCGGCGCGGAACTACAACCTTCCTTGTTTCCGAGTGTAATGATCTGCTCCTCGGGATGCTGTTCCATGACGACGGCATCACGAAGCACGTTCGTCGGCTCACTCTGCTCCTGCGTCAATATGAGTCGGCTAGGACGAGCAGCATGTCCTGAGGCTGGCTTGCCCGTGGTCGTTGCGGCGTTGTTGCTTTCCACCAGTAAGTACAGTACGAGTTGACTTCGAGTCCCTCGAGAGACAGCCGCGACTTTCCCCTCGCCCACTACTGCATGTGTGTGGAGCCGGATTATGGAATATCGCTGGAAGCTGAGCCGGACTCTCTCGCATGAAATGCCCCAAGGCTTTCGTTCGTTCCTCTGCTGAACAACGGGGCGATGGAGAACGGGCGGAGGGGGAGGCCAGCAGCCCGGATGAACCCCGAAAATCCGTATCTGTCCGGGGACTCGGAAACGCCGACAGGTGACAGGAGGAGGCATAGTATGCAGTCCCGCCATGATGGAATTTTTTTGCTTCTCTTTTACATGGAGATGCAGTGTGAACTGCAGAAGAAGAAGAATAAAACGAGGCGCTTCCTCAGCGAGAGGAAAAATTTTGTCTTTTTCGGTGTACGGCCTAGCCGAGGCTGGGCTAAGATCTGCAGGCACAGATTTTTCTTCTTCTGTCTGGGGAGGAAAACGAAGGAAAAAGTTTCGTCTTCCATGCATGCAAGGGATTTTGTGATCTCTAGAGAAACTGTGGATATAGAGGCACATTGACACAGTTGCCTGAGAGTTTCGGCCGGATGGCGATAGTTCTAGAAGTGAAAAAGAAAAAAAAGAAAAAAAACTTGCATCTATCCGATATGCCTCCCGCCACAGAAGAGGCGATTTCATGAAAAACAACGGAGGGACCTTGCATTCCAGTTCTCTGAGAATCTTCCCATCGCAGGCACGTCATTAGACCTCAGTTCTCAGACTCCCAGCCTCCCAGACCTGGCTCAGTAGCATGGGGAACTGGGTGCTGACATACACCACCCCGGCGAAGAAGAACAGGAAGCACAAATAGGCTCAGGGTTTCCGTGAAATGTGTGAGGTGCTCCGGCGCGGCGGTATCTGCCGTGTGTGTGTGCGTGTGTGTGTGTGTCTCCTTCGGACAACAACGCCGAGCTCGCCGATTCACCGCTCCTGCGCGATTCTCGGTTCCGCGTGCGAGCAAAGACTCCAGACATGCCGCACTTGCATATATACATCCTCACCTGGCTTGCCTCCATGTACTGTCCGTGAAGTCTAATACCCGGCCGGATACCCGATTTCTCATAGGACGAAGGCGAAAAAAAAAGAAGAAAAAAACCGCAAGTGGGAACACACCCCGTCTCTTCGCTCTGCCGGTCCGAAGGGGATTTTGTTTTCCTGTGCTTGTTCTCAAATGGCCCAACCGACGTGGTCCTTTTTCCTGCATTTTTTACGTAACTGCTTGTGTGGTGTTCTGTTACGGTAACCTTCTTGAGATGCAGGAATATATGGACCCAGAACAAACAGATCAACGGTGGAACGAACCGGGAGTGGACGGGGGAAAACGGTGACAGCAGGGACACAAGTTGGCCTCGGTCTGGCTGGCGTGATTCCTGGATGTCCAGCATGAATGTACAGTATATACGGGTTGGAAATCAACAGTGTGTGGTCTGGCCTGCTTGGCTCGTTTTCAGCAGCATTCAATACATATGTAGTTACAGACGTGTTTCCTCCAGTTGTGCTGCAACCCTCGCAGCGTCACATCATCTAGCGATGCCGGAGCAGCATGGCACCGAACCCCTCTTCTCGCTGCATGGAGGTTGGTCGGCTTCCTCTCGCCCCTCTCCTTCTGGCCACCCTTTCATGCTGGTGATACATCGGAAGGACTCGTTGAGTGTGGTGGCTTCCTCCCCCCACGGCGGGACTCAATATATGGACATTTGTCTTGTTCTTTCTATTTATACGTCGTCCACGTACTTAGTTCTGTTAATATGTGGAAGCCCGAACGAGGGGGGGCCACGTAGCCGACATTTGCTGCACATCCAGAATTGGAAGAGGCAGGCCGTGGACATGGACACTTTTTCGCTGTTCTGGAAGCCGAACCTCCAGAAAAGGAAGAATCTATGAAGTGTCATGCCATCTCAGTCTGGATGTGGGCACGGAGCGGGAACATGTGAGCGATATCGCCACTGCTTATACCGTATACCGCAGGTTCAAAGCGGCCCCGTCCAGAACCCTGCTACTGCTGGTGAATGGAAGTACTGTCCTTGTAGCAACTTGACAAATGTCGTCCTGCTGCTGGCCTGAGAGTCGGACCTCATGACCAGGTGGTGTCCCTCTACAAACAGGCATCCGGGGCGAAGAAGTCAGGAAAAGAGAGATGGACGGAAAGTAAGACATTCGTGCACGTTCAGTCCGGTTCAACAGTGTGGATCCCGTCCCCCCTCATCACCATCATCATCCTGCTCCGAACGGGCCTGGTCTACCTTCAGTTGCAGCCTCGCCCGGATTACTCCGCAAGTAGCAGTGGATTGCCACCCGGATATCGACCTTAAACACGAGCGAGTGAGGAGACACCTGCATGAGAAGCTGAACGAAACAAAAGAACCTAAGCGAGCAAAAAAAGGAAAAAAACCGACGCAGGGCCGTAGCCGACACAGCCCGGCATGGAGCCAAGGCGGGCGGGGGAGTGAAAAGAAACAATCCATCACGGACCAAAAGGCACCCTGTGTCAAGCGAGGGAGCTCAGGCAGGCTTGGCTCGGGTGGTGATTCGTTTCGACCCTCTTGTGGCATGCATGGCACCCTGAGTTCGGCCGCCCCAGTTGGTGAGGGCTGCGCTGAGCGGGAAGGACAGAGAAAGAGGAAAACAGGCAGACAGAGAGACAGAGAGAGAGACGAGGGGAGAGAATCGGCCCCAGTAGGAAGCAGAAACCAGGAGGAAAAACAGACAGTAACGAGGGCACTGAAGCAGCTCGATGATCATTCAGTTGGTTCGGGATTGTGGCTGTTCGTTTCTCCAATATATGTCTGCAAGGAGCTGTCCCGTTGCAGAGAGGACGTGCAACGTTTTTCTAGGTTTTGTTTTTGTTTTCTGTGCTTCCTTGCCCTGTGATATTTCGCTTTTGGTCTCCAAGTGTGGGGGTCAAGCGATGAGCATTTCCCCAATCCGACTATGCGAGATGATGAGCGAGCGAAGCTGGAAGCTTTTGGCCATGGCGTGCCGCATTCACGTTCTCGGGGTTTGTATTATCTTGTTCTCTAGGTATTCTTTTTTTCCTAGCCCATCCTTCGGGGGGTTTTTTTTCTTTCCTTTTCTTCTTCTTTTTTTCTCCGTCGTCAAGTACGTGTAGGTTCAACGAAGCCGTAGGTGACCCGGTCCGTCCGGTGAGGCATCGCGTGGTACCTCCAAGGCACCAACCGACTCCGAATGTCTGAGAGTACGACGGCCAGCCAAGACAGTTTAACCACGCGAGACACTGCGAAATGCAGCGTAGTTTCTGCAGGGCCGGTGGTGCACTGACCAGCCAGACTTGGGCTTTCTACCCTTTCCTCCCACTCGCCGGCGAGAGGGAGAGAGCAGACACATCTGACGGTGTTTTCCAGCCTCCTTCTACTGCATAGTGTGTATCCATATACAACATCGGTGCCGTGCCTAGCCGATGCGGAGCGGGAGAGCTGTCCTGCGCAGACTTAAGCTACACTACATGTGTACCGTCCCCACGCACACACTCCGTCCACGTTGGAGTGGCCGTCGTCCATGTCGCGTCGACATCCAGCTCCAACTTCCTCGTCCCCCGGCCGATCTCCCCAATATCACCCTGAACACAGTAGGGTGGCCTCGCTAAAGCCGAGAGGGGGAGGCGACGAGGCCTTGGCACGACTCGTTTCCTGTTCTTCTGTCTTCCCGCCAGAAAACCGCATTTTCGGAGATATCAACCACACAGGTCTTGGGCCCACGCATGTCAGTTGGGTGAAGGAACGCAATGGCGGAGAGGAACAAACCCCCCACGGCCTGTGCAACGGCTGGTCTTTGTTCAGGCTGCCGAACATGGCCCCCGTTCTCCAACCTACAGTGTATCATCCAGACCGGAGGGGTGGGGAAAGCGACACGGCGTTTGATGTTGCTTTTTGCTGCCCCCATGTGGCCGCGCGGGCAAGAACTGGCGAGAGTGCACTTGTCCCGTTCTCTCTCTCTCTCTCTCTCTCTCTCTCTCTCTCTCTCTCTCTCTCGCTCTCGCTCTCGCGCACTCACTCTCTCCGTGACTAGCGCCTTGGTTGCTTTTCGGTTCCTCTTCTGTGAGGGGAAAAGGCACACACACAAAAGCAATCTTATTCCTCTTCCAGCAAGGTGAAGAAAAGATTAAAATAAAAAAAATATAAAAGGGAAAAGGAAAAAAGAAGAAAAGGGAAGAAAAGCTGCACGCGAAAATCCCACGACGGAACGGGGCCAAAAAAAGCACAGCATCATTTCTGGTCAAGTGCGAGCAGGCAAAAATATGATGTATCTCATTTCTCTGCCTGTGTTTATCCACCCCCCGTCGTTGCGGTTCCCTTTTCCCCACAAAAAGAACACTGTGACTAACCTGACATAACTAGGAAATGATGGTTTGAATCCCATGAATAGAGCGGCGGTGATTGGCTATCCGTTGTGGTGAAGAAGAAGCTCCGAGACCAGTCTCGCTTTCTGTGAACCTCCCCGCTCTTCCAGCGTCTCTCTCTCTCTTGCTTTTTGGATCAGCGCGGAGGGGGGGAGAGAAGGTACTGTACAGTACATTCCAGCAGTGTGCTACGCTTCTCGTTCTCACATGTTCGTGTCAAGGACAGACATATATGTCGGACTGTGGTTACCTGCATGGACTCTGTGCTACACTGGTCGTTCCGGAGAGGGGCTTCCCTTTGTAACCGGCGTCCAGTCCTCTCTGTGGAGACGGCTGTGGTGATGCAGGAAACCGTGGAAAGGTGTGGAGAACAAGGCCGAGCAGGAGATGGAAGAGAGGAGAGGGGAAACGGCAGCGCGATCAGGAAGTATCATCAGCTCTGTGGAGATGTGTCCAGTACTGGACAGTACAGTATGGCCCGAGTGGAAGTGCGGGACACAATCAGGCAGAAGAAACAGAAGAGAAAGAGGAAGAGAAACAGGAGGAGGAAGAGGAAGAGGGCGACGAGGGGAGAGACTCTGCTCGGCGCAACTCGACGACTGGCAGCCTCGACCTCTTGATTGGGTGGCTGTCTCTTTCGTGCTCTTGACCCGTCTCCCCACGCTTGTGTGCTTTGTCGGTCCTTGTCTTATGATTTGATCGTGACATTATGGGGCGTGGACTCTATCCAGCCTAGCTAGACTTGTTGAGGCTCTGTTTCAATAGTTGGTCGTAAGCGCTGCTGGACGGTCTAGTCTCGTCCCTTAGGTGAGGATTCCTCTCAACGTCCCGTTCAGCTGAAGATGATGCCCAGGGAGACCAGTTCACGCGGAATCGTTTTCTACGTAACGCCGACGAAGGACGAGGGATTTCGCACGGCTAACAAGAGAGAGCAAGGAAAATCGCCGACAAAACCCTCCACCCCACTGCCAGGTACCAACCACGTTAAAACAACGGCAAACAGGCGTCTGGGAACCCTGAAAGCGACGTGTCAAAACCCGGGCCTGGCGAGAAGCCTCGTCCATCACATCCTGATGCGTGGGGAACAACGTTAACCTTGGGTTTAAGGAACGCCCGGGATACCTTGAAGACGTCTTTTTCGAATGCCGGGGCAAACGCACTGTTCGTGGTGCTCCGTGACTTCGGCGCAACTGCAGAAGCCCGGTCATTTCAGCGTCCGGGTTATGCCTGCGAGGAACGTGGTTGGAAGACCTGAAAAGGAGGCATGGTGAAATTGTGAGGTTGGGTGGTTGGGCGAGAGCTGCTGGTTCGCCCCCTCACATCGGAGCATCTCGGAATCCTTTTGTGTGCGTGTGAGAGTGTTTTCGACGGCGGATAAAAGTGAACGCCTGGGCCGAAGAAAAGAAAAAAGAAAAAACGAAGCCCCAAAACCCCCATAAACCCACTGTGAATCTTAATAAATTTCTTTCGTCCAAGCTCGATCTGTCACCGGGTTTGCTTCCCCCTCGTCACCCCGTTCTTCCACTTTTTTCTTCGTTTTCTTTCTGGCTTTTGCAGCATCTTGTAACTTGTAACCTTGTTGAAGCAAAAACACCCAGCGGCCGGCTTTGGTGGGTTTCATTCGAGTGAGTGGTATCGTCAGTCAGTGAGCGGCACATGCAAGTTGGAACTATAATGTTCCTGGCCCAGCCTACGATAGTATGTCCGCGAAGACCGGCACTTCCTTTTTTTTTTTTTTTTTTCTGTTTCTCTGAGACACCACCGACCGCATCGATCGCGCATCAGCCTCTTTTCGTTGCTTTTGCTGTTCTGCGTCCCGGCTAATAGCGTGTACCGTTTCCGGGCGTGCAGAGGGTCGCTTAGCCGCGAGCAGAAGAAGCAAATATATAAACTCGCTGTCTCTTGCCAAGGGCTCGTTCGACGAGGAGCCCCCCCCCCATTTCCCGTTCCCTGGCACACTCTTCCAGAACCACCACCACCCCTGGCCGGTGTCCTCTCTGGCCTTCTCCCCCCACTCCACTTATATAACGTGCGCATTCCATCGACGAGTTCAGTGGGAGAGACCGAGAGAGGCTCAGGACATGGATGCATGTAGACTAGGAAGCGGCTTTTGCCTTCTGTTTTGCCCTCTCTCGCCCGAGGGTCACCGTCGACTGGAACGCAAGACACCGCCGGGGTTCCCAGATTTTCTCTTCCGGGGGTCTTCTCGCCAGGGCTGGTGGTTGGCGGAACGGGGGAAGGGGGGGAGATAAAGTGATCGGTGATGATGCTAAGGGTGGCGACATATTCATACGTTGGCCGGAGCGCTTGTCCTCGGTAGTCAACAGAGACCAAGGGGGAAAACGATCTGAGACTGGGAAGTGAAGCTGTGTGTGAAGATCCGGTGGGAAGGGGGCCGCCAGGCCCAGGCCATCCGGGAGTCCGATCGGCAGATATTGCACGTCTGGTCGATATGTTTCAGCACCGACTCTTTTTCCCACTTCTGGTATTCTAAAGTAGATGGAGGCCCAGTGTACCGGTTTCTCTATTCGTTCATCATGTGTGCATGTAAGTGGTGAACATGATCTTCGGTGCTCTAACCATGGTCGGATGAAATGAGAGTGGGTCGGTGTGCGGCCGGCGGTAGGAACGCTGTCTTCTTCGCTCTGGTCTTCTATCCTCGTGTTAGTAGGCGGTCTAACGTGCTGGTGACCGCGTGGACCTGGGAGGTAAGTTAAGTTCTGAGGTCCGAGAGCTAGCTTGTCGACGGCCGCCGTTACTGGAGCGAACCCGAGCAGGGCGGGATTTGTTAGCCTTCTTGGCGGATTTCATCTCCTGGTACACCTCTTTATTGGTGTGGTCTGTAATGCTTCTGGGCCTTCTCTTCGCTGGGCGGGCTGTGCGAAGAAGAACAAACGCACGGCTAAGGACTTGTTATATCCGGCCAGTGTGGGCTCGGATAGCAGTCTAAGAGCGTAAGTGACGTCCGTATTTATACACAAAGTATCTTGGGGGGGGTTCCGCGGCGGACGCCAACCAGCAGGACGCCGGATCTCTCAGAGACAACTTCACAGAACCCAAGAATGAAAGAAAAGCAGCCGGCGCGGCTTGAGCCATGCAGATCGTCAAAGACGGTTGGTGTGTCGAGCCGGCGGCGGCGGCGTTGGCCAAGGATTTGGGATCCCTCGGGCATGGTTTCCCCTCCCCCCGACCGGACGGCGACAGACACTATCCTGACCGAGAGTCTGGGACGGGTCAATGGCGGTGACGGCCACACTAGGCATGGAACGAGAGTGTGACTGAAAGTGTGAAGGGGAACAGAAGTGTGAGACGAGTGAAGCTGCCGGGAAGTTCCCTGGTCACAAGCAGCCATCGGCCCAAGTCTGGGAGTTTGGGTTGTTGGAAGCTAATATTAAAAGTCATGGATTTCGGCTTTTTGGCCACCACCAGCTGAAATCACGAATCAAATAATAATACTGGCGGTCTGGTCATATGTGCCTGAGATCGCCGGCCAGATATCCAAGAATTTCGTGCAGGCACATGGCTATAATATACGGTACATATATTTCCGTATATTCATGCCTGGCGTTTCCAGTATCACACACCCAGTTTGAAGCATTTTCTCGCTTTTTCGTCACGTACGGCTGCACGAAACCGTCCGCAGATCATCGCGTGGCGGTTCTGCGTGGTGGCATGCAAGATCAAATTTCCCTGCGGACCCGGGACCCCTCCTTAACACCATCCACCGTATAATACGTAGAGTAGGTAAAGGTATTTCGACCTAGTCGGCCTGGTTCCTGATCGCCCCCCCTCCGCGCGTTTGGAACCCAGATACTGTATATCAGGACAAGCCCGCCCGGCCGTCCAGCGTGCGTTCGTCATTTTAAATCTCGCCGGGCCTGGCTTGCTAAATTGGCCCGACTTGACCTTTAGATGAATCGTTTTTTGAAGGTCGGTTGGTCGGCTAGGTTAGGGCGAAGCAGGGGCCTTTTTTTTTCTTTTTTTCTTTTTCTCTCACAGATGTCCGCCACAGAAGAAGGAATTGCGGAACCACTGTTGGGGGGGTGTTGATGATCGATGCTTCTGGCTGTTTTGGCTAAATTGGTGGTTCTGCAGTCCGTTGTGTTCTTCAAAGAGCCTCTTCGCCTCAACGTTTTGATTCCCGTGGAATGGAGGGAACTAGCCCGGCCCTGTTCACCCGGAACATCGGCCAGCTATTCCCTCACCAGTCACCACCCTTTCCACGCAAGGTCTCGGCTTATGAAGAATCAGATCGATGGCATGGGTGATTGGCTAAGGCCAACAAAGCCCAGGGATCTTTCTCCAGAAAGATTAACACTTGGTGTTTGCGGTGTTCACAGACACCTGCTCCTCGGTCGGCTTTTGGAAGCAAGGCTGAGAGAGAGAGAGAGACAAGAGCCTGTTGAAGGCGTCATCGACAGGCGCGGCCAGAAGCTGTGTGGCCCATGTTCAAGCTCAAGCTTCTTGACATTGCACTCGGAGGTTAGTTCTTGTGTCTGTTTTATGCCACACGGGACTTTTCGAACGTGTCATAAAAAACAGTCGACTGGAACTATTCCCCTGTTTCTGTAGAAGAAAAAGAAGTCTGGATTTTCGATTGCGGCGAGCGCGCGCCAGGCACGGCGGGCATGTAAAATGTGACGAGCATCACAGCTTCGTGAATGTGAGGCATCAGTGTTCCAGAAGGCGGGAAACAGCACCCATCCGGTCATTGCTTCAATGTGGATTTGGGAGACTAGACTGCTTCGAGGCGGGATTGTCAAAGAACGTGGCAAGCTCACGGGTTTTTGAGTTCGCTTCAGATGCAGAGACAGGGAAGGTCAGAATGCACATGCACTGTGAAAAGAACAAGCGGTTGTCGTGTAAGTCAGTGGCAGCACCTGTGAACAAAAGGCTCCAGGCAGGTCAGTTCCAGAGCAGTGCAGAGAAAAGATGTGACTGATCTCTTTTGCAACAGGGACCAGTATTCGGCTGTAAACAATTAACAGAACCACTTATATGCAGGCGCTAGAGCCATTATGCATGCAGATGGATGGGTGCATACTGTATGGAAGTGGGAATTTGGGTGGTGTTCTTTGGGGGGGGGGTGGAAGAAATCTGTGGTTGGAGGACGACAGAGCAGGAAGATGGAGAATACTTTTTGACAAAGGATGAGAACGCGAACGCCGGTACGTTGTCTTGCTCTGGACTCTTGCTCTGGACTCTCGTACTCGTTGGAGCAGACAGCATCGGCTTCTATGCACATGTGGTGATGGCCCGTCTATCTGGTGATTTCCCACCTCGAACAGGAGATTAAACATCCTCGCTTTGTTGTTGCCTCTGTTGGTAGAGCAGATGCCACCCACACATGCACCCAAAACGGGGGGGAACCGGAGCAAGCGAACATCGGAAGCGCCTTATATTGCAGCCATCAAGGAAGAGGAAGAAATACTACACATCCCATTATATATTCAAGGTCGCATTGCATCTGCAGGCCAGAACTCCGGAATCGCTCTGCACGTCCCACACCACAATTTACACGCAGAGCCAGGGAAGGGAAGGAGGGGGGAGATGGGAGAACCAGAAGAAGGAAGCGGCGAATGAAGAGAAACACGGTCGAAGGAAGCAGCGGCCCCCCAAGGCGAGACACGAGAGAAAAGAGCGAGAGAGTGAGAGTGAGAGTGAGAGTGAGAGTGAGAGAGAGGGAGAGAGAGAGAGGGAGAGAGAGAGAAAGAGAGAGAGGGAGAGAGAGAGAGGGAGAGAGAGAGAAAGAGAGAGAGTGTGTGTGGGGGGGGAATGAACGCGAGAGAGAGAGAGAGAGACAGAGTGAGGAAAGAGAGGAAAGAGAGGAAAAAAGAGATGCAAGTGCGTCCCACTCACACCCCTGCCTAGCCTCCACTAGCGTACCAGCCCACC
Source organism: Knoxdaviesia proteae (assembly GCA_001510565.1). Taxonomy (NCBI): domain Eukaryota; kingdom Fungi; phylum Ascomycota; class Sordariomycetes; order Microascales; family Gondwanamycetaceae; genus Knoxdaviesia; species Knoxdaviesia proteae. Next base: position 2,590,268 of record LNGL01000005.1, read on the forward strand.
TTTCCCTCCGGTGTGGGTTGCGACCACCGCAAGTCGTACGTACTTTCCCAGTTTCCACCACCCCACTCACTCACGATACTGTTACAGTACAGCACAGTACAGTATATTGTACCAGGCCCTGCACAAGAACAAACAGAGACTGGTCGCTGGTACACTGCTACGCCGTTTGTGGCCCGGGTTCGACGGAGAGAGAAAGAGAGACAGATATGCGGACAGATGCGGCCTGGATACCGAACTCTTTCGTTCAGAGAAAGGCCACGGCGTCAAACATGGCTCCCGGCTGATGTCACGGGAAACTATTATCTGCATATACATTCAAATATATCTTCTCTTTCTGGACCAGCGAGAACCAGAGAGGGGAGAGAGGGGAACCCAGGCAGGTCCAACGCCAGCTTGTTAGGCACATGAGTTGGATGTCCCAACCAGGGTTTTCTGCGCCCCCTTCCTCTTTTCTTTTCTGTTCTTTTTTTTCTTCTTTTTTTTTTCTTTCAGCCGCCCTCACTGGTCACTGGGGGGTGGTCTTCTCCTCTCGTTTTTTGCCTTTCTTGCCAGGATTCGAACCATAAAACTGGATATGCCGACACACACACACACACACATCTTTTCGATCTCTCTCTCTCTCCCTCCCTCCCTCCCTATCAGACTCTCTCTGTACGTTGTCCTCAGGTTCGGTAAAGGTTCGAAGGGACTATTTTCAGAGTTTTCTTTCCACGCCAGGCAGGCCTAGGCCCGCCCTTCTGCCAGGCTCGATTACACGTTCATTACGATGAGAGAGACCTCTGCTTCGTGGAAGAGCGGGTATTGCAGGATGTTGCTTGTGTGTACCTCCATAATCATTAGCTGTCGTATATACAACTCGATGTATGTAGTGTACTGTACGGCTCTAGATGCACATAGTGTACATAGACACAGCACTGGTACCTCTGCCGTAATGCCGTTTCTCGCGAAAGCCGCGGCTGGCGTACTGGTGGAGTTCCCGTTGCGCAGCACACAGAGCAACAAAGTGAGCCATTATCCCAGTGAACATTCACCGTGGCATACGCCTGGCAAGCAGCTTCTTTTTTTTCTTCTTTTTTTTTTTTTATATAACTACAGCCAGGATAGAACTCGTGCCAGCGAGTTGGCCTATAAGCTGATGGAATACGTGAGCATCTGTAGCGTACCAATGAACTCTCCTCTGTGACAGTACACTACAGTACTGTACAGTGCTGCTCCGTACGTGAGCCTGTCTCTTCTTCCCCTCCTCGGTTTCAAGGCTTCATGGAAGGTGAGGAGAGAGCGCCCCCCGCTTCTGTGCTTCATGGCGGTGTGTCGCCAGTTATACGACCCGGCAGAGGGCCCTACACACGCTCCGCAGTATCCTACCTAGATTCGAGATGAGAAGTCATGCGTGTCTCCCAGTCCCAAACCATGTCGACACAATTCTCACGGCCTCTCCCAGCTTGCTTCGGTGAATAGGAAGCAAGGCACCACAGAGAACCTCACACCAGTGGTCGAAAGTGACGGAAGGTGTTCCCGCTAGTACCTGTATCCGCTCCTGCATGTATGTACTGGATACGTACCAGGTACGAAAAAGAAAGAAAAGGTGGGTAGAGCGTTTCTTCTGTAAGCACAGCCTGACGAAAGTGTCTCGACGCTGATTGACCAGCTCGTGTTCCTGCCTGTCTTGCCGGGCGAGAACACTCTCGCAGTGTACTGTACTGTACAGTACACACATATGTACACACAAACCACGGCCGGCGAGGGGCCCCGGTGGTTTCTTCCGTGCGTTCTTTTTCTCTTCTTCCGGACTGCCTGTGCACACAAGTCACTTGAACTTCCCCCGCCCCCCATCGAAGAATGCTTCGGTCCCACGTCTAAGCCTTAACGCCGCCGCGCCGCCGCCGCCGCCGCCGCCGCCACACTACGAGACAGGACAACGACGGCACCAAATACGCCTCGGGTAGTCCACCGCAGGAAACAACTAACAGTATGCACCTCCCCAAGTGAAGGTCGGTCGGTGTGCAGCTCAAATGCACATACCGTTCGAAATTTCCCACGCCAGCGCTATTCCACGACCGGTGCGCGGAAGCTGTACGTTATAGTGGATTTCTCTTCCCAGCCGTTGTAGCATCCTGCACCGGCTACACTCCAGAATACGGGAAATCCTTGCAACAGTCTCCCCTCTTCTTCATCTTCTTCTTCTTCTTCGTCTCTTCCCACCCCACCGGGCGCGCGCGCCTTGTCCTGGTCGTCATTTACTTTGTCCCTTCCGACCCTTCAGTTTTTTTTGGCCTTCCAAAAAACCCTTCCCACGCTCATTCGTCGACCGGTTCCCCATCCGCGCAACTTTTCTAGTTTAGGTCGGCCCCATCTTTCTCTGCGAGTCCCTTCTCTTCCCCCCCTCCTGGACCCAGAAAAAAAAAAGTAATAATACGACCAGGACAGGTCGTCGTCGCAAAGAGACATAAAAGAAGGCAATTTTATATTCGTAAGGGCCGACGAGAAATTTTCTCGGTTACTGGCACATGGCACCTAGAATGTGTAAACACCTGTAAACACTGTCAACAGGAAGACGAAAAGACGAACCGCCATCACCCTCTCTCGTCTCTGCTTCTTAGGAGCGTGGAGAAAAACCACTGTTGCGACCTTCTCCCACCCAAGCGAGATTCTCCCGGCTGGAAGAGAAACGAACCAACCAGTCAGTCGCCAGCCAAAAACCAACCCCCCAAAAACGCCTCCAAATATATCCTTCTTTCCGCTCGGGTCGCTCTTTCCTGTCTGCTACGGCTATAGTGGCAGGGTGAGTGAGTGTGTGGCCTGGAAGTTGCACCTTCCCTGACATTTTCCTCTCCGTTCGCCGCCTTCTTTCCCTCTTTTTTGGTTCCTTCCCCCTCCTCTCTTGTTCCTGCCGTTGTCTGCTCCGTCGCTCCTACCCTGGATTTTCCACCCTATTGCAATTCCCCCTCCACTATATCCAGAATTTCCTCGCTCTTCTCTCTTCTCCTCAATTCTGCCTACAGCTACCCACCCCCAATAGCCGTTCTTTTTTTTCTCCCCTGCTCCTTCCCTACTCTACTGTTCTTTCCCTCCTTCCACTTCATCGCCTCTCTTCTCCGCGTCCGGACTCGCTTCTTCTCCCTCCTCTTTTTTTTTCCCTCTCTCTCATCCTCTATTCCGGCACTTGTCGCCGTCTAGTTTTTTTTCTTTTTCTTTTTTTCTAATCATCCTCTGTTCATCATCATCCCTCACTATTTCCCGCTTCTTTCGATAATTCCTCTCTTCGTTCTTCTCCTTCTTCCAACCTCTCCCCAAATGTTCTTCTCTCTCCATCTTCACTCCGTCTCTTACTGTTGCATTTCCTGAGTCGCATTCTTCCTGTCTCGGGATCTTGACTGTATATATATAATTCCTATTTAATTTACGACCTCTTAAGAAATATCGTCTTTTTCCGCCTCTCTAGCCCATCTCTATCACATCATATATATATACATATTTCTTTCCTTTTTCTGTTTCTTTTTCTTCTCCCTTCCTCGGTTCCCCATCGGGACTCTGCCGTCGGTCTTGTCATGGCAGCACGCTCTGCCGCCACAATGACCGCTCCATCGACGTCGATGAACGCCTTGGCTGCCATGAATCCCTCTCTAGATCACGACTACCGCTTTCCCCGCCGGCCAGACAGCGGCATGATGTCGCAGGACCTCTCTTCTTTCCGCGACCGTGACTATTCATCCATACCGTCTCCAGCTTCGAGGACCATGCGCCCCGACCCCGGATCCAGCTACGCCGGCATCCAACGTCCGTCTCCGTCTTCCACCGCCTCCATCGCCCACCCTTCTTCCGTCGCCGCCCCCATTGATTCCCATCCTATCGCCTCTGCCAAATCCGATGCTCTACGAGACTTGCTCAGCGAGAGCCAAGCCATGTTCCCGTCGTTCATGACCCCTCCTGCGCCTCAGCAATCTATGCATGAGATGCAGTCCGAAGACCCTCTGTCCACCCAACTATGGAAGTTCTTCGTTCGCTCCAAGCATGTGTTGCCCGACCAGCAGCGCTTGGAGAACCTGTCTTGGAGAATGATGAACATGAACTTGAGGAAAATCCAGTCTGCCAATGCTTCTACGTAGGTTTTGTCTTTTTTTTTTTCTGCCCGCGCCGACTCCACTCTGGCCCGCATCACCACCCATCATCCCTCGTGCCCTCTCCCTGAATGCCCCCTCTCGTGTCACCACCGCTCATGGCGCCTCGTCGTCCTTATCCTTGAATCAACCCATCCGATGTCTCATAGCCGGCGTCGTCGTCGTCGCGAGGGCCACCCTAGATCATAGGTGGTTTTATGGAGATCAGGGCTGCTTCGCGCCTCGTCTCTCTCAACTCGGCACATCTCTCTATCCGCTCGTCGCGTCGCAGTCCCTTTCCACCCATTCCACATGCCACAGCTTGCTAACCCAACCTTCTCGTCTGTCTAGTGCCCGAGGCCGCATCCAGTCTCGCGTGCCTGCTGGTCTCCCCAACTCTCTCAACGCCCCCAGTGGCATTGCCCAGCTGCGCAAGGTTTCTGAGCACGCCCCTATGGCCAAGCCTGATGCCATGAATCTTGACGACTTCATCTTCGCCGACAATATCGCTACTCCTGCGACCGGTCCTTCCCCGTCTCCCCAGCCGCCCAAACTCACCGACGACAAGGTCGCCATGCCTGCGCCGTCGCACTCGCTCTCTTCGGCCATCCCCATCAAGAATCGCAGAGAGTCTATCCAGCAGCAGCAGTTCAATATGCCCCAGTCGGTCCCGTTTCCGCCCAACCATCAACGAACCCAGGAGGAGTTCAATTATGTCCGCCGGCACCAACGGAAAACCAGCATCGATGAGCGACGCGTGAGTCATCCCAATTCCGTGACATCACGATACTCTTGAGTGTGGTTTTTTTTTTGGTCAATATACTTACTCTGTCATTTTTATTCTGTTCCATATAGAATCGCAAGCGCCCTGCCGACTTCTCGCCTCAGGTCCCCCCTACTAATAGCATCAACCCAACCACCAACGATCTGGATCCCGATGGTGACCTGCACGAATACTCCCTCGATGGTACCTCGGTTTCCATTGCCAACCACAACGTCCAACCCGGTGTTCCGTTTCCCCTCGATACCTTCAGCATCGATAATGACCCCATCATCACTTCGGCTGGTCCTTTCCAGAATGCCTTCCCATTCTCTCCTTCCACCTCTCCTATGATTCCCCACGGACCCTTCTCTGCCGTGTACAACAGCTCCGTTCCATCCTCGTCTCTCAACACCGCTGAATACTACTCCCCTCCCGGATCGGCCTATCAATCCACTGTTTCAACTCCCCACCCTCTTAATGATAATGAAAGCTTTTACTTCAACTCTCTGGATGTGCGCGGTCAGCGACCCCACGGTTTCCGCCAGAGCCATTCTGCTATGAACAGCTCCTTGAGCCAGCAGTTCATGTATGGGGCTAGCAATGGAAATGCCATGTTTCCTGTTTCGGCAAACAATGCTGAGCCTCCCGCCAGCTTCAATACCGCCCCAACTTCCTTCGGCCATATCGATCCCACCCAAGTATTCTCCGACCAAACTGTGCGCTCTCCCGGTGTTGCATCCATCCCCCACGACAATGTCTTCACTTTTGGTGCCGACTCCGACGATGAGGACACCCCCGCTTTCCCCGATCGCCTTACCATGCCTCAAGACTTTTCTCCCACCGCCGGTGTTGACGACAACAACTCTCTAGGCTGGGATGCATCTCTTCCTGGCCAGTTCAGCACCCAGGCCGCCCGCTACCCCGGTGGCCCGCCCCGCAAGTCTGTCACTATTGGCGGCACCACCACCGAAATGGTTGATGCTACCGGTAATAGCGATTGGGAAGCCCCCTCGGCGCTCGGACGATCCCAGTCCTTCCGTACCTCTGCTGAGCGTCGCCAGCGTCTCTCTCGCACCGCCTCCACTCCTGCCACCCACCTCGCCGGTCGCCCGACATCCGGCAACAAGGCTCAAGATCGCATTGCTCAGTCGACCCCGAACTCCCCTCCCGCCGACGGTCCTGGGTCAATCTCTGGATTCTCCTCCGCCCACCCAAGCCGCCCGTCCTCACCCAAATTGCAGAAGAGTGGGTCCGCTTCAAATCTCCAGAACCAAGGCGAGGGAGGGGCACCCACCACTTGCACCAACTGTTTCACCCAGACCACCCCGCTGTGGCGCCGAAATCCCGAGGGGCAACCCCTATGCAACGCCTGCGGTCTCTTCCTGAAGCTCCACGGTGTTGTGCGACCATTGTCACTCAAAACCGACGTCATCAAGAAGCGCAACCGTGGCTCAGGAACCGGACTTCCCGTTGGTGGTACAAGCACAAGATCGTCAAAGAAGACCCCTGGGCCCGGCTCGGGCCCCAGCTCGGGAATGCCGTCCCGGAAAAACTCCACACTGGCTATTTCGTCCACTCCCGGTCCTACTCTGGTTACAACGCCCCCTTCGATGATTCGCGCTGGTAGTGCAGTGGACGGCGATAGCCCGATCAGCCTGGCCGGATCCGGAGTCAACACTGCCGGAAGTACGCCGACCAGCTTCCACGGTAGCGCCGGCTCATCAAGTGGTGGTACATCCTCCGGCAAGGGAGTCGTCCCGATTGCTGCCGCCCCTCCCAAGGCAACACCTGGACCTGGAGCCGCTGCTCTAGCGAGAAGTGTCGGTGCATCGGCAAAGCGGCAACGGCGCCATAGCAAGAGCCAGGGCAGCGACCTGGTTGGCATGGATATCGACAGCCCGGATTCGACTGGATCCAATGAAGCCGTGCGATTGACCCCTCACTCCATGTCCACCGGCCCGGGCTCAGCAGCCGCCGCTGCAGCTGCCTCGATCGGCATGACGAATGGGTTCCCGAACACGCAGAGAAATATGCTCTCGTCCAATTCTCTGATGCAAAACCAGTCCAATGCCATGCTTGGCGCGCAGCCTCAATCATCTGGTCCTCAAGAGTGGGAATGGCTCACCATGAGTCTCTAGTCTCCTGAACTTTCTTTTCCTCTCTTCTTTCCTCTCTTCTTTCCTGGGGGGGTTTTTTTTTTCTCTTTTTGTCTTTAATTCCTCTCCGATGACCGACATTGTGAAGCTTTCATTACGATACCCCTTTTATATTTATATTTCTCAAGACTTTCACAACGACTTGCGGCAGGACATCTTCATTCATCATTATATATACCACGTTTTACGGACACATCTAGCTGATGTGTAGGGGGGGGTCGGCTTTGGGCGGATATTTTCTCTTTCAGCAAAGGCTCCGGCTAGCGCCGGTCATTATCACTTCTCTACATATCTCACGCTTCCGATACCTGCTTTTGGTTTTTGGTCTCTTGTTTTATACACTCTCGACTTTTACGTCAGGATTATGTTTTCTTGGGGTGGAGAGTTGGTCGTTAATCTTTTCCTTTCATCATTTTCTTAATTGGTCTTCAGCATTCAGCAGATATAGCAAGAGATGAGACGGGGATTTACTTGGAGGGGCATTTTTTACACATGTGGCGTTTGCTTTGTTTCCTCTCTTGACGTTTGAATTTCTGCGAGTGGACTGGTGGGGGATTTCATACCACTTCCTCTAGTGAAGGGGTATCTCTTTCTTCTTCTCTGGCTGTTCAATCACTTGCCATGTTTTAATTCTTTTCGGTTGGGGGTGAATGAGGAATGCGGCGGCGGTTTCTGTTATTGCTTTTTTATTGATACCTTGGTTGGGACAGTTCTTTTTTTTCACGTTTTTCTGTTCCTCCTGTGTGTGTGGCTCGCTCCGTTTTTTTCATACCTTGTGCTTGAACCATTTTTCCAATGTCCACGGATGAAGGATGGGACGACTCTTCTGTTTGTGTCTTCTTCTCTGCTTCCCGGGCTTTTATGTCCTGCTGTTCAGTTCCCTTTTTTCAATTGTCCTGTTCTTGCATTGGCTCATCATCACTGAATGATGTCGGGGGATTTTTATATGCGGAAGGTGGCTAGCCTAGCAGTGTGGTGTGTTCCCCTCAAGTCCACTCTATCGAGGTCATGATGCTGGCTTTTGATCATGGAGTGATATCATGCCGCGTCTCTGGTTCCCGGGGGTGAGCATGTACTCGGGCCCCAATCGAGAGGGAGTGACCCTCCCCCCATTGCGGTGGATACGACGCTCTTGACGGTGGTCTTGGAAGGGCCTTGAGACGACCAAGTGGCGGTCGAGAAGAGATCTACGAATGAGATATAGATACATGAGGTATACGAGAGCTATTTTCTAGGGCCTTGGTTTTTTTTCGATGTTCTATACGTTTTGTTTCGGTTTTGGTTTCCTGCTTTTTGGACTTTTTCTGGATTTATACCCTTAAGAGGAGGATGAGAGATAGATGACTGATGGATATCCGGTCGTGGGTAGATCGATAATTGATGACTTCTCCTTTTTCTTTTCTCCACCTTTGGTTAAAGTGCCCCCTCAAGTGGTTTTCACGGCTTCGTCGTGACTACAATCACGCACATTTGTTTCATCGGGAACATGTTCAGGTACCCTGGTTGTCATTCATCTATCCATCATACGTATGAGCCATTCCCGGGGTTGTTTGTTGTTTCTCAGGAAATTGTGCTCGAGGTCAGCCGGGACGGTAGGATGGATGCCTGCACGCTGCTTTGTGGGTAACTCGCTTCACATACCGACTTCAGGATGGACCGTGTGCGGGGGCTGGGAGGGAGGGAGATATAAAAAGCACGAAACGGAAAACAGGCCGCTAAGCAGACTCACCAGACACCGCCCAGGCACACCGGCCCCTGCGCAACCGGCACCGTCGCAAGCAGCCCGCAACGGGCATCTTGTCCCGCCGCACCCATCGCACCCGTCGAGCACCGCCACCCCGCCCGCTGGCTGTCCGGCCGGCAAGCTCCGCCCTCGTGGTCGTGCTCCTCACGACGACAACCGGCTCGTTGGCACGGGCCATGCCGCCAAAAACACACAGCATCACCAATCCACCCACGAACGGCAAAACCCCCCAAAGTCACCGTATGCACACACACACACACACACATTGTTTCATTCGGACGATGAGATAGTTGGCCAACCGACAAGCTCAGGTCTGGCGATGAAAGAAGATACCACGGAGTGAAGTCGAGTAGTAAGTCGGAGGCGGCTTAGGTATAGAGTAGCAAGGAGAAGGAGCAAGTAGTAGCAGGTAGTAGTAGTAAGAACAAAAAGAAAGTTAAGTTGGAGGGAGAGAGGATGTCAGTTAGCTAGGGAAAAATATAAAATATAAAAAGTAGGCGTTGCATGGTTGCAAGCAAGGTTGTAAGAGTATGACTCTCTGCTTCTGTGCTCCTCCGCTGTCATCATCTTCTGCTTTCGTTCTTGTTCCGTGCTGCATCCCCGGGTCGTATTCCACCAGCACACGCCCCCATCACGGAAGTAGTGCCTGGGTCACGGCGCCGCAGGGAAACGAGGAGAGGGCAAAAGACGAGGAGAGATTGAGAACACATGGGAGAGAGAGACAAGCAAGAGAAGGAAGGATTGAAAGAACAGCACGCGTTTTGGAAGAAGTATAATGAAATACGTAAGAATTCTTCAGTCCTTCGTATCACCACTATATCTAATCGCCGCCCTCACCTCTCTTCTCTTCCCCCCCTCACCAGTCTCGTACACATGAGTCACAAAAACTCCAGCGTCCGCCTACTCCCCTACCCCATTTCATCACGCACAAGAAGGAAAGAAACGAAGAAAGAGAAACAAAGGAACAAAAAGAAGCAAGGCAAGATTTTCAACCGCTTCCGTAGCCCTGGCGAGAAAAATAAGAACTTCGAAGGCCTTTCGGGAGGAAAAACTTCCCAATAACTTACACAAAAAGTTGCGCCGATCTGTTCCTCCTCTTGCCGAAGAAAACAAAATCAAAAAGCACAAGAGAAACAAACTCCTCCCAATCCTGCATGCAATCACTTCTTCCTTACTGGCTTCATCCCACTATAGATTCTTAATGCCAATCATCCGTCCCCTTCCCAGAAAAATGCAAGACCGAAGAAAAAACAGAGAAAAGAAAAAAAAACAAAGGAAAAACAATAATGTAGATTAGGAACAAAAAAAGGTGTTACTTCACCTAAAAAAGCCAGTCACCCCATCTAGAGACGAGAAGAAGGGCCTCCGACAACTACAGCGCCGGGGTTCAGCGCCATCGACGGGTGCAGGTACTGTCTGCCAAAAGCCGTCGATGCGTCGGGGGTAAATCGCCGACGCTTGAAGCCGTCCGAAACGCCTTCGTCGGAAGCGGCCGACGGGTTGGTGGCCGAGAGAGGAGAGGGGACAGGGCCGCGCATCATGGACTCCGACCAGGTAGACTCCCGGAGAAGTCCGCGAACGTTGTCCTGCAGGTGGTAGTCGGAAACACTGGTCCGGCTACGCTTCAGTCCCATTCTCGGCAGCGGTGCATCAGGCACCGGGCGCACCATCGACGACATTCTAAGAGCACGCGGCATGTTGACCGGGATTCCTTGCAGAGCCGAGTCGCCAGCAGTCATCTCATCGTACGACTGCTCGCGGCGGCCAATGGGCGTGTCCAGGTACAACTCGCCCATCTTTCCCACAGTTCCAGTAAACATCTCCGGAGACGAGGTCAAGCAACCCTCGGCAAACACTTCCGGCACCGACGAGATGACGCTCGGCTTCATGCAAATCCGGTCACCACCCAGCTTCGAAACGCGCAGCAGGCGCGACGCACCCATCATCCGAGACGACGAGGTCGCGCAGTGCAGCGAGGAAGACGAGGAGATCGAGGACGAGCGAGAAGACCGAGACACATCCGACACCATCGACTCCGGAGACGACGCCGTAGACACGGACGTAGCCAGCGAGGAGCGGCGGTTGAGCGGGAAGTAGTTCTGCGGAGAGGTCGACAGAGCTCCGGGCAGTCTGTCCAACAGGCAGTGCGACATTGACGAAGCCGAGGCTTGAGCCAGGGCCATGGTCATAGCTGACTTTCCACAGCCTCCAGTCATGGATGCGCCACTCGCAGCAGGAGTGCCGAAAGCCATAAGCTGGGGCGTGAGCTTCGGGGTAGGGAGAAGACCCGAAGCAGGCGCAGCAATGCGGCGGGGGGTGTAGAGAGAGCAAGGAGTCGGGGGCTCCATGATGGTAGGGGTGGAAAACGACCGAGCGGTCGGGGTAGACAGATCCATCGGGTCGGCGCCAAACGGATTGACTGACACCTCCACGGTAGGGGTGAGAGGCATAAGAGAAGCGCGGCAAGGAGAAGTAGGCGAGAGGGAAGGCACCATAGCTGCAATAGGGGAGGCGACAGTCGAAGGGGAAAGATCGACGTTGGTAATTTGGGGGTTGAGGCTAAGAACCAGCCTCTTCCACGAAGCGGTTTGGCGCTGATACTCCAAGACATCCATTCCGGGAGAAGGCGGCGGCGGAGGGGTATATTTCAGAACAAAAGCCGCCCAGCGCGCAAACAACGGTTCGGGAATGTGAAGCTTCCAGTCGGTGGCCAAGAGAAAGGCCTTTTCGTTCTGGTTGATCTCCTGGGTAGGAAGGCCAGACATGCGGCTCCAGGCGCGGGCCGAGAAGTTACGGTCTTGCAGGTACTTGGAAGCAAGAATAAGCGCGGCCAGGAACATGCGACGACCGCACTGCAGCGAGCGGGCATCAGCGTCATCGCGGAGCTGTTCTTTCGAAAAGTCATACTTCGGAACGTGTTCCTTGATGACAACCAAATAGTACAGGGCGACTTGCAGAGTGGAGTAGCTGCTGCGAGAGCGACGCAGGGTCTCTTGGATAAAGGTCCGGAGCGACAAGGGGGTCTTGTTGCCCTCGCGGCGTGGCAAAGCCGAAGACAGAGGCCAAATGGCTTCCACCAGGTGGGTTGCCGAATCTATGTGATGGCAGGGTTCTAGAGTAAGTATACGGAATCGAACAACATGACGTTCGATGGTGGAAGTTCGGGGCCACAACAGGCCACACGGTTCACCATGAGTCATGGCGTTGAATGTTTGGCAACCATGTTCACTTACCGACAAGATTATCAACAAAGCTCACTTTGCGCTCGGTCTGGCGTTGAAGAAGCGGCGGGAAGACTGGGCGGGTTGACGAAGAACTGGTCCGGCGCGGATTCGGGTGAGACAGCAGAGGAACAACCGGCTCGACGGGCTGAACGGCAACGGTCGACTTCTGCCACTTCGGGCAGACAGAGGGCGCAGCGGTAAGAGGCTGGTGGCGAATATCGCTAACGGGATTATTACTGACACAAATAGAGGACAGAGACGTGTCAACCTGTTCGAAATGAAAAGGCTGACTAGCGTAAAAGTGAGAATCGCAGGCCGAGGATTGGGAAGAGGCAAGCGAAGTCGGGGTGGTGCTGCCGGACATCTGCGAGAAGGAATCGGAATAGGCCGAAGCGGAAGACAAAGACGAGGCGGGAGAGCGGCAAGCTGACACCTCGATGGAGATGGAATCAGAAGAAGGGTACGAGTTCAAAGAAGAAGAAGAAGAAGTGGTGGAATGGAGGTTGGAGGAGGAGCCTCCATTACGGAGGACATCGTAGTTCGAATCATGGTAATTCATTTTGGGTTATGGTGGGAGATCGATAAGGACTGAGGGAAGCGCTATGGAATCCTCCAGTCGCCGTCCTGCTAGGTCGGCGTGGTGTGTGAGAACAAATCGTCGTAAAAAACCGGAGAGAGAGGCAAGGCCAACTACAGCAGCATGTGTTGAACAGAGAACAACACGTGTAGCTATCGAGGGACTAAAGAAGGCAGTAGTGGATGGCGAGAGGACCAGCTCCTAGGCAAACTGGGGGCTGGAGAATTTAGGACGATATGAGGGACCGGAAGACGAAGCAGGACTGGCGACTGGAGTAAAGAGATCGAGATTGTCAAAAAGCATTGCGTTTGACAGAAAACCCGAAGAAGGATGGAGAGAGATTAAAACAGGAAGGGGATCATCAAGAGATTATTTCGGGCGAGGATATCAGATGTTGTTAAATAGATGAGAGATGATGAACATGAAATGGTTCAGAAGACTCGGGCGGTGAAGAAGAGGGCGATGCTAGGAGGCTTCAAGACAAGGCTACAGCATGGAAATAATGAGTAACCAGGTGTGTCAAGTGACGACCAGAATGGCGACGATGAACGAGATGTGGTCTGAAAAAGGGTCGAGGAATGAGGCCAACTGGACGATACAGGGTTGTAGGCGGCGGGCGGGAGTGGTTGATCTGTAGACGCAGGTACACGCACACGCACGCGATCGGGATGTGTCAGAGCCGATTTGGTGGATAGCAAGATGGAAAGGAAAGGCAAGCCGAGAGAAGAAGAGATCCCGGGCTATATGAACACGAACGACGGGGAGGTAACAGTTGACGTGTTCCCTAAACGCAGACGTGAGGCTGAGAGAAGAAATACAGAGAGAGAGTGGCAAGTAGCCTAGCGAAGAGGGTGACTCTTATGGGCAGCCATCAGTATAGGCCGACAACGGGACGGAAGTATATATCAGAGGTGGAGGAGGGGAATAAACGCCAGGGGTAGGGTTATGACTAGGCGGCGATGGGGAGATCTAAGAAAAGAGGAAGGAAGAGAAGAGAGAGTAATGTGGCGATGATGTGATGGTAAAGGCAGGACACGTTAAGACAGGCCAGGCAGGAAGCAGGGTGGAGTGGGAGGCGGCCGGGACCGGGGGGTGTGAAAAGATGACACACACACGCACACACATACGGCCAGTCGAAAGAAGGGCTGGATAAGGTGGCCTGTAGCCGGGCCAGGTTCGCAGCCTGGAGTTGGGTTGGTGATAGGCGGCTGCAGGGTTCAAAATGGAGATGTGTACAGTAGATGTGGCGGTGGTTGACCGACAGCCAAGTGGTGGTCTAGGGGACAGGACAGTGAAGATGGTATGTTTTGGTATTTTGGTATATTGGTATATTGAGGATCAGGGTTGAAGAGAGAGTGAGGGTGACATTGAGAGAACGAGAACACGAATTGGGAAGATGGGAATGGGGGGGGGCGATGGGATGGAACAGAAGGCAAGATCGAAACAAAGCATGATGGATGGATGACTCTTACAGGGAGTGGCAAATGAAGCTTCGTGGGCGGACAGAGCAAAGACGGGCAAGCACAGACAAATTTCGGGTCGCAACTGCGCAGGCAGCGACGGCGTGGCTTAGGCGGTTAGTGATGGTTCCTTCCCTGATGTTTTCGGACGATTGTCGCTGGAACTTGCAAAGTTAGCCACAAACCCCTTTTAGGTAGCAGTAGTAGTTTTCAGGTACCGGCGCGCTGCGCCAACGGGCCAAGCGGTACTTGCACGAAAAGAAAAAAGAAGAAGAAAAGGAGGGGATTTTGGACCAACCAGGGTGTGAGGGTTCGGATTAGCAGGTTGAGGCGAAGTGTTTTGCTTGGATCCGTCAGCTGGCAAGCGACAAGGATGCAAGTGGTTGCAACTGGCGCTAGTGGGGCCGGCAGCCTGAAGAGGGTGTTGTTCAAGCACGGCACGATCAAGTGAAGCGACAGGAGGAAGAAGGCGAGGCAGATGAAATCAAAAAGAAGGAAATAAAGAGCAAAGGTCCTCTTTTTTTCGTGTCAAGGAGCTTTTGGGGAAGCAAGAGCTTTTTTTTTGTATCAGGAGCTTTTTCCGTCGAAGAAAGATCACGGGGATTTTCGTCGAGACAACACAGAATCGACGGCAACGGTTCGACGAGGAGCAGCAAGCGAGAACGAAGGTTCGGGTATATCGTATGGAAATTTGGAGGGACGGTTTGAATGAATGGATCCGGACCGAAAGATCGAGAGCGATGGGGGAACAGAGAGGCGCAAGGTACAAGTGAATGTCACTTTCGTCAATCTGAAAAGAAACGGGCTTCCGGCTGTTCGGGGTCGGAAGTTGCGGAGGGGACAAAAGCGGCAAACAGGATGGAAACTATCGTCACTACTAAGAACCGGCAGAGAGGATCGAAATGGATAAAAATAAAAATAAAAATAAAATGGCCGAATATTGCAAGCAAACCGAAGGTATAGGTTTTATAAAACTAGAATAATATATGACACGTTGGGGTCCTATCCGGGAGAAGAAGAAAGAGAAAGCCAGAAATTCGTAAGGCGAAGATTGGAAACAAGAACGAAGGAGGAGAGCGTAAGGACGGAAGAGAGAGTATTCGGGTCGTTATCAGAAATCAAGGGCGAAGAAAGGCGTTAAAAATCCCAGGAAGGAAATAAATGGCAGCAAGAAACAGGAAACCGGGATAAAAATGAGACTCGTAGATAAATAAAAATAAATAAATAAAAAAACCTCGGAATAAGAAAAAAGAAAAGGAAGCGGAAAACCAAGCAGAAATCGGGAAGACCTTTCAGCAGACTGCTCAACTAAAAGGAGCCGCTTCAGAAGTCTTTGGGTTGCTTAAATGGAGTAGGAAGTTGAGTACATCGTGTCCAGTTGGCGATATGTTGGGAAGAAAGAAGAAGGGGAAAAAAGGAAAAGAGGAAAAAAAGAGGGAAGGGGAAAAGTGAGGGAGAGGAAAGTGATGGGAGAGCGAGAGAAAATGGGGACCCGAAGAAACCCCCCAGGCAAGAGAGCTGCTTTGGTGTGGTACTACGGATACAAAGGGAAAAAAAACGACGACGAGATGGCGTAGGTTGCGACAGCACGCCGGGCCTAATTTGGCAAGCTGGACTGGGCTTTCTTGTTTCGTTCAGTGGCTTTGAAGCCCGCTGGAGCAGCAGGCAGTCCGCTGTAGGTACCTATTTTCCAGCATTGCTTCGGTTTGTCTGGATACGTGTTCCTCGTCTGTGGGCGGTAATTAGCTGCTCTCGCACAAATTACAAAGCGCCGTCCCGGCCTCGTGTGTCGCTGGGAAAGAAAGAGACGGAAAAGGGGCCAGCCACCACATCACAGAGGTACTGTGCTACCCAGCTTTGTTTTCTCTCTCGCCTTCACTCTATAACTCTAGGTACAGTACGTACAGTACATTCAGCTCTGCATAGCCCGGCCAGACATGAAGGCTGTAGGAAGAAAGGAAAGAGCAAGTTGGCAGTGCCGCGCATGTCATGAAATGAACGAAGAAAGAGAGAGAGAAGAGTGGAGGGTCGACCCCCTCTCCCCGGGGGAAGGTTGTAGATTTCTTAGTATTGGCTACCATGCACGCTAATCCCAATCCCGCAAGGTCCTGGCCCACGTCTGTTAGTGCGTGTGGTATCCAGTACCTCCCCGGGCGTTGTGTCACTACAAACACACTCAACTCTCTGCTGCCAAGACCTCCATCGACAACTTTTCCACGCCGGTCCCTGATTGGCCACTCTCATCGCGGCTCCCTCCTTTCCTTTTAGGCTGGGCTGGGGCGGTCCAGAGCAGGAAGGAACAAGTGGCGGGACTTGGGGAAGGCGGCGCGAAGATAATAAGAAAGGGGAGGGGGGGGCGATATCAAGAAAACGTGCAAGTTGGCCCCTTATCGCGTCGGTACAGCCACAGCATGTAGGAAAGGTCGGAGTACCGACTGTATGTCCTTCAGTGTTTCCTTCACCTTGCTGGCGATCGTCATCACATCAAGCTTGGCCCCGAATGTCCATTTCCACCGGGGAGTCGCTGGGAAGTCGACTGCGCCGCCGTTTGTCGCAAATGCTGGCAGGAAACAAATTGCTTCTCCCACCATGTGTAAATGTCGCTTGGTATAGATGAGAGACATGTTCACTTCTGGGTCCAGCGTCGACAGCTGGCCAGAGACCCAACTGGATAGCGTGGCTGACAGCAGACAGCATCGATGAAGGGGTCATCATTTTTTTTCCCGCGACAGCTCATTTCCATGAGTATCAACAGCAAATCGGCAGACTCGACACTGCAGTTCATCCCCGCCTCATACGGTAACGCGAAGCCGGCCCCAGCAACGCCCAGCAGGACATGATCCCAAGGCCAGACATACATATGCATGCTCTGCCTCACATACGCGCGCGAGCCACCAACCGTGGGTGTGCGTGTCGGTTGTTTGGTGTGGCCCCTCTCCCCGGTGGTGTGCAGCAAACAGCACCACCAGCTGGCTGTATAAGCAAGTGTACTGTACAGTACTGTATTCTCTGTTTCCGCCCTCAATGTCGCTGCCTAATATCTTCGCGGGAGTTCAGACTGCCTCGTGGTTGCCCAGACACGCTTCTTTTATTTTCCTTTGCAGAAAGTGGATTTGTCGTAAGAAAGAGGAACCTACGCGTTTCTCCTCTCACCGCCGTTCAAACAAAAATCAAATCAAATCAGATATCAGAGAATGCTGCTCTTGCCAGTGAACCTCCTCCACAGCACTCCTGTGGTGACTTCATAGGGTTACGGTTTGGGACTCCCATCAACTCCGTCCGCACCAAGCCAAAAAGCACTGGGACACTTCCGAGAATGCCGTGTTGTTTGGGNGGGGGGGGGGGGGACACGGGCACTCTGTTTTTCTCTTGTCGTGTGTGTCTCCTCCCTCCCCTTCCGGAACCTGCCTTCTTCTTTACTAAACACCCAGGGTATATTTCCTCTCTTCCAGCGGGCGGGCGGTCGACCGGGCCCTGCATCATGACTTCACCAGGCTCGTTATGGCCCGCTTTCGGGTGGATATGGACATGTCGACAAGGTTCACAAAACAGAAACTCGACGAGGCGCGGGAGCGGAGGACCTGGACATTCGAGCTTGAGGGCGAGGTTCAGCGCCTGGTGCACGCACCAGCAGCCAAATATAGCCTCCTGAAAGGCGTCTCTCTATTTGCTATTCCACCTCCAGTGAGGCGAGAAGAGGCGGAATGCCGGATCGTGTCAAGTAAGTGTGTGTGTGTGTGTGTGTGTGTGTGTGTGTGTGTGATAACGGGTGAAAAGCAGCAAAGATACACCACACCAAAGTGGGAAACTCTAATTTGACCCTTCTGACAAAGTGAAAAGGAATAGAATAAAATAAGAAGTCCGCCGCCCTCATACCTAAGCTTCTTTCGGGACACCAGGAACATCTTAGCTCGACACAACTGCAGAGTATCGCCAACACGCATCTGGACAAGCGAGCGGAATGGGCATCAGCTCTGTGCGTCCTCTTCGTGCAGAGACTACATCAGCTATCGAGACAAACGCACGCACGCACGGGGCAAGAGAGACGGTTTAATAATAACTCGATGGTGTTGTTTGCGGGTGCAAAACTTGTATCCAAAAGTGTATCCTATCTCTCCCCCCCTATTTGAAAAACAATGATGGATGGATGTGAGGCTTACTCTGCGCAGGACCCGAGAATCTCTCCACCCTCGTGTCGCAGACTGGTCACTTTCAATCTTATCACAGGCTGACTACCAAGTGGGAGAGAGACTGCAGGAAGCAAGTTGGGTGTGTGGAGGATGTATTCCCTTCTTCGGATAGAAAGGTGCGGCGCTGACTGAACGATTTGTGATGTGATAAGAGGAACATGCCTTGACTTCTTCTTTGTGCTTATGACCGACCTGTCGATCTCATGTTCCGGCCGTCGACTTTCTTCGTCCAGTGGTCCCGGTTCAGAATATCTCCGTGCTGGATTTCCCTGGCTCAGCCTCTCCTCCTTCTCCCGTTTGTGGAGGACCGGGCAGAGCGGAAAAGAGAGACGTTGACAATAAGCCCGGCATTCTCTCCGGCTGGCCTGGTGATGTAGACTAACAGTGTTTGTTTCCCGATGGAGAATGCCTGGCAGTCCAGCTCCTTGACAATCGGGCAACCAGTGCTAAATTTGAAGAGAGGGGGAGAACGAACTAGACTGCAGTATGCCTGTTCCTCTGAGGACACATGGACGGATGGAGAGACCGAAAACCCCCCACCAAAGGTTTCATGTTGACCCGAGAAATCAACAGATACTCATCGTAATACAAAAAGAGGGTAGGTTGGTATCTGCGCGCATGGCGGTGTGATGTATGATGATCCTTTATCTGAGGCGGTGTTGACGGGGGAGCTTCCTGCCACGCAACCCTGCTCGAGGCTCGGCGTCTTTCATCATGTATTAGGGTTAGCCTGGGGCTCGACCTACACCGTCGAACCGCAGAAGTGAAGAGATGGCGGCAACAACCAAAAAATTTGCAACCTGGTGGTGCTGCGAGTACACATCCAACGGATTCCTGCATGTTCTGCAGATTGGCAAGTCCCGAGCCCTGTTTAGCATTACCAGCCTCAGGAATCTACTGTACGTCCTCCGAAAAGAGGGCTGTTCTTCTCCCAGCTGCCTGGACACGATAATGCCTCCTCCACTGGCCAACCAACCCGGCCGAGACGGAAGAAACGCAGCCCATTCCAGGGCTTCCAGCACGGGCTAAAGAGTGTCTCCCGGGCTGCAGATGTGGCCAGCCAGGATTCGGTTTGGCAAACACCAACCAGTCTTTTCTCCTCGTTGGTGTGTTGACCTCCAGGGCTCAAGGGACTCCCGAGTGTTTACGGCCCCCCCTTGGCCGTCGCATACAGGGCTTGTTCCACCAGTCCACCACTTAAAGCCCCTGCTGGCTTGCTGTTGTTGGCCTGGACGGGAATAGGCGACGACAGCATGGAGGGGGGGACCGCGTTGAACGACCGCCGGCCGCGCGCAGTTGGTCTTCCTGTTCGCCCTGTCTTACACGAAAAAAGAGAAACAAAAACAAAAACAAAAAGGAAACCCCCCCAGTAAATAAGTACAGATACACACACGCATCGCGAAACGGCGAGCCTGGGCTGCGACACGTTGCAGTCGCCGAGAAACAACGAAGGTCAAACAGCCCCGGAGAACGTGAAGTTCCCGTCTGCGACCTCCCGGGCAGACCACCAGACGTCGCTCGCGCGCCGGGAGCAACGAGGGGCCAAAGCAGGCCACAAAACGAGGCATCCCCGACCAACACAAGGTCGTAGTAAGTCGGTGTTGTTGTCGTGACCTGGTGGTTGTTGTCGTGACCTGGTGGTTGTTGTCGTGACCTAGTGGTTGTTGTCGTCCCACAACATGCCGGCC
This sequence comes from Knoxdaviesia proteae, assembly GCA_001510565.1. Classification (NCBI taxonomy): domain Eukaryota; kingdom Fungi; phylum Ascomycota; class Sordariomycetes; order Microascales; family Gondwanamycetaceae; genus Knoxdaviesia; species Knoxdaviesia proteae. The sequence continues at coordinate 2,610,167 of LNGL01000005.1, forward strand.
GCGGTTCGCTGCACTACCACGTCCGACTCCCTCTCTCCGCGAGTTGGAGTTGGAGTTGGAGTTGTTATCACCACCGGTATACAGGAGGAGGAGACCATTGCATCAAAATCAGGTTGTCCAGCCACATTTCTGCTCGCCATGTTGCATATTCCCAGATTTCGACTTATCTCCACGCCAACACCACGACAAACGAGGGGGGGAGGGACAAGATAATGGTCTACCCCGCTTCTCTGGCCAACTTCATCTACTGGTTATCAAGGGTATCTTTCCACCACTCTTGGCGCCTATCCCTAATTTTAAACCCTAGCCCTAAAGTACTCTTTTTAATCAAAACAAAAATTCTTCCCCACAGCTACTTCTTCTTCTTCTTCTCCTTTTTCCTTCCTTCGTACCAACCAACTTTCTTCCTACCGACCAACTTTCTTCCTACTAACCAACTTCCTTCCCACCAAACAATTTTTTCCTACAAAACAGGCGCTACACGAAACCAAGTCCGCAAAGAGAGAGAGAGAGAGAGAGAGAGAGAGAGAGGCACATACAGAGAGAAAAAGAGAGAGAGGGAGACACGCACACAGAGAGAAAAAGAGAGAGAGAG
>LNGL01000050.1:5149-39730 GCA_001510565.1 Knoxdaviesia proteae
GACTTAAGCGTTCGTACTATAGTAAATACTACCCGTTACCTATTAAAGAATATATAATCGCACGCCGCTTAGCTAAATACCGTACTAAAAGTAGCTAAGGAGGAAGGAGAAACGCTATAATTTAGAATACGTGAAGAAGCCCTTAATTATATTACTTAGGATAAAGATAGGGATAAATCGATGTGTTTCCGCTACGGAAAGACCGGTTATTAGGTATACGAATACCTAGAACCCCGCGATAAGAATAATAACTACCGATAAAAAACTCGTTTCACGATAAATCGTAGTCGATTAGCTGATAATCGTAACCGTTTACGTAATAACCGCGATACTCGTTACTATTCCCGTAATACCTCTCGGGACCGAGACCGCGACTATTTACGATAGCCGTCTTAAGACCGAAAGGCATACCGTTCTCTTACTCCCTACCCCTTTAGATATAAAGATAGATAAATAACGGATAAAGGCTAGCGAAACGATAAGAGAGGGGATAAGAAGCCCGCGAATTATAATACTTACGCTACCTAGAAAGAGGATTTATCTCCCGAAGGTTTACTTATTTCTAAAGATACTAGCTTAGACGTAAATAATAACTATTTCGCTAACGTTACCTACTATTCTACGTTCTTTCTTACCCTATCGACGGAGGAATCTACGACTATTAGTAAGATATTAATAAAATAGCTACGCCGCGAAGGATATCGCGAGCGATATCGCTTTTATACCGGTTTACTAATAAATAATAAATAAACCCCCCTCGTTATATTTATTAATACCGGAATAGTAAGCGTTTTTATCTCTAAATTATACGCTCGTCGCTATTTAAAGCTATACCTATCTTTAGACCCGCTACGCCTTAGTAGTCTAGGCGGTAACGGTAGCTTCGCTATTATTAACGATATCGTTATTTCCTTCTAACTAATAACCGTTAACGGTCTATTAGAGGTTATTTCTATAGTAGCCGGTATTATTACTAACGGTACCTACCTTACTAACCTAACTATTAGTAGAAGCGGCGCTACGAAGCTCGGGTATACTAACGCTAATAGCGAGATAAAGCTTATATTCTTACGTAATTCCCCTATTATTCTTTATTTCTACCCTCCCTAACGACGCGATAATATCGCTATTACCTATATAACCTACGCTAATAACCTTCTAATAAATACCTCCCCTTCTACCGATAATCCTAGTCTTCCTTACGCTAAAGACCCCCCTTTACCCCTATCGATATATATTTACGGTATTTCGTTAGCCGACCCTAACACCTACGCCTTCTCTTACGTTACTACTAAAATATTCGCCTTCGTTACTTATCTTACCTACTAGTAGTATAATAATAGCCCTTTACTACGTTAAGCGTTCTTATAGATAGTAAATATTAACTACGTTACTATTAAATTTAATAAAGAACTACTACCTAAATATAAAAAGTAGCTATTACTTATAAAAGAGCGTACGAAGCACGATACTATTCGCGGTACTAAAGTTATTATAGAAAACTAATAGAAGAAGGCTAATACCGAAGCCCTAATAATTATACGAAAGGCCTTTAAAGATAATACTTTCGTCTTTATTCCCTAGTACTTTAATACTAAATAAGACGTAAAGGCCCGTACTTAGTATAATATCGAGATAGTAGACGCTAAGCCTAGATCTCTTCCCCTACGCCGCTATAGCCCCTATTAACGCGAAATTATAAGAGAATTTACTAATAAATTACTCTCTCTCGGCGTTATTTAATACGCTATTAACTCCCTATAGTCCGTATTAGTATTACTACTACCGAAGAAGCCCCTCCTAGGCGATAACCGACTACGATACCGCTTTACGATCGATTACCGCGTATTAAACGAAGTTACCTAAAAGGCCGCTTACCTATTACTAAATATTAAGGATTCCCTATAATAAGCCGCTAGATACCGCTTTTATACCTTCCTCGACCTTAAAGATAGCTTCTAGTAAATCGTTATAGATCCCGAAGCTATACTAAAGACCGCCTTTTCTATACTATTTAGATAATACGAGTAGCTTTATATACTATTTAGCCTTATAAACGCACTAGCTACCTTCTAGCGTTTTATAAACGAGGTCCTTAAGCCGGTCCGCGCTTTTATAATAGGCCTTTTAGACGATATTTATATTTAAGGCGAGATAATAACGGAACTAGCGGAACGGATAGTTACTATTATCCGTTAATTAAGCCGCTATCGATTATTATTAAACCTTAAAAAGTATAAATAGTTTATTAAAGAAGGTAAATTCCTAGGAATAATTATCTTTATCTACGGTATTCGCCTAAACCCTAAAAAGGCCGCTACTATACGAGAGAGATTACCGCTTACTACTACTACTAAGATTCGTAGCTTTTTAAACGCCGCTAGCTATTTACGCTACTTTATCCCCTACTTTATATATAAAGCGCGCCTACTCTATAAATATACTAGAGTAGATAAACTAAAAGGCGTATAAGTATAGCTAGACGACGAGTTATTATAGGTATAGCGTAATATTCGCGATATAATAGTATCCCTTCCGGAGCTACGTAACTACGATTATACGCTACTATCGGTCCTAGAGACTAACGCCTCGATATCTACCGTTAGCGCGATATTATTCTAACTATAACGCGATTCTAATAATAAACGTAGTATATTACGCCCCGTTATATACTTTAGCGCCGTTTTATTAAAAACCTAGTAGCGATATAATACCTAAGAGAGAGAAATACTTACCGTTATTATATTATTATAATATTAGAGGAGCTAGTTAGAAGCTACGGAGATTACCGTTATTACCGACTATAAAATACTCCGCTTTTTTACTATAAAGTAGGAATAACCGGCTTAAATATTACGATTCCTCGATATAATCGTATACTATAGTATACGTATCTACTATCGCTCCGGTAAGGCTAATATCTTAGCCGATTAGTTATTACGACCGCGTATAGATATAGCGTTAGTAATAAATAAGGAAGAAGGGCCCGATCTAGATAATAAAGATACGATAACCGACGCCTTTCTTACTAATAACGATAACCCTAAACCCCTAAACTAGCGATTTAAGATATAGTTACTAGTATAGCTACCGTCTAATAATACTACGGACGCTAAATAGCCTACGAATACTACGAATAATACGCCGATAGCTACTAATATTAAAAAATTAAATAACCTTAGATAGTATAACGTCTAAGATATTATTAACTACCTCGAAAACGGCTATCCTCTCCCTAATCGTATTATTTCGACGTTCGTTAAAGACTATTTCGCCGTCTTTTACGATAAAGTATATACCGTTATTAACCGTTCTTTAATAAAGATACTAACGTATAAGGTAGCCGTAGTAAAAGTAATTAAAGTCTATAAGCTAGAAGGATATATACGCGTTAGTACGTTATACGCCTTATTAGCGAGACGAGTATAGTACCCCGACCTAATATTAGCTATAAATAAGGCTATTTAACGGTATACGGAATACTAACTACTATAAAAGCCTCCTTAGGTAACCGAGTTACTACGACCGATATTAACCGTACGATTATTAGTACGCTAGGGGATAGACTTTACTAGACGTTTTATCGTTAATAGAAAGCGAATATAGTTATTAATAGCCGTAGAATACGCTACGGGCTACGCTATAGTAGCTATAGACCCTCGTAATAGTACTTTAGCTACTATTAAGATACTACTTACGCGTATTTACGCCGTATTTAGACCCCCGGTAGAGATTATTACTAATAATAGTACTCCTTTTAACTCTAATAAGTTTAAAACCCTTCTCGCTAGCTAAGAGCTACCTATCTAGTAGTACCGGATAACGATATACTATTTACGTATAAATAAGCGAGTTAAGCGTTTTAATAACTAAATTAAGTATATTACCTATCGCTTAGCCGGCGTTAATACCGAAGAACGGGAAGATATCGATTAGCTAATAATTATTCCTAAGGCTATACGTATTTACCTAAACCGCCCTTAAATAAGTAGCTTTTCCCCGTATTACTTACTTTTTAGTACTAAGCCTTACTATAGTAAGTCTTATATCGCTACGATATACGAACGAGAACCGATAATAGATAAAGATATCGCCTCTTAGTAGGATTTAGCTTACGAAAGATAGTTATTTAAGACCGTTCGCTTATTATCTAACTCCGTAAAGGTATACCGAATATATATTAGAGCTATACTATAAAATAATAAAGCTACGTACCGTATTTTTAGAAAAGGCGATTAGATTTTACGATATCGATTATAAAAATATAAATACGAGCTATTCTATAACGGCCCGTAGCTTATTATCGACGTTTACTAGGGTAATACCTATACTTTAGAGTTACTAGGCGGCTATCGACTTAATAAACGGTATAATAGGTTTAACTTATTCCTAGCTTACGTAGAAGATGGCTAGCTTATTCGTAGCCTTTAGTATGCTAGTCGCCGCCTTCTCGAGCTGGACCGTAAGCGCCTATCGTCTATCGGTAGGTAACTACTACTATATATATATACTATTCTTTTTTTTCCTTACTTTTATTTCCCTTTTTATTACTAATTATTTTCCCTTTATATTAATTACCTCCTATTCGTTATATATTATTCTAAATTAACCCCTAATTATATCCTAAGTCTACCTATATTCTATTTTCTTTATACTATTTTCGTTCCTTTTATTCTTACTACGCTTTACTATTACGCCTCGTTACGATTCCCTTTTTTTAGAAATTTTTTCCTTTATTCCTTTTTTATATTCCCGCTATTACCGTTAAAATTACGCTATTCGCCTATTTTTCCCGGTTATTTCCCGCGTATTCGCCCGTAATAGCCTCTATTACCTCTATTTTTCGTTTTGGACCGCTCTAGGCCTATCGCTACGCTATTACGCTATTTTTTTCTTTATCCCTATTTTTTTTTATTCGCGACTACCGTCTATATCGGTACTCCTAGCTACTGCTATTTCTAATATTTATACGAGGAAGAGAGGGGAAGGAGGTGCTAATAGTGCTATCTAATATTAAAAGTATAATATCGTTATATTATGATATTCTAGATACGGGGACCGACCTAAACGTCCTTTATCTAGCTATCCCTTCCGGTCTCCGGGCCCTACTTTTCCCGGTAACTACCCGTTTTAATAGTTATTTAGATTATATTAACTAATAAAAGACCTCCCTATATAATAAACGCCGCGATAGACTTTACCTTCTACGATAAAAGCTAACTTCTTTCTTATTTACGATAGATAAAGAAACGAATAGCTATACGACTAATAAAGAAGTATAAAAAGCTAGCGATTTCTAGCTATAAATAACTCGAAAATAGATAATTCTTCGTTTCTATTATTACTACTATCTCTTTCTTACTTATCTTTCCTATTATTAATATTATTACTACTATTACTAGCTATTCTATATATAGAGCCTACTAGCTATACTATAAACGATAATAATACTAATACTAATACTACTAATAATACCCTATTACCTACTATAGCCGCTGCTTAGCCGCGCGTGGCCGCTATGATTATTGACGAGGAAGCGCTCCCGTACCCTCGATATATACTTAGACGTATCGAATACCTTAGTATTCGTTACTAAAGATATATTATTAATAACGTAGAGTAGAGTATTTATACTAATTACTATAATAGCTAGGCTAACTACCGTATCCCCGGTTACCTATCGACCGTAATAGACGGCTTTTTAATAGCCGATAACGCCTGGATTAAGACCCTAAACCTACGTACTCGCGCCGAACGAGACCTCGCGGTAGTAATATACCTGCGCGTATACGACTAGTACGTAACGCCTACTAATAAGAAGTTAAACGGTAGCGATTTTAATAATACGCTACGTTTTATTAACCTAGTGGCGTTAGTATACGTCTTTACCGAAAACCCCCTACCTATTTAAGCGACTATTATACGCCTACGGCGTACGGTATTGGCCCCGGCTACCGTTACGGTTTATCTATTGCCCGCCTTTGCGCCCGCTGATGCTATTGAGATTAATAATATTAAAGGAGGACCCCTACTAGTACCGGTCGTAGTAGTTACGGTACTAGTAGCGGTACCCGTAGTAGCACTAATAGTAGCTACTAGGCCTACCGCTAGCGCCGTTATCGCTATATTCGTGCTAATACTAGTACTAGTAGTAGCGGCTATAATTATAGTAGTACCCCCCTTTCCTATAGTGCCGCTACCGCCTACTTTCGTAGCGCTCTACGCTAGTAGGCCCGCTACCTATATTTAGTATAAATAGTAGATAGAGCTACGTAATTATTACTAGTATAGGATGATATAGGCTATTACGGTCTAGTTAGGTATCGCTATCTACGCGATTCCCCTAAATGCTACGTAATACTGAGGTAAATCGCTACTAATAGTTAGATGAATCGGTACCGATAGTTACCTGAAACGCTATGAAATAAGAAAAGCCCCGTATCCTAGATTAGACCCCCCCCCCTATTTCTATATTAGTCGTTATTATTATTATCGTTATTATTATTACTAATATTACTTATTATTATTATTCCTATTATTTAGACCTGATTTGTATGCTTAGAAGTTGAAAAGGATAAGAAAAGAGGACCCCCTTAGAAAAGTATAAAAATACTTAAAAAGCTATAAAAGATATATAAAGGGAAGTCCTCCTGATATCCTTTACTAGTTAAAGGTAGATCGCGGACGATCTAGTTAAGAAAGGGGATCTTATAGATCCCTAATAGGTTAGAGTGTATTATAGTACGTTATAAACGTATATTAATATATATAGATATTACCTAGCGGTAAGCATTTAGGTATATAAGTAAATATATATAAATACCTTAATAAGCTAATAAAAGACCTATAAAAGGACGACGTCCGCCGCGCTTTTATAGGAATCATCTTAAGATAGAAAAAATTCAAGCTTCCCTTTTATATATTTCTCCATACGTGCCTTACAATTATAACCCATTTGTCAGTCCTTTGGACTATATACTAGGAAATCACAATCCGATAAGGATATCGAGAAGTATCTTTTTTATAGGGCTTTTAGCGCTACTTCTATGTGGGTTCAGGAACCGGGAATACACCCCCCCTGCTTCGTATACTGCCTTGACTCTTCAATTCTTGAAGGCATTCAGGGAAGCCAGCACCAGAGCCCAGCGCGGAAGTCAGTATTAGAGCCCAGCTACCGTACTCTACGCCCGCTAAAACTCGGACACCCCCCTCTCTCTCTCTTTCTCTCTGTGTGTGTGTGCGTCTCTCTCTCTCTCTCTTTTTCTCTCTATGTGCGTGTCTCCCTCTCTCTCTCTCTTTCTCTCTGTGTGCGTGTCTCCCTCTCTCTCTCTTTTTCTCTCTGTGTGTGCCTCTCTCTCTCTCTCTCTCTCTCTCTCTCTCTCTCTCTTTGCGGACTTGGTTTCGTGTAGCGCCTGTTTTGTAGGAAAAAATTATTTAGTAGGAAGAAAGTTAGTTGGTAGGAAGAAAGTTGGTTGGTACGAAGGAAGGAGAAAGGAGAAGAAGAAGAAGAAGTATCTATGGAGACGATTTTTTGTTTTAATTAAAAAGAGTACCTTAGGGCTAGGGTTTAAAATTAGGTTTAGCACTAAGGGGGGGCGAAAACATACCGTTGTATACCAGTAGCGTTCTATAGACTGACAGCACTGACATTGCGCACCTTGAGTAGTAGATCAAGGCCATACTGTGCACCAGATGTCCGATCGGGCCTTAGTATAACCACAAGTAGCACCATAAACTGATTTGAGTCACTATCTGCGTCTTGTCTGATATCAGAGCAATTGGAGTTCAAGTCGTCATCGCTTGGCTGCCACATTATTATGCCAAGTGTATTCGCTACCTGTAACTTTAGTATGCAATTTGCTGATCACTTTTCTATCAGTTAAAGAATAGAATAGTGATAAAGGGGAGTGTTCGTAGTATAGTGTAGAGAAGCGTAGAACAATCAATGGCCTGTAATAGACAAAAGTGAAGTGCGGGACACGTAAAAAGTTTTTGACGATGTTTCCGAACTCAGACGTGAGACTCACGAGAATAAGAGCTGAAGAGAGGGAAGCATAAGAGAAAAGAAAATTGAAAATACAGACAAACTAATTAAAAAGAGCGAGAAAAAGGATGAGAATTGAAAATGAGGGAGAAAATAGAATCCGCGAGAACACTCCTGCTTTCCTCTCTTTTTTTGGTTTCTTCTCACCCAAACACATCTCCTCCAACACAACTCAAAAGCCACCCAGCAAAGCCGACAGAAAAAAAAGCAAGGCACTCAAAGGCCGCCCTCACTCCTAGCCGTCCGTCCCGCTGCTCCGGAACATGGCACATAGCGCGGCATACTGGTGCGTCAGGTCCAGCACGTTCTGCGGCAGGCTGGTGGCCTGGATGATCGACCGCACCTTGAGCGCGCCCTCGTCCTCGATAAGGCCGCGGATCGTGCGCAGCAGCTCCGGCGAAAACTCCGAGTACCACCGGAACTGCCACGCAATCAGCCGGATCACCGCCCCCACCGTCTCGCGCGTGTTGCGCGCCTGCTCAAACACCCGCAAAATCCCCGCCAGCGCCTTCGGGCTGAACCGGATCGACAGGCACGCCCGGTACGCCTCCACCGCCTCGTTAGTGTGCTGCAGCCGCTCCGCCAGCGATCCCAGAATCTCCCACTCCTCTGCGGATTTCCGGTAGTTCATCGATTGCGCCCGGTACTGCGCCACCTGCGTCCGCCAGATCGTGTATACCCGCAGGTCTTCGTACAGAACCATGAACAGGCTGTCCAGCCAACGCTCGCATAACCGCTTGTTGTTCAGTTTTGAGAGGTGGTCCTCGGGGAGGGCAGACTGTGGAGGGCGATACAGTTAGTCAGTTGGATTTTAACGAGAGCAGGGAAGAGAGAGAAAGGAAAGACAGAAACACTCACATTCTCGGCATCGGTCTTGACTTCCTGCGGGTCAATGGTGTTGGAAGGCTTCTCAACCTCGGCCGCAGCGTGTCCGTTGCCATTCAGTCCCGACTCACCGTTCGGCGACGACTCCTCACTCTCTTCGTTGTCGTCGGAATCATCCGAGGAGCGGTTCGCACCGCTGGGCGATCCACGCAGCACGTCGGTGCTGGGGTTGCGCGCCGCCGGGGTCTGCACAGCAGGGTCCTTCTCCGACCGGTACTCGTCCTCCATAACGAACACGTTGCTCCGGATCTTCAGCAGCTGGTCCCAGCCGATCTTCGCCGTCATTTCCGTCAGGATCTTGTAGGCCTCCTTGAACGTGCCCTTGTACGAAGCCGCGCGCATGTTGAGCAGGCTGGGGTCGACCATATCGGCGAATTTGGACTCGGTCTCGCTATCAATCTCGTCCAATCGCGTTTCCGACAGGATCGGCAGAAACACATCCTTGGGCTCGGGCATCAGCGGCGCATCCTTGTCCTGGTACGTGAACATCGGGCACGAGTTGAGAATGGCCAGCGCATGCTCCCAGTCCTCCAGCGCGACATACACCTGGGCCAACCGCGCCCATGTGCTGAACTCGCTAGGGGCGGCCACGGTGCTGCGGTCGGCGCAGGCCAGCGCCATCTGAAGACGGTCCTGGCGCAACTCGGGCGTCTCGGCAGTCTGGGCCTTCTTCATGAGGAAATCGGCCTGCGTGTCCAGCATGCTGTAGTCCATAGGCGACTCTTTGAGAGCCTGGTGCAGCACGCGCACGCCCTGAACCTCCTCATTGCCCATAATCAGGATCTTTGCCAGCAGCGAGGCAACCTCGACATTTTGCGAGCGCAGCTTCTCAAACAGGTTGATTCCCGAGGTGAATCTGCCGGTGGTCTGAAAGTACTTCAGGAGGCCGGTGGTGAGGTGGTTGGACACGTTGTTTGGCACCTGAACCACGGCATCGGAACCCAGTTGCCAGCCCTTGAAAAACAACTGCTCAGCGGCATGGAGAAACTTATGCTCCGTCTCGGTGTTGGTAACAGGATTGAATCGCCGGACTCCCATAATACGTCTAGTAATTTCGCCGGTTCCGTCATCCGCGTACGAGTAGGCGCGCAGAACGCTGCACAGGTAGGTCTCAAGCCACAGGTCTTCGGTAGCCCCGTGCTTCTCACCGCGCTCGTCGACACAATAGCTCTCGACCGATCCGGGGATTCGCACATGCACGCGCATGTCGAGACGTGAGAAGGCGTTATAGCAGCTGCCAGTTTGGAGGAGAAATGCGCAAAGGTTAGATTCTGCCCCCTTTCAAGTTCCCACAGCGTCCCCGCCCCCAAAAACATCGTGATCGGGCTTAGCGTACCAGTAAAGACCCTCCACAATCTTTGTTTGTGCCGGAGTACCCGACTCCTTGTAGGTCAGAGTATTGATATAGGCCGCGAGACTCGCCGACGAGGAAGCATCGACTCCGGTAACATGGTGGTAAATTCCAACCTGTTTTTTTTGTCGTATCCGTGTCCACGTCATCCAGGGAGGCGGAGGGATCCACCAGTCAGTATCACAACAGCACAAGCATCAGGTCCAGCTAAGAGAACCACCACTCGGAATCAAGACTGACCTGTTTTCCGGGGTTACGGATGCCCTGGCGCACAAGATGCACCAAATCCGGGGGGCCGAGTTCGCGCAGGCCCGACAGGGACTCGGTTCGCGCGTCAATTGACTCGTGGAGAACATCCTCGGTCAACCTAAAAGCCAGACGTCTCAGTAAGCTTGTCTTCCACTATAGCAGCCTTCACATGGCCATATCACACGGTCCGATTCGTCCGGGAAGAGGGGACTGTTTAGGGAGGTCTTGTTCGTACTCGGGGACAGCTGGCGCCACCATGGTGGCTTTTCGGGTTCCTGCCGCGATGGGAGGAAGCTTCGGTGACTTAAGTAAAGTTTCGAGAATTGGAGGACGATGTCGATGGGTGAAAGAAGGCCGGTTCCCTCGCAGATTCAGAACAAGCGCGCGGTCGGCGTCTATCTCTGGTCAATTGGAATGAAACAGTCGTCCATGTAGCTCGAAGGATGGTGTGTGGGGTCAGAGTAAATGCGGCTCTGCAAGAATCAGAATCAATCACCAGTCAATCAGTGACAGATCAACATCAGCAATGCAATCGTCCCGATGAGGATGATGGCGAAAGTGGCGATGGTGATGGTGGCTTCAGGCACTGCTGGTCTTGAGGATTCAATGGGGGATAAAAGATAATGAAGATGGAAACACGGGAATATAAGAAGCCACATGTACCAGGCGTTTGCTGGTGTGGATCTGAAGACTTGTCGCTCCAGACTGCGATAGAGAATTGTTCGCAGCTGTTCTCCTAATAAAAGAATGATGGACGAAGGTGCACGGGCCACTCCTCATTGACTTTGTTCTCAATACCTTTTTCGGGTGCCTGGATCAGCCACAAAAGTCGTGGACGCCACACTTACGCCACTTGATCGTTCTGGTTTTGCCCTTAAGGGACTTCTAGCACTCTTTAATTGGTTTTTATAGCACACAACCCCCTATATATGCTACGCTTCTCATTGAATACCACCTAAGCACTGCTATATGCATCCATTGAACTGAAACCTTGAATCGCGTCTGATCGCGCCTGGCAAAGTTGGCTCTTTGTCAGGCTGTCACTTTTTTTCTATCCCAAGACATCATCACCGAACCAACATCGTCTCATCGAACTTTCTTCTAAATAAATTCTCTCGTCAGTCTTTTTTTGCTATACCTGTAGTATCTTCATCTTCAGTCTCGATCTACTTTTAATCTATCATCAGTCTTTTTTTTATGAGAATGGGTTTCTGCTCTATCTTCAGTTAGCTGTAGTCTCTTGCGAGAGACCAGGGCTTCTGATTTTTCTGTCAATCAATCAATCATCATGGTATAAAAAAAAAAGTCCATCCAGAGTTTTCTGCTTCGGTGACCGTGCTTCTGTACTGACTTTCCCGCTTCCCGTTTCCAGCCTGCCTTCCAAGCTATCAATGTCGAACTGGAAGAGAACGTCGACGATGAAGTCGACCGAACCCGAGAGCTTCATGTCAGTACCCCACGTGCAATGTCGTTGGCGCCGCTGGCGTCTGTCCGTGTCAACTAACCAGGCGCATATGCTCTATACAGATCGATGAAGCCCTCAAACTCTATCAGTCCGCTCTGAAGCTTCATGCGAACGGCCCCAAGTTCTATCCCGACGCCGCTGCTGCCTACGACGCCCTCTTCGAATCCGAAATCTTCAAGTATCCCGAAGCTTCCACCGAGTTTGAACGCGCCGAAAAGCACCCGGAAAACCAACACCCATTCGCTTTCGTTCTCGAGCTCGAAGCCACCGACCTCACCAACTCTACAAGCAGTACTCTCCCGCAAGCCATCTACCTGGCCCACAAGAACCGTGGCCAGTTCTTCCTGGATCAAATCCGGCATGATGCCTCCGAGAGCCCACTGTCCACCGAAGAATTCTACAGTCAGCCCGACGTTATCGCTCGCGCCCGCCATGCGCTTGCCGACTTCAACGCTGCGCTTGACCGCGACCCTTCCGATGCCGAGTTGTGGCGAAAGACTGCCCGCCTTGCCAGTTTTCTTAGAAGTGACCGCACTAGCAGATACTGCCTTGAAGCCGCAATCGAGCTCGATGACGACCCAGCTGTGCTGGAGGTCGACCCGCCGTCTCTCTCCGAAACTCTGGCTGGTGAGCAACTCAAGCAGCAGCTCATTGATCTCGACGATGAACTCTCTCTCACCCACCCTATGCTGGCTCCGTGGGTCAATCGCCGCGTGCCTGCCTTGATCCGCCGCTTTATCGATCCCATCCCTTTCCTACACAAGTCCATAACGGCCGCACGGCCCGAAAAAGCTGCTTCTCCTTCGCCGCTGAATCTCGAATTTGAAGAGGCTTCGTGGTCTGGTTTGGGCGAGACGCTTGTTGAGTCTCGAGAAAACAACGGCGAATCCGCAGACAGAATACATCTTACCTGTACCGATTCTGACTACCCTTCCGAGGACGACGACGACGACGACGATGACGAAGAGGATGAGGCCGATGACGATGAAGCCGAAAACGTCGAGGTCAACGTGGAGGTTAATGATGATGTTGAGATGGCGAATGGCCACAACAACACAGATACCGTCGACCATCCCACAACCGAAACGGTTCCGTTGAAAGACCCGGGGCCTGGTGCAGCCGACCCCCAATCGTCAGACAACGTTAAAGCTACCACAGAACCGGCCGATGACTCAACCCAGAAGGACAAAGACACAGCAGATACGAAGCTCGACGCCACTCGCAAACGATCGCAGTCGGCTGCTGGGATTGCTGAAGGGGAGGACGGAACCCCGCCCGGAGTGGAAAAGAGAAGCAAGCGAACCCGACGACGGGACACTGCTCCTGAAGAGAGAGTCGACCCCAGTACTCTACACGCCGCTCAACTTGCGCCTTACCAAGCTGCGGACTCAAACCTCTTCAAAGCCACCAAAGATATCCTCGAGAATATCGGAGTCGCTGATAATGACCTGTACGTTCGTCTTTCAGAGATTCTGGATATGAGCACATCAGAGGATCGCATGCCCAAGCCCGGCAATCTTGCCGCCCAGGATCTACGGGTTGCCGTGTCCACCTTCAAGGAGGCCAACGCAAAGATCCTAACCAGCAAGAAGGAGTCAGCCCCTCTAAGTTTCTCCTCATTCCTGGAGCACGCTAAGTCCGACTCCCATGAGCGATCCCGTGTGCCGGACTTTGACGAGCTCCGTGGCCTCCGCAAATTCATCACCAAAGTCAACGAGTCGTGGATGCCCGTCCAAGATGTTGTGTTTGAATGGATCAAGTGCATCGCCCCCAGCTATCTCAACTCAAAGTGGCCCGAAGAGATGGTGGACACTGTCCAGGATCTTCTCACCAACTATGACAGTGTCCTATATGACCGGCTGGCCAAAGCAGCCGAAGCCATGATTCAGAAGAGTGTGACAGGCCCAACACGAGCCAAACTGGAGAAGCTAGCCGAGATGATTTTGGAGATCTGGGTTGACATTTATGAGAAAGACCTTGCCAATCCGGATGATGAAACCGAGAAAGCCGCCCACGTTCTGGCCAAGGAGAGTCTTCATCGGTGGTTCAGCCTTGTCTTCCAGCTGCGCCAATCAAGTTCGGAACGCCCCAGTGCTCCTATCTGCATCCGCTTTCTCTGGACAACGGTCTATGCGTCCACGATTATCGAGAGTGGCTCTCGCGACCACATGCTGCTGTACTGGACCAGCCTGCGCGACTTCCTGGCAGAAAACAAGTGCAATCCCATCACTCTGCCCAACAACAGAGTCCTTCCGCAAATCTCCGCATCGGCCGCCCAACGCGAAATCTCCAAGCTCAACACTCTTGACTTCTTCATGGGCCTGTTCCAGGAGGACCAGAAGGACCCCGTGGTCATCATCGACAATCTAGAGCCGGTCCTGAACCCGTCATCTGTGGTTGTGTCGGTGCCTCCTATGCTGGAGCAACCCCGGCGGAAGCCCAAGAAGATGCCCATCACGGAATGTGCCAGCAAACGACTAGATGACCTGTGGACCTTCATAAGACATAGCTCCACGGAACTCCGGCTATATCTATGGAACAAACTGGGTGAAGCTTACAGTGCGCTCAATTATGCTACGAAGCAATTCTCGTGTCTGCTGCGGAGTATCGAGATGGTGGTCAATGATCTATCTTCGGAGACATATTCCAAGGCGCCAGATGACGCCCGCCCAGCAATGCTCATGCGGCAACTGAAGTTCCTGGATGAGCTTTTGATACAGGCACTGTTACTGGCTGTCAACGATGTGTCGGCGTTCGACATCCTTGACGACGAGCATCTGCGATCGTCTACCATAGCTCTAGCCAAACTGGCCGCTCTTCTTCATGTTTCGGCACTCTACGAGGACGAGGTCCGGATCGGCATGACCAATCCGCCGTCGACCGGAACCACGTACACAACACTTCTCAACAAGATCCGCGAGATGCAGGTTCGCACATGGTGTCTGCTGTACTGCTCCCTGAAAGTCGGCATCAACGGCCGGAAGTCGGTGTTTCCCAACCCGGAAAATGACCTCGTCAACTACCTCTCAGGAGTGCACCAGGTTCTCGGCCTTCGCAAGTACTGCAAGTGCTCGAACAAAATCTTCCTCAAGATGATGCGCGCTGAGTTGATGCGGCTGAAGGAGATTGAAAACTGGGAAGACTACCTTGGCCAGGTGCTCTACGATCTTCATGGAATCAAGCTGGGCGTGGGCGTGTGGGAAGTGCAAGACCATGGATGTCCTCCAGAGAAGCTTGAAGTGAGAAATGCAATGCAACTGGTGGAGCGTGTCACTATCCTTGCGGGCCGCATGTCGATGAAGGACCTTCTGAAATCAGACCTGAAGATGGCCATTGAAAACATCCAGCGGGCCATTGGCCAGGCCAAGTCGACTCCCCAGATGATCCACAACTTCCGGAATCTCAACGAGTACCTGAAGAAGCCGATCCATCCCTTACGGCTCTACCAAGCACTCAACGGCACTGTCACTCTCGATGCCGTCGCTGTGAACACCACCGAGGCTCAGCTGGCAAATCACGGCTGGTTCTTCCTCCTAGGCATGATCGCCTTAACAAAATTCAAATCGTTGGAGTTGAACCGACGCCAGACACCCGGCGCTACTGACGATTTGCGTCTCGCCACCACGTTCCTCCGAGTTCAGCTACAGTTTATCCCCGACAACTGGGAAGCATGGTTCCGGCTAGCTGAGTGTTTTGATTATGAATTGGACGAGGCCGTGCTTTGGACTGCCGACAAGATGAACAAAGACCGAGCCGAACTGGTGAAGCTTCAGCGCAGCGCTATCCACTGCTACACACTGGCCCTGGGCAACTCGTGGAACGCGGACCTGACGCCAGGGGATGAGAGCGATTCGGGGAGCAGTGTGGCCAACTACAAGAGCAACAGCACCGAGGATGCACTCTACGAACTCTACCACAGCTTTGCCATGCGCCTATACTCGTCCAGTCGCGATCCATTCTCCATGGAGGCCTTCCGACACGCTGACCACAAGCGCTTCTTCATAGAGACGGAGCAGTTTGGCACGTATCAAAAGCAGGCTCACTATGAAATGACGGACTACAAGGTGTGGAAACTGGCGGCGCGCATTTTCCTCAAAGCCATCAATCTGCGGCCGCGAGACTGGAAGAGCCACTACATGTACGCCAAGTGCCTGTGGAAGATGTTCCAGAAGGAGGATGACGCCTTGGATCCGAAAGAGGTGGCCACACGGCCAACCGTGGCATCGCTCCTGCGGGCGCTAGAACGAAGTATCAAGGTGGCCTTCTCGGCCTCCAAGTCTTCGCGCAGCTCCCCAGTGCTTGAGCCGCACTACAAGATTGTGGCGATTGTCACGAAGCTCGTGGCGCGTGGAGACATGTCGGCATCAGCCGGAGCGCGCATTCTATCTCGCCAACCGTTTGGTATTCCGCTGAATAAGATCATGAAGAAGAAGAAGAATGAGATCAAGCGCGAGGACGGCAAAGAAAGTGGCAACGGCGACTCTGGAAAGGACGATGCCGATGATTCGAAGACCGATAGCAGCAGCGTCTACGAAACAGCAGACCCGGGCAACAGCAGTGATGTGCAGAAGGATGATGATGAGGAAGGCGAAGCGGCCGACAATACGGTCCGTCAAGAGCGATCCCGCTCAACCTCCAAGCCACCGATCAACGGAGATGATAATGCCATGGGCGATGATGGAGACGAATCCGAGGAACTGTTTAAGGACCAGGGTGACTGGGAAGAGTACATCATCCGAAGCCTGCGGCAGTTGCGCGACAAGGACCGCAGCAACTGGCACCACCGCATTATGGTGCGGCACGCACGCATGCTGTTTGACGAGAATGGCGAGTCCGACCTGCTGCAAGCCAGAGCCGCGTTCAACGTGCTGCGCGAATCGATGTTCACTAAAACCATGGCTATGAGTGTGTGGAAGTGCGATTCGGAGCGGCCAGGTCGCCACTACGTGTACCAAGAGGAGTACACGCGTCTGATGGTGAAGCTTCTGCTGGTGTTGAACGACCGCGTCAATCTGGAGGTGCTGTTGAAGCGCATTCGCAAGAAGGGCATGGATTTCTTCCGCTTCAACGACCTGTGGCAGACTACGTGTGTGGCGTACCTTCAGGTGCTGCGGCAGACATACGCCGTGCCGCCGGCCACCGAGGACATCTTCAAGAATGTCCACCCGGACGACTTTGACAACGCATCCGATCGCATGCTCCAGTGGGCCGATACAAACCCGGCCGAGTCACAGCCGCTTCGGTGCATGGCGGAGGCGTTCGAGCTAAAGAAGCTGAATTCCAGTTTGATGAAGGCTGGGTCTATCGACGATGTCATCAGCGACAGCTACGCGAAGCTGTATCCGAAGTTTGCAGCCGAGGTGCGGGCCAGCAAGGAAGCTGCAGCTGCTGGCAGTGATGATCAGGCCATGGCCGAAGCACCACCGCCAGCAGCTGCTGCACTGCCCGCAGCTGACGATGCTGATAAGAGTGACAGCACCATCAAGGACACCAAGGACGATGATGATACAGTGATGGACGACGCGCCGACGGCGGCACCCACCCCGTCGCGGCCGTCAACACCCGTCAACGGACGCGTCAAGGAGACGCTGCCATCCCTTCTTAGCGCGCCTGACGACGTGCCGGAGAGTGGACCCGCAACGCCGACTCCGGCATCCGGGGCTGACGGCGTGCTCAAGCAGCGCAAGGTCGGCGTCCGGCGGCCGGATATTGTGCGCCGGGCTGAGCTAGTGGTGCTTCGGGCGGCCGAGGCGGCCAAGAACGCGGCGGCCGCCACCAACGGTGCAGCCACCGCCACGACGGCCGCGGCAGCCGCCCCCACGACGACGACCACGTCCCGGCGCCGCGTTGGCTCGGTGTCCGGCACCCGCGCCGACGACACCAACGGTGCCGACGCCCCGCCGCCCCTCGGGCGGTCGGCGAGCAGCCGGCGGTCCTCGGTTAAGGTCGCGGGCGGTAGCGGCGCGGTGGTGACGCGGGAGCGCAGCCACGCGCACGATGGCGACGTGGAGATGAAGGACGACGACGACGGCGACGATGGCGAAGACGAAGACGAAGAGGGCGAGGACAGCGGGGCCGAGGAAGACGACGAGGCCGCGGAAGACGCCGATGACGAGGGTGACGACGGCGAGACCAAGGCGGCGGCGGTCTCCGGGGCTGGTCCGGCTGTGGACGACAGCGACGATAGTGATCTCAGCGACGTGCCTGCGGACTACGATGAGGCGGTGTCCGCCGACCTTGAAGACGAGGAGGAAGAAGACGAGGAGGAGGAGGAGGAGGAGCAGGAGGAGGAGGAAGAAGAGGAGGGTGGAGGCGACGAAGACGAGGAAGAAGAAGAGGGCGAAGAGGAGGAAGGGGAAGAAGAGGAGGAAGGCGCCGACGAAGATGCCGCTACCGACCCGGCTCCGGAGGACACACCCCCGGCTCCCGGGCCGGCCGGCGTGCGGCCGACGTCCCTCATGTTCCCTAATCTCCGGAGAGCCCGCGGCAGCGCAACCCCTGGTGAAGACACGGCCGACTCGCGCTCCTAGATATCGGGAGAATTGGGATGGTCTTCTTTTTTTTTTCCTTTTTTTCTTGTGTGCATTACAGAACTATGTCTTTACGGAGTTTCTAGAAGTGTGACGGAGGCGACGGGTGTTTGAGGGGAACGGTTGGGGTACGGTTTGAATGAATATCCCTTTTCTTTTTCTTTGCATTGCAGTTCTACGTGCTCTTCAGTTTCGTTCAGTAGAAGTTAGATGCTAGGTTTGAAGCAAGGAAACTACGTGTCTTATACGGTTGTGATGCGGATGGTGGTTGGTGTGAGGACTCTGGTGGTGATGCAACAGACGGCAAATTTTGCACTCACGATACACACATTTGCGCATCACAATCACATACGAGATCCATTCCACTCAAGTAGAGTACGTGCCCAGATGCCACAAGGAAAAAAAGAAAAAAAAAAAAAAAACCTGGGAATGCCCTCTCAGGAAAATTTTGCACACCCAAGCCATGACAAGGAAAAAAAGCATAGCACCTCTCCAGAAGAAAGTCAATGCTCCATAGGCCAGAGTTCGGCGCCGGCCCTTCAACAAATAACAGCTCTGGCCCGGTTAGCTCAATCGGTAGAGCGTGAGACTCTTAATCTCAAGGTTGCGGGTTCGACCCCCGCATCGGGCTCAATTCCCGATGCTCCAGTTCAACTGGAAAATCGCAAACTTCTTTTTTATTCAGGTTTTTTTCTTTTTCTTTTTCTGGGAGGACTTTGTGTGCTGGTGGGGTGGAGGGGTCTCACTCACCCATCTTGGTATTTTATTTTGTGCGTTTGACAGGCTGGAATACCGACGGTTCGCAGGCATGATAAGCTAGCAGGGGATTGACCGGTTCCTAGGGTTGGGTAGGGTTCGGTCTGGCCTCAGCCCAGCACTTGTCTGGTACATGCATCTCCTGATTCAATTTTCCGCTCAGCATGACACCAGTCGCGTGCCAGCCCCTAACCCTATGTATGAGACACCGTGAATACAGTAAGCGTCGCACTGTAGACTTCCGCTAAATCCTCCGTACATACACAGTGTGGGCGCCCCTAAATCTGCTCCTCTCTATGACGCAGGATCCTGATTATCCTGATTTCAACGCCCAGGCACCACAAACCACCGCCAATCACGGCAAACCCCGCCAGGAAAAAAAGTTACCGGCGTTAGGCGGGAGAGCCTTGCTTGGCGATGGCTTCCTTCCTGTTCCCACCCCGCCACCACTACCGTTCACGAACAAGCCAGCCAACGTGAGACAAAACGACGACCGAGAACACATCTTCCAGAGACAGCCAGCAGCAAGGCGAGCCAGTTGAATTCTTAATCATCAAACTGTCTGTGTAGGTCAGTCACCGCTTATGCACCCCTTATACAGCCGTTGGTAATTCTGCCTGGGCTCCTTCCCAGGATGTTCTGGAAAGAGGCCTGAGATGCTCCTTCCTACCCTGATGAACACAAACACAGCCATAGCTCCTGCCTCTGACTTGAAACTAACCAGCTCCACGTGTTTGGCCTCTATCTAGATAAGCTGTGGCTGCCGTATACTACACTCTTACGAGAGGGCCTCTGTTTTCGAAAGCTTTTCATCCTTTATCCACCTCCAGTCTTCTTTATCCCACCATCATCCATTCGTTTATGTTCAAAACTTCATCTAGCAGAACCACCAATATCCTATAGACGCCTGCATATTCCAGAGACCAGCATTGCTACCTCTCGTTTTATCCGACTTCCGCTCTATTCATCTCCTCGTCAATTCACCATCTGTCAAGATGTCTGGAGCTAAGCGAATTAACAAGGTTGAACCCCCTCCCCCCCCCCAATACTGTCCAGCTCCTGAGGCCAGCCCTTGACAACAAAGCTAACCTGCTCTCTTTTTGCTCTCCCCCAGGAGTTTATGGAAATCACCAACACGCCGCTCGAAGGTATCACGGCCGAGCTCGCCAACGATGACGATCTCTACCACTGGAAGGTGAAGATGACCGGCCCGGCCGACACGCCGTACGCGGGCGGCACGTTTGCCGTGACGCTGGACCTCCCCGTCGACTACCCGTTCAAGGCGCCGGTGGTGCGCTTCACCACGCGCATCTACCACCCCAACATCACCAACGACTCGCTCGGCAACATCTGCCTGGCTGCGCTGAAGTCTGAGAACTGGAAGCCCAACTCGCGCCTCTCCGCTGTGCTCGTCGCTGTGCGTTCCCTTCTCGCCGAGCCCATGCCCGATGACCCGCTCGAGACCCGCATTGCCGAGGAGTACAAGTCGGATCGCCCGGCCTACGAGAAGACTGCTCGCCAGTACGTCGAGCGCTATGCCATGGGAAGGCCTCTTCCCGCGACCGCCGGTGTTACTCCTGCTTCCGCCACCCCGTCCACCCCGACCAGAACGTAGTAGTTAGCTGATACTCAACACCACCACGCCTCTGTCTCTCTTTTTGCTTTTCATTGCTTGTTTGGTTTCTCTTATGAAGTGACGAATCTTCTCATAATTCTTTCGTTTGCAGACCCGGAACAAGTCTGCCATGGCTTGTCCCGGCTAGAGGTTTCGTTTCAGACATTTTTTTTGGCCGTTTTTGCTTGCTTGTTTTTTTTCATTTCATGATTACGGAGTAATGCTGCAGGGTTGGGTTCGTCTGCTTTTTATTTTTTTATTTTTTTACCAGAGGCTTGTATACATGCCCTCGGATGTTTGACAGGTGAAAGGGGGGATGAGATTAAGCGAGAATGTCTAGGTTTAGGATCTCTTCGTGACCAGCGATCAAGTTAGGATGAATAGAATAGCTTGCTGTGAAGACTGGCTGTGGACGGGGGGAACTTGCTGCAACCGGCGTGTGAGTGGAAGGTATTTTATGAACTAATGAAGCAGCACAAAACCGGGCCATTTATATACATAAAAGGGAGTGATCGTGTTCATTCCAGTTAAACTGAATCAATGGAAACCATACGTGAGAGACGATAGCGAGGGAAAACTTCTATATGAGTTGGTGGGTACGGGTACTATATCCTAAGAAGTTTCTTCAAGCATTGATTGCTTCTAGAAAATTATAGAACCCCCCACCCACTCTGTTGAACTGGAATCTAAACACTTTTTGTCGGAACAAAGACTGGCACCTCTTACCTGAATAGGGCAGGCCAAATAACCCACATAGGACGTCTGATATCAGAGAGCCCACCAAAAACTGCACTGTGACTCATACTGCCCTCCCCAAACGTTCCTACCCTTCTTAAGCCACAACTAGCAGCAACGTTCTCCAACAACTGAAGAACTTGTTCTCAAGCAACATGGCGCAGTGGAAGCGCGCCGGGCTCATAACCCGGAGGACCCTTGATCGAAACGAGGTGTTGCTAGAATACAATGTCTGTTATTTTTTTTCCTCACTTTTTTTTTTTTCGTTCCTCAATTTTATTTTCTTGTTTTTCAATGTTCTTTTTCTCTCCGTCTCTTCTTTTCATTGTTGTTCCTGTATCTTTAGTTTCTTCTTCTTCCCGTTCTAGAAGTCCAGCTCTTCCTTCTCTCCATCAGTCTCCCTTTGGAAGTTCTGCATTCCCTATTCCATTCCCCATTCCTCCCTAACACATCCCCCCCTCCCCAATTTTACACATTGTGGAAATTATCTACGTCACCACCCGTCAAGACGCGTCTCTCTCTCTCTCACCCAGTCCCCCCCCCCCCAAAACCACGCGTCGTCTGCTGTTGTTTGTTGTACTGTACCTGCGCCTGTACCTGTCTGTGCTCTTACTCTGCGCAGACCTTCCCGCCCAGACCAGAACACACACACACACACACACACACACACACACACACACACACACACACACACACACAAACTCTCTCTGCCTCGGATGCGTGACGTAGTAAATTGCGCCAATCCCCCAACAATGCAGACCCGTCCGGGCATTTTTTCTTGCTTAAATCCAATCTCACACACCCGTGCGCCCAGTATACTACAGCGCGCACAAAAAGCAAAAAAGCCCCGTATATTCTCTCCCTGTTGATATCGTACCGCACAATTTCCCAAGCACAAACCCCCAAATTTACCAAACAACAAAATCTGCATGCATACATCTCCATTGCATGTCCGTGGTTAATCACATGGCCCGGAAAAGCGTGAAAAACAAGGATGTGTGTGAAAAGACAATGTCCCAATTTTTTTGGCTTGCTTCTATCATCTTCCCACAGTTATGCATGATCCGTCCCCATACAACCCATCCCGAGCCGAATATATATACAGAGAAAAAAAAAGAGGGAAAGCGAGAGGACGAAAACAACCTTCCTACAAGCACGGAGCGCTTTGGGCGTCCCCTCCATCGAACCCCACGCGAATTTCCCGTGGGAAGAAGGTGGTGTGGCATGGTAACATGAAAAAAAAAGTATGTGTGTGTGGCGTGTGTGTCTATAAAAATCTAACAAAAAGGAAGTTCTAGGCATCCGAGAGCAGCTCCACGTCCCAAAAAAAATTCCAGAGATGTAACGAAAAAGATTAACATCATAGGGGCCCCATAAAACAGCAACTCCAGGGGGAACAAAGGGCTAATATCATTTTTAGAACTGGTGAGGGGTGGAGGGGGGCTTGCAAATGAGAGAGTAACATTTTTTTCCGGCCGTTTCGTTGCGTTAAAAAAAAGAAAAAAGAAGAGAGCAGACATCAGGCTACCTAACCCGGCTGACGATGAGTAGGAAAGATAAAAAAACAAAAGAAATGGAAGATTAAGTGCCGTTTCAGCGTGATGACAAGGCCAATGAGCCTTCGGTGGAGAGGGAGGTCAACTGGAGACCAGAGACAGAACTCGTCAAGAGATGACCGAGGAAAAAAAAAAAGAAGAACCTGAAGAGGCACCATCCAAATGGCAAGGTAGGATCGTAGCTCAAGCCCCCACCGAGTCATCGTGTCTGCGACGCAGAGTAAACAATGTGTTCTTTCGGCGAACGTCTCCTTCCACGTCTGTAGCATTGCCATCACCACCATTGGCGTTACGGGGCGTGTTATTACCACCAACAGGAGATTGGCTAGCTACAGACGCGTCGCCCCGCCGCGCAATCTGGTCTGCTGTCCTGACCATCTGCCGTCGGGCATCAACTGCTGCCTGGCTGACATGGCCAAAGCCCTTGCGCCGGTTGAAGCATGCCTCAATCAACACTGCCGGATCGTGCAGCTGTCGGGGAAGCCCCTGCACAACGGGATAGATCTCCATCGGGTCCCTGATGGCCTTGAGCCGTTCCTCGCCGACCTTGATCACTGCCATCGCCATCCGGAAGAGAGTCTTGGAGCCTTCGTAGAACATCACATCCCAGACACGCAGTGTGGTCTCGATCGGCAGCGCCCCGATGAAGCAGTTCATAAACCACGGTGTCATAAACAACGTAATCGGCGGCAGTCCGTCGCTGCCGGTGAGCCCGGCACCGCCCTGAGTCTTCTTGCGTGACTTGGGCCGTTTCATGGACCGGGACGTCGTCGGTCTCGCACCGGCATCGTCCTCTCCCACCAGCTTGTGGTAAACCTCAGGCATAGACTCGCGGATCCAATCCATGAGCACGGCAAGGTCAACCTTGGACCCTTCCAGATTGGTTTCGTGGCTTCCCGGCAGGAAGGTTCTGGTGATGACGTTGAGGAGCCAGAAGCATTGCTCTTCAGATTCAACAAACAGAAGCAGAAGCCCGGCAAGGAAGTTCAGACTCTGGCAGTAGCCAATGGAAGGGTTGTAAATGGAAAATGCTAGCAGAACGCGGCGTAGCGACGTGATGATTTCCGTCTCGATCGGAGCTGCAGCCTCGGCCTGTTGGCTGCTGTCGATCTGCACGGTTCCAGAAATCGTAGCCGCACCGTTGGGCCGGAATCGGATGTTATCGGGAAAGGTGCGGTGTAGGTCGCGCTCAATTATTTCGGCGTCGACTTCCTTGGCCGTTTGTCGTATTAGCTGCGCGTAGACGCCCGAGTGCGCGGCCACAATCGCCGGGCCTCCCGCATAGTAGAACCAGGCGGCTCCGCGCCATTCGGGAGGGATTCCTTTGTGGATGAAGCGCTTGGTCTTTGTACCGTGAAGCGGGAACCGGGTCGGTCGCTCGGTGATCAGGCCGCTCTCTTTCATAAATACGACCCACTTCTTCTTGCGGCGAGCGAGATACTGGGAGTAGCTGGCGTTCCACACATCGTACTCTTCTCTTGTGATGTGCTGGGTCTGCTTGCGGAAACCGTATCGATCGCGGGACTCGGGGTCTTCGACCTCAATGGGGCGAGCGACGGGGGCAACAGCTGGTGGTTCGGGGGACTCGTTGCCGGCTTTAGAGATCGGCGCTGGGGGAGGAGGTGAATTGGATCGGTGGACAGTGTTGTCGCTACCAGTAGAGGTGGTTGGGCGGTGAGTGGCGGGAGCTGGAGAATGGTCGAAGGCGGGCCGATCAGGAGAAGAAAACACCATGTTCTTCGGTATCGACGACGACAGCCGGTGCCGTTTCTGAAAGCCTTCCGGCTTCGGATGCAGGAGCGTGGTGTTGGTTGAAGGCTGGGGAATCATCATCGGCATGGCGAGTGTGGTGGCATTGGAGGTGGCGTTGGAAGGATTGGCAAGCGATTCCTCATAGGGACCTCTGCGAGCAAAAGACTCGTTGGGGGGTATCACCTGCACCGGGGGAGATTTTGAGAAGACGGAAGTATTATTAGGTTCGGCATCGGCAGAGAAATGGTGAGAAGCTTCAGTATGGGAAAAGGACTGATCGCTATGATGCGCTGAAACAGGGGGTGGTGGACTGCTGCTGTTCCTGCTTTCCTGTTCGTGGTCGTCATTTTCAACGTCAGAGTCTCCAAAGCCACGCTCGTACAAGCCCATGACATCCTCAACACTGGGCTCGTCGATGGACGGGTCGAGAGAATCAAACGAGGTGTCCTTTGTCATGACGCTGCTGCGTTCGGTGAGGCCGGTCATCTGGGCGGTAGAAACGGTGTTTTGGGAACGAAAGCTGGAGCGCAGGAAGTCTTCGCTGGCCATCCACGGAGGAGCACCTTCCTTGGTGAATAATGAGGAGCTGGTGCTGTCGACTCGGGAATATGAGAGCGGAGGGCGAACGGCTAAAGCACTTCCTGGAGGTCGGGGACGAGGTAGCTTCCACTCGAGGTGATCGAGAGATGGTTGAGGAGCAGAGGCGGTGGTAGAAGAAGATTTTGCAGAAGAAACTGAGATGCCCCTGGGCCGGGTCCATACCAACCGTGAGGCCAAATCATCAGGGCCGGGATCCAGGTCACGCAGGGGAGGATGCTGCACCTGACGAGAAGGGTCAGGGGATGGGGCCTGCTTGACGCTGTGCTTTCTGGGGCGGGAAAAGTTTTCGACAGGGCCGGTTTCCGCGGGGGTTTGGCGACCGGAGGCAAGTGGTGTGTTGGAAACGGGAGTGTATACGGCATCGCGAGGAGGTGATGTGTAGCTGGTGCTGTCGTCCAGGAGAGATTCCTCATCCACGGTGGTGGGAATGGGTGGGGTGGTGCGATTGGAGAGCGGCCCAGCATGGCTGCCGTGACCAGCAGAAGACGAAGCTGGGTTAGACGACGAGTCGAAGGATTGAAACATGGGAAGGAAAGAATCGACGGGCAGAGGTGGTAGCGACGGAGGATCTAGGCTGTGCAGAGAGGGAGAGCGGCGCTGTGGCACATGCGAGAAGCTGTCCTGGTCTCGTTGGTGGTCATGGATTGGAGATCGATCCGGGGGCGAGGGTGGCTGGATGGAGGTCTCTGATACCAAGGAGGACGGCTTGGGCGTAGAGAGAGTCGTCAGTTCGACAGAGCTGTTCGTAGATTCAGAGGAAGGTGGCCATGAGTCTGTGGGAGGTAACTGGCGGGACCGATCAGAAGACGTTGGGCTACGGAGAATGAAGCTGTTCGCATGGGCGAGGGAATCCCAGCGAGGTTGGATCACGACCGGGGAAGCTGCAGCAGCAGCTGAAGACGGAGGCGGTGGCGGCGGCAGCGATGGTAGAGCATCGTCGGGAGAGGAGTCGTCGGAGTAGTTTGGGCGGGGATGGTGGCCAAGTTTGTCGTCGTTGGGAAACGAAGGTAGTAGCTGGGAATCGGGGAGAGAGTCGGCCAGGGCCGGGGGGCGAATTCTTGAGGCATAGAGGCCGAAGGTGCGGCGAGAAGCGGCGGTAGACGCTGAATGAGGACCTGGGTAGGCCGCGCGGTCTGGGGGATCTTGAGCGAGCATGGTTGCAGTATACAGTAGATGGGAAGAAGGACTTCCCAAGTTGGAGATTCGATACTGGCTACTGGGAGAGAGAGGAATTGGGGGGTTTTTGAGGCAAGAAGCCGGACACGAGGTGGTTTATTCCATGGAGAGAGAAATGGAGAGGGAAGAAGAAAAAGAGAGAGATTGAGAGGTATAGAGAGCGGCCAATTGGGGACAGGAAGCGGAATAAGATGAGGACGAGCCCAAGATCAAGAGGAAACAAGAGAGGCAAGGGGAGTGCTTGCCAGGCAACACACAAGGCAAACAAACCAAACAAACGACAGATGGTGCAGATCAGGGAAGAGGGGAGCGAAACACGAAGATACGCAGAAGTTAGATGAGATGAATGGGAGAGAAAAGCAGAGACAGGTTGAGATCCCTGAGAGGGGGGAAACGCAGAGGACCACGGGGTGGTTTGGGCTCCAACAAGGAAGAAAAGAAGAAAAAAAAGAAAAAGAAAAAGAAAAAGAAAGGGCGGTTGCAAGGAGGGAGATCGAATCGGAGCTGCGGAGGGGTGCACAATTCACACTTCACACTTTTGCAAGGTGCAAGGGCGGCTATGTGAGGGTTAACGGATAGGGCAGAAGAGGGAGCGAGTGAATCAGCGATCACACACTTTCCGAATAACCATTTGAAGAGCTGGCGAAGGTGTGTTTGGGTCGGTTATGCGTGTGACAAGCGAACGAGCGGGAGAGAGCAAGAGAAAGGGAACGGAAAAACCACGCAGCTGGCGATAACGCGTACAACTGTAAAAAAAAAAAAAAAGTCTCACAGACGTGCAGGGAGAAAGGAAGCAGAAATCGAGAAGGGTTGAGACATGTGGCAACGAAGAGGCGGTGTTTGCAGTTTGGACTTTCTGGTTTCTGGCGAGTTGAAGCACGGCGGCCAAGGCCCGAAAAGAGCAAGGAAGAATGATAGAGGCCGGAAAATATGTGTGCGCATATTATATTTCCAAACACCAGCTACACATACTGTACAGTCTAGCCTACTGGACACACCTCGGCTCGTGAGAAAAAAAAGAAAAAAAAGAAGTTTTGACTGGTGAGCGAAGAAAATGAAGGACTGCCGGTCGTTTGTTCCTGGAATGGGCTGAGCGAGAAGAAAAAGCAGCGATAAGAAAGGAAAGACGAAGGGAGAGAAAACCCCCAAAAGAGGAAACACTCCGACGCGGATGTATTCAGTAATATCAAGGGAGGCTGAACTCTCAAAAATCCCCCCTCGTCTCTTCACGAAAAGGAATAGCGATGAGAAAGAAGGAAAAAAAGAAGGAAAAAAAGAGGCCGAAAAAACGAAAGAAGACGGGGGGGAAATCGGGCACGGGATTATTTTCACGGGATGAGCTCCCCCACTCTGGAAGCTAAAATTTGCTATTGGGGAACTAAATGAGCCAGGAAGGAACAGAAATATGCAGCATGCACTGAAACCCAAAACAAGAAAAGAAACGGAAGGAGCGACTTCCCTAGCGCCTTCCCGCGCAAACCAGCGTGTTTTGGGGGGGAAGGAGCAAAGACCACGGAAAAAGAGCGGGACGGCAGCATTTCCTTCATCTGTTCATTATTTTCAATGCACGAAGGGATGAGCACAACCGGGTACTTGTACCTGGAGCTGCGCACTAACCGCTCCAGACCGCGATGGACCCTGTAAACGTGGTACTGTAGACCCCTCAGGAACAACCCACCCAAACTCTCGGACTTGGTAATATTACTTTGGCTTTTTGATCCAGGCATCCAGCCAGGTTTACTCCGGCCAGGGTCTTCCTCTGTCTTCCCTCCACAGCCAAACCAAAAAATAAAATAAAAATAAAAATAAAAATCAAACAAAATCAAACAAAATCAAACAAAATCCCCCCCAACCCTTTGACGCGTATATACGAGAAAAACCTGGCCGAAAGCCCCCTTGGCCGGCCGCCATTCCCGGACCCACTAGCCGGATGTTACGGCCAGGGCCCCGGCTCCGGTGACGGTGACAAAACCACACCATTGGATCGGCGTTTCATGCACGTTGGCCTGCTTGGGTACTCCGTATGGGTTATCTTCCGCAGTGGGGATGCAGAGAAGTCCTTCCTATGCCGGAATTTGGGTGTAACTCAGGAGAAAAGGGGACATCAGAGCTCCGGCTTTGGGGTTGGCCAGAAAGCACAGTATAACCCTAAGAAGCCCGTAACCCTAGAGATGGCCGTATCAATCTGAAATCAGCATCGTGACTCATGAGGCCGCTATCACCAGCTTCTGTTGCTGAGTGCACCGTCCCCCCTACTTCCCCTCCTCCCACAGCTAACCTCAAAACTCGCCGTGAAAAGCATCAACAACATCGGTCGTCGTTAGGTCGATGACGCAGCCATCCCATACCCCGTAGCTTCAGTGCACTCATCCTCGCTAATTCAACCGCTCGCTTGCCCAGACATTTCCCTACCAACCATACCGTTCATCTCTGACTGTCCTAGCCGTGACACACCAAATGCCTGCCGCGAGCTGGTCCTTATCCGCGTGATACTGCCCCTTTTCTGCAGAGATCGTGCCTCCGCCCTACATCTGCAAGTCTTATGCCGCGGAGGGAGCGAGAAAAAGCAAACCAGAACGAAAGAAGTGGAAGCAAACAGGAATGAAAAACACCTTGTGTCTGCGCGGGCTGCAACATGGTCTGTGGAGAGACTCTGCGCCCCGGCCACACACACGTTGACTGAAAACAGTCCAACGCCGCCAGCCGGATTCACAAACAACAAAACTCTGGAACACCGCGCAGCCACCAACTTCTTTTCCCCCCCCCGATATCCTTCGGCTCCTTGGCTTGTGCTCCGGACTCCTTGCTCGGATTGCACTTACATGTCACTATTACGAGGTTCCTTCAGCAGCTGCATGGCAGAGTTGGATGGGCCATGGACGGACCTACAGAGAGTCCACGGAAAAGAAGTACCCCGCGAGATCCTCCCCAAGGAGCAGAAACGGCAGTGAAGCCCGCAGTCTGCGGGACTCATAGAGCTCCCAAGTTCTCCAACGGATCCAGACCCGACCGCCTGATATCCCACCCGTCCACCACGGTTCTCCGCTCCGGATCATGCGAGGAACAAGATTAAGGCACCGCCCTCCCCAATATCGATTATGGTGCTCCCCCAGCCATCGACATCTCCTCCAGCAGCTCGTTTACGCTCGAACAAAACGCCACCAACGCCCAGCTTCATCCTCGCCTCCAGTTCCCACACTTTCTCTCTCGTTCGTTCCCCTCGCCTCAGAACAAGCGAAAACCCACGGACTTCGCCGGGTTTTTCTTCTTCATTTGCTTACTCCGTCTTGTCTCACCACCCACTTATCACTTTAAGAACAAGGCGCCTATCCAAGATGTCCACTCTTCCCGGGGCTGGACGGCCTTAATGGCTGTAAAGACACGACACGAACGCGGGAAGAAACACCAAAAAAAAGAAAAAGAGCCTGGGGTCGTACGCGTTCGTTTTTCTTTGCATGTTTCGTGCACGCGGGGGGGACCGTTTGGTCTTCTACGCGGGACAACGAGGCGTATCCGGGAAAAAGAGAAATTTCCTTTTTTCCATGTTTCTAGCTCGGGTTGTCTTTTGTTTCGGGCTTCGTCAAACCACAGACATGCAGAAAAAAAAAGCCCAGAACGAAGGCGCAGGGAGCGAAGAGGGACAAAAAGAAAAGAAAGCAAAGATCGATGGGAAAGACAGACACACCCGGGGCTAGCTGCAGGTGGCGTTTTGCGCGCGTGGCGTTTGCAGGCTCTGGGGGCGTGGGTGCAGGTGTCACGGATGTCGTTTGTGGTGGTGTAGCTGGGGGGCGGGTACGAACAAAAAGGAGAGAGCCCAACAGCCGAGTCTGGGATACTAAGTGAGTGCTGCCTTCTGGAGAGAAAGAGTCAATCTCGGGTATAGAGGGGACGGCGTGGGGAGATAGGCTAAGAGGTGCGGAATTCGAGGAGCGAGGGGCTTAGCGACCGATATACACTCAGGGGCTGTAGCTGGCTGTCACTGGGACATCCTCTCATGAGGGGAACATCGGATCATGATTCATTAGCTAGGTCCGCTCCGGCATTGTACAGTCTCGCTCGCCGATATCGACACAGCCAACCCACCAAGGCCAGCCCGGGGACACCGAACTTCCGGTCACACCCGCAGCCGCCGCAGCGGGACGCCATGAACCTTCCATCTGCCCGTCGACGTCGCCCGCTCTTCCAGGTAGTTCGCCTCGATCACCTCCAGACTGCGGCCCTTCGTCTCGAACATGAACAGGGCCACCACAAACGTGGCGATCAGCGTCGACCCGCCGAAGAAGTAGTACGCGCCGAACGACGACTTGGAGATCAGCATCGGCGTGGTCAGCGCCACGAGGTAGTTTGTAAGCTGTCACCGACACACAGATAGTGAAGTTAGTAAGATTGCGAACTGTTGAAAGGGGCCCCGAGTAAGAAATTCAGGGGCTGTATCAGGACTACTCACCCAGTTCGAACACTGCGCCAGCGCCGACGCACTGCTCCGCGTGCGCCGCGGCAGACTCTCCATCAGGAACGTGCGGAAACACACCGCCCACGTGCCGTTGAACACGATCGCGAACAGGTAGATGCTGACGATGACCACCCACCGGCCGGCGCCAGAGTCGGCATGCACTTCCTGCGCCGCGTACAGACTGCCCATGATCAGCATCAACGCGGTCATCGACACGCCGCCGAACAGGGATGCCGTGCGCCGGCCCCACGTGTCGGCGAACAGCGCCGCGAAAATGGTCACCACGAAGATGGCGATGGCCGAGATGCCGGACGCGAGGAAGGAAGCCGAGTCGCCGGTCAGGCCGGCTTGGCGGAAGAGAATCGGCGCGTAGTACAGCACGCCGTCGATTCCGGACAGTTGCTGTGAGGATACATGCACGTCAATGGCTAGAGTCCACATATGTGTAAAACGTACGCGGAGAGGCAACCGGGGGCGGGGAGGGAACGAAAAGCAAGTTACTGACCTGGAACGCCATCAGTACACACCCCAGCAAGGTGCGGCCGCGGTATGGCCCCGAGAACGCCACCTTGAAATCGTTCAGCATCTCGCGGACCGACTGCAGAAGTGACGTATCAGGCGAGTGCTCCAGCACCTCGGACGACTGGGCAATCAGCTCGCGCTGCTCCTCCTCGTCGAGCCCCAGCTGGGAAATGACCGCCAGCGCCTCGTCGCGACGGCCCTTGGCCAGCAACCAACGCGGCGACGCGGGACACACAAGCGCCAGCGCGCCGAAAGCCAGCGCCAGCACGACCGACACGGCGATCGGCAGCCGCCAGGCGACGGAGTCCGTGCCGAAGCGCTCGGTGCCGTAGCACATGAAGAAGCCGACGACCAGCCCCGTGACGATGCTGAACTGCGGCAGCGCCGACATGATGCCGCGCGTCTTCGCCGGCGACGTCTCGCACACCTGCACGTACGACGGGCTCAGGAACAGCCCCTCGCCCACCCCCATGATCAGCCGCCCCACCACAAACGCCGGCAGGTTCGGCGCGCTGCACTCGACCACGCCGCCCACGGCAAAGATCGCGGCCCCCACGGCGATCACGGCGATCCGGCCGTACTTGTCGGCGAGCACGCCGGCGACCAGGGCCGACAGCGCGCCGGAGAGGAGGATCGAGGAGATGACCACGCCGTGGATGGAGGACGAGAGCGGGCCGAAGGAGCGTTGGAAGGCGGCCATGGTGGTCACGGCGCCGATGGTGCCGGTGTCGAGGCTAGAACCGGAGATGCCTGTCGGGTCAGTTGTCACATTTGACTCTCGTGATATGTCATGCACCCACACACACACACACACACACACATAGTTAGGCAGTCAGAGAGGAAAACGCAAGATGTAGACTCACCCATATAGCATGGCCACGCAGGACACCAGAATGCCGGAGCGGATGTAGAGCGGGATGGAATTGTACATGCTGGTGACCCGTTGCGAGAACGACGATGCCACGATCATGCTGGATAATGGTCGGGCCGTTGTGTTGAATGCGAGATACCTGCCCTTCGATGGAGGTACAGACAAGTGACAGGTCGTCTCGGTGAGCAAGGATGGAAATGTTTGATCGGGTTCTCGCACCAATTCCGTGTAAAAGAAGGAAAAAGAAGCAGCAGAGAAGCAGCAGAGAAACATGCGAGGAAACACAAACCTTTAAGAGCAAAATGAGGACCCCTGCCACACCACTCCCCACGAGTGATTCATTCGACTGCCCCAGACTTTCGGCACTCCATTTCTCATGGCACCTCTCTCTCCATCGTTAACCGAGCCACTAATATCCATGAGATCGCCATGATTCATGTACATACAGAAGCAATCAACAGACATCGCAGCCCAACCACATACACCGGCACCGCCCGATCAGGAAATTTCGGGCCCATGGGACCCAAGCTGCCATCGCTATCGATAAGCCGGCACTTCCCCGGGGGTTCTCCCTGTGGCTTTCCGAGCCCGCCCGGGCGGACCGGGGCCAGCAACCTGATAGGTGACTTTGCAGGAAGTGTGGTTTTTTCCCGATGCCAGCCAGCCAGGTGGGAATGTAACCTTCTTGGGGGGGGCGGCGGCGGCGGCAGACGGCAAGGGGAGGCTAGCCTGATTGGGTATGTGGCCGCCTCGGACCACCTCAAACCTTATGATGGCTCTCCGCCAACCGGGTGGGATCTTCTATACGAAAATGGATTCTCGTGTCCAGTGTGCCAGTCGGCATGTCGGAGTGTGACCAGCCTGTGCCTTCGAGGCCGGTCGGGTCGGGGTCTTCCCGAGTTGGGGCTGCTGAGCTGGTGAGCATTGGATGGTCCCCTTCGGCATGGCTTTTGACAGTGAAAGTTGGGGTACCGGGGATTTCGCTTTTCTGCTTATCTGCGAGCCCGAGAAGGTGGTTTGTGGCTGGAATCTGGAGAGAGGGACGGACCCCAAAGTCTGCGTTCCAGGCTCTGGTTGTGGCTGTTTGAACTGTTAGTGGAGGTCAGGGAAGAGGATGCTTTTTAGGGTTGGCCTGTTTAGGGTTTTTTTCTGGTCTAGGGTTGTGGTGGGGTTGTGATGGGGTTAGGGTTTGCAGATTGGTTGAGCCAAGTGAAGAACGGAAAAGAAAATTCCTGGGGTGGCAGGTGAAGGAATTTCCCATTATCTGCTTGTAAGGGAGCTACAGTCAGGGTCATGAAGATCACAGGGACATCGGACAGGACAAGGCGATAAGCAGCGTTCCCCAGCGTGTTGAAAGAGTTGAAGAAGAGTCGAAAAGAATCAGCCCCTTGATTTGCAGCCTCCATAGTTCGGGTCAAGTCCACCACAGAAGCCGGCGGCCCACGTGCATCTTTTCGGCGGTCACCACTGGAGAGAAGTTGGTGCAGGGCATATTCCCGTTTGGTGAGACACTGATAACACTAATCCTCTCTCTCTCTCTCTCTCTCTCTATGTGTGTGTGTGTGTGTGTGTGTGTGTGTGTGTATGTATGTCTCTCGCTTTTGCCTGCCCCTTTCTCTGGCGCTACGTTTCCTCTTCTCTGTATAGCAGTGCCATGTAAGATAGAGAGAGCACCCGATTCTCAGCACCTAAGGGACTGATGCTCGCTCCTCTCACGATACATTGACTCCGGGCCAGCTTCATCACATCGACAGCTCACTTTTCTTTCTAACTCAACGCTCAAACTCCAGTGATGATTGCTTCCTCTATAAAAACACAGTTATCTCTGGTGGCAGACACCGTCGTAATCTGATTCCAAGCAAATATAGTGTTCAGCGGCGATTTCACAATCTGCCTACGTACGAGATATCTACGGGAATCCAACATTGGAAAAAAGAGGCAAAACATGTAAATCGCCAAATTTCAGGGGTCAATGGTGTAAGAGACGAGAGAAACGGATTCTTTTTTTTTTTTTTTTTTTT
>LNGL01000050.1:43542-58367 GCA_001510565.1 Knoxdaviesia proteae
AAAAAAAAAAAAAAAAAAACCTTCCTCCTTCCCCGGCCCCACTTGACCGCCGAACCCCCGTCTCTGGACCCACTTCCGGCCGAGCCGATGTCCAGGGAACAAAACCACTCTTGACGACAAGAAATGATGTCCCTTTTGGATATCTTGTCTTGGGACGCTATTTCTGGGTCCGGCGGCGTCTTAGACTTCGTATCTTCCACATTGAAAAATGCCATGTTTTGAATTTTAGTTTCTCCGTGCTGTTTGTGTGTGCATGTGTGCTGCTCTGGGGTATGCAACCTGTGATGTGCTGTAGTGACGTCCCAGTCGCATGGAAGAAGAACGTGGATAAGGGAGTGATACTCTTGTGTATGACCTGGAAGCGGCTTGCGAGATGTCCTGATTTGCGAATGCTTATGCGTAGTACCTGGCGCGGTCTGGTGGAGTTGTTTGTGTGTGAGGACGGACTCTTTCTCCAGGTGGGACACTCGACAACTCCAACGTGCACCGGTGACCTCGTGTGATGGAGCTGCACTTCATTTTTGCTTTCAGTCATGTCGTCGTCTCCGGGATGCCCCAGCGGACGAGGAACGTGCCCCTTTCTCGTGGGTGTGGAGCGGCGAGTTTTGCCGTGCTAAGTGGTTCGTTGTTCCCTTGGGAGGGATGTGCTTCTGCTTAGAGAGATGCAGGAGGATCTTTGGGATGTTATAAATGCCCTCCGTCTGCAGACCGTCTCCTTTTCTGTTTTTTTCGCCTGAGTCCACGATGCCGCGCGCGCGAGATCCTTCCAGCCCGGAAAATCGCCACCGCCCCGAGAAGGGGAATCGGGTGGAACGAAACGGCCCGACCGACGGCCTCCAGCAACGAACCCCGCTCAGGAGTCAAGAGAAACACACACACAGAGACAGAGAGAGAGAGAGAGAGAGAGAGAGAGAGAGAGAGAGAGAGTCACCCACTTTGCGCATGAGCGGCCCGGTCGGCCCTACACCAAGCTGGCCGCCTTCGCCCTCCTCCTTGCTTGACCCTGGCGTGCCTGAGGCATACGTCGGTGCAGTGGGCAGGCAGATTGGCCTTGCGGCTCGCATTCCCCCGTGCCTTACGCGCTCTCAGCCTTATCTGCAGTTCAATCACACGTGCAGAGATATATATACATCTGTGGATGTATAGATATACGGATGTATCGGTATCTCCGTGGATATGCTGGGCCCCGAGAGTCTCTCGGCCGGGAGATACACAGACACACGCAACGTTCACATGTCGTCAAAGGAGGATTTCTCCGGGGAGGCACAGGACACGCTTGCACCCACACCCCCCCTCCTGGGAAGGACTCGTTTTCGCGTCAAGGCAGACCTAGAAAAGCAGAGATAGCTTGCGAAGAGTAGGGTCTTCTTTACCACCCGTACGAGAAAGGGAGAGGAGATGGAAATTAAAAATGTCTGGGTCTGATGTATGGAACTTTCTCTCTTTTAAACTTGTGGACACATAGAAACGCTCATAGACCGTAAGACTCCCAACATAGCAACAACCATGGCTGTCCCTCTCTCTCTCTCTCTGCTGCTGTTGGGCGCAATGACGACGCCGTCCGCCGCCGCCAGGGACTTCTTGTCTTACGCTTCCATGTGGGCTTCTGTACCCGGCCACGCGGCTCGCGAGTAAGCTTTTTTTGAGGATAATCTTTATGGGGGGGGGGGGTTTGTTCTCAGACCGCCTTCGATGACTAGGGGGTGGGAGCACACACACACACGCTTACACATACATACATACACACACACACACACACACACACACACACACACACACACACATCCGTGCCTACAGTACACAACCTCACACATGCAGACAGAGTGAGCGAGAGCGGAAGAGGAAGAGAGGGGTGACTGCGATGTGCCGGGCTTGTGAGAGGGCTCAGCTACCAGTGCCATGTAATTTCCCCTTTCCTAGCTTGGCGAAGGATTTTCACAAGGGCAGACGAAAGGAGAGGGGGGGGGCGTGTGAGTGTGTTGTCCTGGGTGGGGACATATATTGCATGTGGATGTCCGTCCGGAGGTTACGGCGATTTCGGCGGACGACGGCCGAAATCATGTCGCTCGTTTCCCTCTCTTCCGGGACTTCTGGGGCTTCTCCTTCTGTGCCGTCCACTGGACGCAGATTGTCCACTCCGGTCGGAGATGTCGAACTGTACCAGACCAACACAAAACGGGTGTTTCGGCGACGTTGGCCGGCCGCAAATGCAGGACTTCCGGGCCACGCCACGGAAATGCACGCTGGGCTGAAGGATTTCCCGTGGGCATCTAGCCAGGGTCTGAGAGAGACACCTCCGGTCGACCAACACTGGCGGATCGAGACCCGGAGATGATCTTTGCGTGTGTGTGTGTGTGTGTGGGTGTGGGTGAGTGAGTGAGCATGTGCGCATCATCGTCATCGATCCCCCCCCCCAATGTGCCAGCCTGCAGCTCTAACACTCGGCGTGCGTGCGTGTGTATGAGTTTCTCTCTCTGTCTCTCTCTCTCTCTCTCTCTCTGGCTCTGCTTGAATACCAACACGCCCCCCTGGAGCTTGGCTGGCTCCCTCCCTCCCGGACCAGCCAGTTGATTCGTTGCGGCCAGCGGTTCTTTCTGCATACGCTTCACCCCTTCAGCGCCCCTCCATCTCCGCTCGGAGAAGACTCTCCTGGCCGGCTGCGTGCCCTGGCACTACTACTACTCTGTCTGCCACTCTCGCAGCCCAGCGCCCGCGGGCTGGCGCGGCCCTCACTGCTGTTTTCGGGTGCCACGCCCGACCAGAGGACGGCGACCCGGAGAAGCTGCGGGTCGACGTGATCCCCGGAGGCTGTGCGCTGGCGTTCTGGCTGCAGGCCGACGGTTCTCCGATGCAGAGACGAATCCTGCAGCGGGTATCTCCTGTTGGCCGACGAGGCGAGATGTGATGGCCGATGTCTGGCCCCTCATTGCGTGCGGACTGAGAGTTGGGCCTTGGCGGGCACACTTGAGGTCGGCACAACCAGAGAAAAAAACGAGAGAGGGAATAGAAGCCCAACCGGCGGTAGCACATACTCGGCACTGACTTCCCCGTTGATCCATGCCGCCGCTGCACCAGCCCAAAGAGCCCGGCACTTGAAGGGGGGGGGCGTGTGTCTTCAGTATGTACAGTTCCAGTCACCAGTATTTCTCCGGAGCGAGACCCCTTTTCTCTCTCAGGGTCCTGGCGAGAGAGTTGGCGTGGCTGGGCTGGAGCAGAAGCCGACAGACGGCGCAAGAGTCGGGAGTGAACAGACGGGGGAATGACACCAACCCTTCGCCGATCACAGATGCAACGCAAAATGCGCGCACACGCGCGCGGGAAGACGATGGCGCCAGGTTCTCTCCCTGACTTTTCAGGT
Organism: Knoxdaviesia proteae; assembly: GCA_001510565.1. Classification (NCBI taxonomy): domain Eukaryota; kingdom Fungi; phylum Ascomycota; class Sordariomycetes; order Microascales; family Gondwanamycetaceae; genus Knoxdaviesia; species Knoxdaviesia proteae. The sequence continues at coordinate 46,901 of LNGL01000050.1, forward strand.
TCATCCATTCCCCGCCCGGGGACGGACTCTCTCCAACCAGCTGAAAAAAAGAGAGCCAGAGTAGAAACCCAAGACCGAACAGCACGCTGCCTTGCATTTCACTCCCAGACCGGTGTAGTCGTCCTTCCTGTGGTTGCATAAACCCTGGATTTCCAAGCACCAACAGCGTGGCACGGACACAGGATCTGGTGATGGGCAGCCACTCCGGGAAGAGAGAGCTGCAGTTGGGAACGACGAATGCCGCATGTTCTTTCACCGACTGCACCGGCGGTCTTGGCTGGCGATACCACCAGAATATATCCAGTGTGTGGGTGGCAAATCGTGAAGAGGTTGGCCGGAAGTAAGGTACAAAATCAAAGAATATGTGAGACTCTTATATCAAAGGATCACAACCAACGACCACTGGTAGCCAAGGGGGGCGAAAATCCGAAGAAAAGGGAAGAAAAAAAAAGAAAAAAACCTGTCCGCCACGCACCAAAGTGCTACTGATAGCTAGCCAGCTTATATCAAGCTTGATAGAACAACTGGAAATAAAAGGGGGGTTTTCTGTAAGACTGGCCAAAAAAAGAAGCCCAAAAACCAGAAGTAATGGCACGGAGATGCACGGCGGTTGAGATTCCCCCATTTCCGAAAGCCTGAGGCGAAGTCAAGAGATACCAAGAAGAAAAGATCATTAAATCAGATGAAAAAAGAAATAAGAAATCCCCCCGAGCCTTTGTCTGATCTTCACTGCACAGCGAAGCTATCACAGCTGCTGTGTCGTTCGTGAATTACTTCCTCTATCTCGGCTTCAACTGGTATTATGTGCACATGTCAACCTACCTCTCCCAATCCGACACCGCCTCCCCGTGAGAGCAGAGCATCTCCGCCGCTTTTATCGACGCGCGGGGTTTTTCCTATATCCACGGACGGCCGTGCTTGACTCCTGGCCCGACATCCGTCGTCACCAGCCGGGCCACGGCTTCTGCGTGCCGGGTGCCATCCACTCCATCCCTCCCAACAGCACGAAACATGCATCGTCATGCTACCGAACAAAAACCGCGTCTTCTTTCGCTCGTTCCATTCCCACCTACGTAAGGGCCAGGCCGGAAAGTAGACAAGGCTCGGGACATATGGACCAGATAGGCAAAGAGCCGACATCCCTATGCAGTAGAGGGGGGGGGGGCGTGTGTACATACCTGAGAGTCTGTACATAGAGTACACTCTTTGGTAGGCGAAGAATGCAGGCAAAAGAGAGAGAGAGAGAGAGAGAGAGAGGGGACCGGCTTACCACCAAAAGGTTGCATCTACCTAGAGGCTAGACCGGCCCCCCCCCCTCCCCACTCCCCTTGATATGCTAGCTAAGGGAGGTCTGCAGCAAGCAGGAAATCCTTCAGACCTTATGCCCTTATGCACTTGTATGATTTTCCACACACACACACACACACACACCCTTCCAACGTCCAGCTTCTGTCTTCCCGCACTGTCTTCCTCCATCCTTTTCTTCCTCTGGGAAACCCTCTTCTGCTTCGTCAACGAGCCCACTCTGCTTCCGGCCAGCCCGACCACTGCCGGGCCAAGCACCCAGAGATATAGAGAGAGCACGTAGCAGTGAGATGCGGTGCTGTATCACAAGCCAACCAGGGCCCCAACTCTTTTTCTTTTCATCCAGACACTCCCCCTTATGCATATCTGTGCTCTCTCTCTCTCTTTATTTCCCTCCCCCCCCGGTCGTCTCTTAATTGCGTCCACTTTCATCTCCTCTTCATAGTGCACACGCTATACCTGCTCCTCGCTTGAACGCTCCCCCCCCCCGTACTTGTCTTGTCCCCTCTTCCACACTCAATCCACCCTCTGCTCTTGAACCCACTGTCCACTCTCCAAAAACACCCACCGCCCGTGCTCTCGTCTGCTTCATCCTCTTGCACACACGCCCCCTCCTCTTACTACCGTTCTCCACTTGTTAGACACTCACCGACTGCATGAAAAAGAACAAGAAATAGAGGTTGTGCGTGTACAACTGCTCCTCCATGCATCCATCGGCACTGGAACTAACTCTCCCTCTCTCCCGCCGGAGATACCTCCTGCCGTGGGCAAACATCCGGCTGAGCCTGGAAGGATGGGTGTGGGTGTGGGTGTATGACTTTGGGGGGATATCGTTTTGGGGCTGCTGCTGAGTGTGTGTTCGTATGCAATCCTCCAGGGTACGGTGAGATAAGGGGGGATTTATGTGCTCGACAAAATTAGGAAAAAAAAAAGAAGCAAAAAAGTGGGAGAGAGGCCAGACACATGGAAGTCCTCCAAACCGCCCAGGGTACACACACACCCTTTCTCAGAATACAAGAGGGAATACACACAAGAGAGATTGAATTGGACTACCACTCACTCTCGCTTATTGGGCTGGTTGGGCTCCGCTCCCTCCCCAAGGAAGAAAAGTCAAACCGAACGAACTAGCTCCTCTCTCCCTCCCCTGAAACGAAACGTCCGCTCCCTTCTTCCGAAGGTTCTGAAGTACTTTGTGTCTTCTCTGCAGTGGGTAAAAATAAAGAAGAAAAAGCCCCTTGACGCTAGATGACGCCTTCAAACAACCTGCTGGAGCACACCACAGCAGCCAGCTCACCCACTGGCCTCTGGCCCTGCCCTGTTCCACAATCCGTTACCGGATGGTTTGCTCCACTGGAGAGATACGTAGTGGTAAGTGTCGAGACTCCCCACAAGACACGGTAGAACGAGCAAAAGAGTGGCCATGCATGTATATGCATACGTCCCTAGATATGACGATATTGCTGCGGCAGAAAGACAAAGAGTCCCTTTGCATAATAGCCAGTGGATTTGCTGGACGGACGAGAGGGAGAGGGCAGGAAGAGGGGGAAAACCAAATGACGGAGACAGTCTAAAGCTTAGCTGCAGCCGGGGAAGAAAAAAGAAAAACCAAGAAGTGAGGAGAGAACGGCTGCAGACAACCAGCGTTCGGCTTAGATGTTCCTCCGACCTGCCTCTCGTTGAGAGAGAAGGAATATGCAGTGCAATTATGCACGGCATGAGCCGGCACAAGATAATGTGCTCAAAGAGACCCACGGGGGGCCAGGCGGGTCGAGGGATTTGAATGTGTGTATACATGGAAGGAGGGGGTGAAGTTAACTTGCGAGGAGAAGGGCAGTGAATAGAGAGACCTGTAGCAGCGGTGAAGAAGGGCCGACGAAACAATATTGAGTAGCAGAATGCAAACACGAAGGCAAAAGCCCAAGAAGGTTTAGCCAGAGGGGGAATCAACGGACACTGGCATGCCTGGCCTGGCAGGGCTTAGACACCCTAGAGCGAGATTTACCACTGAGGCAAAACAGTTTATGCAGAGAGCTCAGTGGTATCCAACCCACCAACACTGCATCTAGGCGCGCGCCCCGTAGACCACTGTTGCCCGAAAGAGCACTGGAAGCTGCAGCAGCTGAGATGAGAAGTGTAGCAAGGGGGGGGGTGGATGGGTGGTAGTTGGCACACGACAGACTTGCTGACTTCTGTATGTGCGAGTTGTGTGTCCAATGTCCACAGCCCCGAGCACGGTCAGTAACCAGACACGATATAGGGGACGAAACGAAGCCCCCTACGTGAAAACCCATAACACACTGGACCAACACCAGCTGCAAGCCAGCCCCAGTGGCCCCCCTCGTATCCTACAATCCTGCTCCCCGACCACAACGTTTTCTCGCTACTACATGGCGAGAGAGCGGCAGGATTCCCCCGATTGCAGAGCACCAGTGGATAGAAAACTCCCGAAGGAACATGGCCCCAAACACCAACTAGTCTTGGCTTGGAAGGGAGAGGGGGCTGCAGGAAGTTCGTTAGATACCGAAACCAAGTGGGTGTGTGTGTGCATAAGTGTGGGAGACTCTGCCATGATTCGCCGCCGCCGACTGCCGAGAGTAGGCGAGCCGTGCTAGGCGGCAGGGCCGTAGACAAGTTCCGGAGGATTCCCGGGGCAAGGGAATAACGGTGGCAGAGGCCAGTGGTGGGGATGGGAGGGGTCGGCAGAGAGAGCCTGAAAGGGTAACAGCACGGGTCTCGAGCCACGAACAAGTGGGCAGATGGAGGACGAGGGGGGAAAGGATTTGGCCACTTGCTACCCTCCTGAATTTTGGCGTCTCCCTGTGATGGATTATCAAGGATTACCAGGATAGGCTTTAGGGGTAGACGAGTGTTCAAGCGAGGACACGACGCACCACATATACAGTGTCGGGGACCAGAAGGACAACACACAGACAGCAACGAGGGCAAGGACGGTATCCAGACACGAGGGGAAAAAGAAGCAAAAGGCCCAGGAACGAGCATGCTGGTGGTATATTCCTTCGAGTATCCAAAAGAGGGCCCTCCCCTTGATGGATACTCATATGTGATGGGAGGAGCAGAGAGAGTGGCGAAGGTTGGAATCCGGGCCAAGGATTTGTTTTGCAGGTGGCCAAAACACCAAAGAAAAAGGTGAAGTCCGCCAGGATGGGTGGTGATCTTGTTGTTCGAAGGATGGGGGGAAGGCGAAGTGGATTAGGGCTGCTATGCCGGGGCGAGGGGAGGAGCATGGCGGCAGGAGAAATGTGATAGGAACAACATTTATCAGGCAGCCAGGGAATAGTGGCATCCAGCCAGCCAGCCAGCGAGCCAGCCAAGCTGTTCCTCTGCCTGCCTGCCAGCCAGAGTCGGCGGCGACTCGGGGCGGCGGCGGTGGCCGGACGTTGCACGGAGCCGCCGCAGCGCAGACAGGGGGGCTAGGAGTTGATGTTGAGATATGTGTCCAGCAGCCAGACCCAGCAGCGCGCGCGCGGGAGAGAAACACAACTGCGCCCAGAGGAGTGACGATGAGGCGGTCATGACATGGACGTCTTGGAGGATGGTTTATCATCACGGAGGAAAGATTCATCTGGAATCCATCTTCCTAATGATGACCAATGTCACCATCGTCTTCCTGTCCCGGCTGTGTCTTTGTCTGATGTCTTTGTCTGACGTGAAGTTCTGTCCACGTCCCGCCCGCGTGAAAGAATAAAAAAAAAACCAAAAGAATTAAAAAAAAACCAAAAAAGAGTCTCTTATGACATGGGTAACCAGGCGCAGGTGGTGTTTGGTCGTTCTCCTAAGACCGACGTAAGCAACTGCAAAAGAAAAAAACGAAAGGGAGGGGAGAAAATGAAACCTTCAAACGGGTTCTCCTGACCTCGTCTGGGAGACACTTGGTGGGACAAGACAGAAAGGCGAGGCTGGAATAACGAAGATATCGAGAGATGTTGTAAGGGCGTTTGGATTTCCAATGACGATGTCATCATCACCAAGACAATTAAAATAAAAGCAAAAGGGAGCTCAGCTGCTGGATGTATTTACTGGCCAATCACGGTGAACCGCCGCCATAAGATGAGCACGCACCAATAGGAGCCCTGAGAAATAGAATGGGAGAGACTTTTTGCGGGTCCTACCGAAACAAGGAAGGAAGTTGAAGAATCTGGGACTTAGGGTTAAGCACCGCACTTTTTGATACACTCTGTGAAGATCTTAAACCAGGAGTAAAGCATGCAGTTTTGGGTTTCTGGCCTGTTTTCTCTTCTTCTAGGAGGGGAAGCGTGCAAGAAGAGCTCCTCTAGCATGGAGATTGTGCTATAGGCCATTCTGGGTGGGCTCTTCAGGGTTTTGTAGGTCTCGATGGCGACTTTTGCGTGCCGACTGGCCGTTGCCAATGGCTGGAAAATGAAGCTGCATCATATCATAACAGTGAACATGGAGGGTGGCGTTGTGCCGCATATTGCACGAGTCTTGCTCACTTAACGTAAAAGGCACACACTGACATCGTTTTTTGCCTGATACCCATTAGGCCCCGGAAGGAGTCTCGCAGTCGGTGGTGGTGATAGTGATCCGCCATCGACGTTACGTCCGCGTGCTGTTACGGTTCAAGTATATCGGTGAGAGAGAGAGCGACAGAGAAAGAGACGCAGAGAGAGACAGAGAGAGAGAGAGAGAGAGATACGGCCATGACGTCTAGCGGTAGAGTCCACATTCGCCTGTAAATTGCCTATTTTATTTTGCCTCAAACCCACGAAGCTGCTCGCAGTTCTCCCTTTCTCTGTTCTTCGCCTCTGTGCAGATGTCGGTGTTCCGCGACATGTATTTCGCCTTAGGGCTGAAAAGCGGAACTTTGCGAACATGCGGCTGGGGGGAAGGTGGCACTTCTCGTGAGCGAGATGGGCAAGCTCAGCGACTGGGGCGGTGGCGAAACGACACACACACACACACACACAGGGCGGAACAGATCAACATAACGCCAGTCCCGCCGTGGACAACATCGCCGGTGACAGCGCCCTTTTTTTCTTCTCTGGTGACCTCACAGGCCACACAGCCAGCATAGACCGGACTGTATCTCTCAACCAGCACGCCAAACCCCATGCGATACATACAAAGCGAGCCCACCTGGCCGACCACATCTCTCGATCCGGGCTGGACTCGGGGGGGGGGGACCACGACACCGAGACCAGACCAGGCCAGGCCGGCCCAAAAAGAGACACACAATGACTCATGCGGTGCTGGTGCATGCAGATCCCCGGCAAGCCGGCAGCCGGACAAGAGAGAGTGCAACCCCCCTCCCGAGCGGCGCCAGCTTGCATGCTTGCCTAAGCAGACCGGTCGCTATGCATAAGCACCGAGACGAGCAAGCGGGATGCATACGAGGATATAAAAGAATGAATATAGGTGCAGACCGAGAAGGTTAGTTAAGTAAGTAAGTGCCCTTGTGTGTGTGTGTGCACGGAATGCGCGAACAAGATCAGGGGGGTCGACTCGACACCTCTGACGACATATGTCCACATCTCTCTTTTTCGCTGCCTGTATGGCATCGCCGTGTCAGCCCCGTCCGGATACGGCCAACCGCATGTCGACAGCCCTGCACATTGATGAGTGCGGTGCGCGCACATGGCACGCACGCACGTTCAACCACGCACGTCGTCGAAACAAGAGCAGACAAAAGAAAACCAGTGGTCTCTATCTCGTTACGGCTGATGCTATGGACTCGGTACCCGACAGGAAAGGCAACCCCCTTTCCTCTCGTCTCGCTGCTACATACAACTACTACACATACAGTACTGAACATACACATTCCATTGCATGTACTCGTAGTATACATAGTGGCAAAGACTACTTCCCCCCGGTCAAGCCTCAACCCTGTGATGCCCTTACATAACCTCCCGCATATGCCCCCAATTGCTTGCTAATGGCCCGCCAAGAAATGCCGGATTCTCTCAGCAATCTACCGCCAAGTTCTTCATGCTCGCCGTCTAGCGTCTTAGTAATTTGTACGCTATTCCGTCCACTGAGTCGATACAGATATGATACATTTTACGGCGCTGTTAGCTAGCATAGGGTAGCGTTGAACAACGTCGACGGGGACGACCAGGCGTCAGTCCGGGGGTGTGGCGGGGGACAGAGAGACAGGCGCTGCTACGGCCGAGATAAAGCCCCACGGGACGCACAGAGAGTACCCATGTGAACAGATAAACTCGGGGGATAATAGGAGTTCGGGATTCTGGACCCAAACCAGGGAACAACACTACACCGGTGCTGCTTTTATCTGATGGTCGTCCAGGTTCTAGGCCTGCTCCGGGATTGCTTCGCACACCCAGCAGCAACATCACCATCACACACGGCCAGCCCATATTGATTGCCTCACTGGCCGAAAGGTGCAAGTGAGTGCAAGACGCGAATATACTGTAGTTTAGTATATACCGCTGTGTACTGTATCGCATATATACCCCCAAAAGAGAGGGAAAACTTCACCATTTCTCCCGTCCTTTCTGCGTCTGATAGGGTCGACCAGCCCTGTAGCACATGCCGGCGGCCCACACAAAAGCCAATCGATGACGGTGGAGCACCCAAGGCCAGCCAACAAACAGGGACATCCTGCAAGTAACTCTTTCGTAGCTGCTCCATCGATAGCGGGCGGCACCAGGTTTCTATATGGTAACCGGTGGGCGTTCTGCCCAACCAGGAAGGGCATGCACGGGAGATGGGGACGGTCTTCGGCATAATACATGCCCTTGTACCCCGGAATCCGCTGCAAACTTCGGTCTAGTCCTCGTAGCTGACTTGTGCTGTGAATACGATGAGCTTGTGGATCGCGGCTTCACTTCCCCTCCAAGCGATGCTTCTCGGGCGGAAGCTGCTCATGCAATTATTCATCCAGCCCGTCTCCAGTCGGCGCCGGAGAGACTCATCTCTCCGGGCAAGGCCCAGGCTGGCGATACCCGAGATGAAATGGCACCGGCCCAGGAAGCGAGAAGGGCGTCAAACGGACGACCCCCCCTTTTGAAGTCCAGTCGTGGTTCCGGGTCTCCCGCTATAGCCTATGCACTGGTGTAAGGCCAGCACTGCTTCAGACGCTAGATCCTTTATTTAAACATTTATTTCTCGCGCTTGATGTGTGCTCTCGCGTCTGGGAATACGAGATAAACTCGGCGCTTCTCTTTCAACGTCAAATTCACCCTGTGCTATGTATCCCACCCAGCACGCTCCCTTGAGAAAGGAACTCCGAGATAAATAGCTAGATAAGTCCCAGACAAACCTAGCTAGAACGCCATAGTACGAGGCTGCATGTATCGTCTGGAGTGCGCCTGCAAGCCCCAAGACCGACTCCGTAGCCCCCGAACCTATGTATAGATCTACCTACCGACCCCGTACGTACTGTACATACATACATCCAGACATATACATAGAGCCCCGTCTCCCAAGACTTCTGCTGGCCCGCCGCTTCATCGGCTTTCTCCGTGGTCAAGAGTAGCTTATATTGGCCCCCCTCTCCTCCCGGTCAAGCATTTTCGGGGTTGGCCCGCCTTCTACCCCAGACCCTGCTAGACGACGACCACCGGCAGTTCGCTATGTGCATATCACGGAGCAGTCAACCACAACCAGAAAGAAAAGGAAAGAAAGAGAGACCAAAAAAAGCAAAAAGAGAAACCCGACGAAAGGGATGCCATGACTCGGTGAGGAAAAAGAGAGACGAACTGGGCGCCTTATCGCATTTCTGAACCGACGTGTTCTTGGCTTAGAAGGCCCTCCCCCCCCAGCCCAGAACGCGCTGCGGTGATGTCATAGACATTTAAAGGCACTCGCTGGCTTTCCTCTCTCTCCTTAAGACTAAAACCCCCCTCGAAAAAGGAGCCACCACAGATCTAGCCAGACCTTGCCCTTGACTTCAAGTGTTATTAGTGTTTAGCTGGCCGTCCACCCCGGTGGGAGATCGATGGTGGAGTACCCCCGTCGGTTGCCCCCGCCATCCCGCCCGCTTGATTGCCTGCTTTCGCATATTCCCCCCCCCCCGAAGCTATTCGCGCGGGACAAACCAAAGATACACACAGACAGAGCGAAGTTGGCTGGGGACCCGGGACAAGCGACGAGCGCCTTGAATTTTGCATGCGCCGTCGCGCGCTGGCTCTACCCGGCCCCGGCGATGGCGCGGCCGGAGGTGGCTTCGCGGGGGTATGTGGCTGGAGTAAGGGCCTTCGGGCTTGCTGAAGAGGGAGAAGAAGCCCCCGAGGGGACAGAGGAAGATATCTGGAGGTGGAGGATTCAAGAAGCGGAAGTAAAAAGCGAAAAAAAATAGTAAAAATTAACAGGAGCGAACTACATACAGTACGGATGGCAGTAGTCAGAAACAGTCCAGATCGAAGAAGCACCGCAGACAGACAGACACACAGGCACAAGGGCGTTCGAGTTCCGCTTGGCAGAAAATAACCTCTTCCATCGCGGCCTAGGTGGCATGTCACTGGCCACAAGAACGCCAGTCCATTCCGCATAACGCCCAAGCAAACATCTCTCAACTGATTCCATTATCTTTAGCCAAACAAAAAAGATCACATTTCTATCTGATATCACGGTTCTCCTGATTCCAAAGCTGCGGGACACGCTACACACATGCCGGGACTAAGTAAAGGGTGTTGCCGGCCGCGCGAGGCCCGTGGGAAGACAACACACACCTCACGGCCTGGTCAGGCGGGGAGGAGCTTGAGTTTGGTCGTCCTTTATTTTTACTTTTATTATTTTTAACAGCTGAATATCTGTTTGAGATATCCTGTTTACTCATCACCACTCGCCCAAACTCCCCCAAACCCAGCTGAACGGTTCCGCCATGCAGTCGGGAGGGCGAGGCAGGCATACCAAAAAAAAAAAAAACCAAGCTGAATCAAGAGTGGGCTTTCGTTTATTTTTTCCTCTTGTGTTTTTGTCATATATATATATATCTTGAAGCTCCTTATGGCTTGCACCCTGCTGCACAGCTGAGACTTTTCTCCCCGGTGATAAGTAAACACACAGCCGGGTGGGAACAGGAGGGAGGCGAAGAGTCGGACACACATTCGGCCTCTTTGCAGAACGGGGAAACGCGCACCAAGACAAATCACACAAACCCTTCCCCATCAGCACTTTCTTGCCCTCACTTGCTCGTCCCCCCCCCCTCTCGGTAATCGCCTTGAAAACAGACTAAAGACGGGGGGGCGCGCACACTTGGACACCGAACCGCCCAGTAAGGCAGCACCACCCACCGAGGGACCGTAAGATTGCCGGATCACATTCTCTTATTTTCTGGTGAATGTGACCAAGATGGACAGCCAGCCAGCCAGCGAGCCAGCCAGCGAGCCAGCCGGCCGGCCAGAGAGATTCGCCGCGCCGGCCGGCTATTTAAAGTTCGCCCCGTTAGACCTTTTCTTGCGCGTGGTATTGCGTGCAGTCGGCATCCCCGAAGAAACCCATTGCAGGTCCCGTCCGGCCCTCATGCAATAGTCTAAGTATTCTGGCTGACATTGCCAGATTGCCCGCCGGAGCACAGCACAAACTGGGTCTGGCTGCATGGCCGGCCGGCGCGCACGCTCTGGGAAGAGCAGAAGCAGCAAAGCACATGGATAAGAACACGAACAAAGGGGGTTGCCGGAATTACCCTGTATTGGATGGGTAGATCCTCAGGACAAGCAGGAACATCGCCGCCGCACTTACACGGCGCGGGTTTAACCCTAAGCCTCCCGGGATTCTCGAGAGAAGGGCGGCGCCCTATCCAGCCCGACCGCGGGAGGGGAATTGAATCAAAAGGAAAACCCTCACGCCCGAAGGTGATTCAAAGTGCACATTTAGACTTAACGTTCTCGTCTGGCAGGGCCACACACCCCCAGACGCAAATGCACTCCAAATACAACTCTCCCCACCCGGAAAAAGAAGTCCTAAATATCTTAGCAGACAGCCAAACACGCAACCCACAAGACAGAGAGAGAGAGACAGAAAGCTAAAGAGCCACGCCGTATCGAGACAACACAGCATATTTCTCCGGCGAGGACCCCTTGCGTTCAGGGGCCCAGAAAGGACGAGAGCGCAGATGCCCACGGCTGGCCCGCGTTCTCCATGCGAGAAGATCCCCAAAGAGCCGCCGAAACGTGCTGTATCTGGCATTTTTTCCTTTTTTTTTTTTTTTTTTTTTTTTTTT
>LNGL01000050.1:58427-69382 GCA_001510565.1 Knoxdaviesia proteae
TTTTTTTTTTTTTTTTTTTTTTTTTTTATAGGTTCGTTGCTCCTTGCTGGACCCCCGCCCACAGACATGTGCTTCAACAGCCTACTACTATATTTATTATGCTCTATGCTGGTAGGAAGCATGGGAGGGGGGTGGCAGGACTTGGGGCGGGGGGCAGCCCCAAAAGTGAAGAAGGCAAACAAGAAGGGACCGCATGGCCCGCGTCGCTTACGGGAATATACCAGGCCGACCAGCTGTCGTGTCTCGCAATACGAAAGTGGGCGGCAGGATTGCTATAGCTGGCGGGGAGTGTATGTGTGTGCTCGTGGTAAAGGAGAGGACCGAGAGTACAGTACACTCGGGACTGGACGAGCATGGACTTACAGGACGGATGTGTCCCCGTCCTGCGCTGCTGGTGGCCCCCGAATCCACACACCGCAAGTCAAGGGCCGCCAGCCTTCTCCTAAGTTGGACGGGACCTATACTTAAGATATCGATGGTGTCGAAACGGCGGAAGGATAAAATAAGAACTGACACGTTCTAATGCACAATAGGGCCTTCTCTCCCCAAGCCGGGCCATGGCGGTCCCGTAATTAAAGAAACCCGTACCACTGCGACCTTAACTTTACCTCCACTTACTCCCACTCTTTCTTATACGGACCCATTCTTTTCTCTCTTTTTTTTTCTTTTCTTTCGCTAGGTGGACCCTCACCGAGGAGGTTTTGCTCCGGACCCCCTGGTGCTTTTTATTAGACTTTTGTACCAGAGCGTTCGTTCTAAAAATGTACTGTGGGTGAGGGTCTGAGAGGAAGAGAGAGAGAGGCAGAGAGGACCCTGTGAGGGCACCAACACGAACTTGAGTCAGAGTTCACAGGGTTTTATTTGAGTAAAAACAAGAAGATAAAAATAAGAAAATAAAATAAAAGTAGTTGAAGCAGAAGGGAAAGAAGAAGAAGCAGGACCCTTTCCCAAGATCAATCATTCCCATAACCCAAGCCCACAAGATACGAACATGGGGAGCACGCAGCTGTGTGTATTTTCGTCGACACATGGTAATTTCCATCTGTGGCATGAAGTACTACAGCTTCTCCTTACTCATGGTCCCGTGTCTTTCGGGTTCTCCTGGAGCCGGGTTCTAGATACGAACGAGATGCTGCGGCTGGCTGGCTGTATACGGTAGGTGGCTAGGGCCCGAGGACAGGCAGACAGCAGTCTCCTCTTTGCCTCCCCCCCGGATCAAGAGCTTCCGGCGGTGAGTCTATTCCTGTTGCTGCGTGCCTAACCACTGGAGTGTCGTTCCTTTTCCGCCTGTGCCGGCCAGCGGCCCTTTTCTGGCGCACAAAGTTTCCCACACACCATCTTTGCTTGGAAAGGACGCAGAACTCGCCTCTGGGGGGTGGTATTTGCCGCCTGTGCTATTGCTGCCCTTTCTTACTCTCTTGCTGTGTGTTTTGCCCCTTCTTCCTCTTCTGCTGCGTACACTGCTCCTCCTCCCAATAGTCGCGGGAATAGAGGAAGCACGCAAAGGAACCATCCACCAATGTGCACATGTCTGAATGTGCGTACAGTATGTACCTATATCTCCCAGGCAAACCCGCCATCTCGCAATCCCCGGCTTCTCCCCGGGTGAAGACTTCGAGGGGAGAGAGAGATTAGGCTTTCTGTCCGGCGCTGGGACTGGCCCGGGGCTATTCTCGTCTGGTGGGAAGTGTAAGTGCTCTAGCTTACAAGAGTGGCGATTAGTCTTCCCCTCGCTTATCCTTTCTACTGGAAGTATAAAGTTGCCCTGAGGTTGACTAGGTGTTATATTCTATTCTATTCTATTTTATTTTTATTTTATTTGCCTTAAATCCCCCATTCTAGGTTAGAGCTCTGACCCCAAGCTGGAGTGGTGTGCTGGATAGGCTATGTGCACGCCCATCACCAACACCACACAAAACCCAAAATAAGACACGACACTCGCAGATGTTAGGGAGCTTCACACGGCCGTTGGATTTATTTAGACCAGCTGTACCATCTCTCTGGAGACACAGCATGGATAGCTCTAGTTATAAAAAAAATACATAAAAATAAAAGAAGCGAAGAGAAAACCGAACCAGCCACGCCCTTGATAATGCTGAGAAGCAGACCGAACATGCCGCACGCCGCTGCCCAGGTCGGCCAGCTGTAGCATCTCTGTATGCAAACTTCGGCGGTTCTCTCCCTCTTGGCCCTGTCTCGGTGTCTGTTGTTGGAGAGAGAGGGGGGGGACCACAACCGGTCTCCTGGAGCCGGGGGAGATCTAAACAGACACATACATAGTATTAGCCCACCAACAGCAGCACATCGCCAGCGGGCTCGCCCAGTCTTTTCCCGGCAGGCAATCGCGCCACTTCCGGCTTCAATCTTTCTTTTCTTTGTTATTGTTATCTTTAGTTTTGGCCACCTTTCCTCGCTAGGCTGGGCTGGGGCTGCAACGTGCGTGCGCGCGTGTGTGTGTGTGTGTGTGTGTGTGCACTGGTGGCCGTGCATTCACACCAAGGGCTGGGCACCCACGCTCTTTCTCAGCCTGGCCGTGTCCCCGAAGTTTCCGGAGAGACGGGGCGTGTAGACGGTGTCTCTGACCCCCGACTTCCACCTCACCAAGGGACTGACTGATTGTCTCCCAAGAAACGCACACAACAGAGAATACACTGACAGCTCAGCCCGCAGCTCACGGACTTTTCGTTGCCCGTTCCCAACAACGATCGGAGAAACAAGTAGGAGAGATTCCCACGCCCGCCCGGGATTTCTCACGCGTTGGTAGGACACACATTGCAGGCTGGAGACTTTCTCGCGCGCGCCCAAGACCAAGGCCGCGCGCCTCGTCATGGTGACCAGCGCTGGCGGCTCGCGGGCTCGTCTGGAACTGCGGTCTGTGCTGGGCTGACCCAGAGCTTAGGAGAGCCTTACAGAGACAAACACCGGTCCAGGAACACCGGGAGAGAGGAGGCTCGATGGGAAGGATTCTCGACATTCCGGCCGGAAACGCCAGAACCAGAAGAAAAAAAGAAAAAAAAAGAAGAAGAAAAAAAAGGGTGAGCCCACCCGCCCACCACCACCGTCCACGTGCAAAAAGCCAAGGTCCGGGCGGCTTGAATTCCGGACCAAGACCAGGCCAGGGCTGAAGACCGCCCCAAGATTACCCTTCTAGACGAGTTTCGAGAACCAGACACACATAAGGGTTACGCCATGGTTTCTCAGAGATTGGAAACTCGGCGGGCCTTGCATTTTCAATCGTTTGTCATGCCAGCCGCGCGCGCACACAACACGCAGATTGCGGAACGCTCATCGCCGGACCTTTCGTCATTAACAATGTCTGACGAAGGGCACATAGACACGCCTTTCGGAGCATTGTCGAATCGGTCTCAAAACTAAACAAATAAAGGAGTAGTCCCACCACTATACACACGAGAAGAAGGAGAATAAGTAGTAGAAGAAGAAGTCACGAAGGTTGTTGAGCAAGCGAAACGGCGCGACACACTCACACTACTCACACAATGCTCAGCGGGAGACTGAGAGCTGCCCGACCCCGACGACGTCACTCTTTGCGACAGACGTGAGGGGACGGATGATCCCAGCAGCAGCCACCCACCAACTCCAACAAAAACAAACACCACGAATCACAACCCCTCGGGGACGACACACCAAGCGGCCGGTCACGGACTCCAAGCAGAAAACCGCCCGGGGACAGAGAAGGGCTGGGAGAAATCGCGGGTTGCGTCTCTGAGTGTGTATACGAGCGCAGAGAAGAACGAACAAACACGAGAAAAAAGCAGGGTGTGTGGAACGCCCAAATCCCCCGTCACTCTTCGTGAGAACGTTCTGATTTCGTTTTTGAAAACAGCCGGCAACCCATCACGTCCACCAAGGCTAACGCAGCCATCGCTAGGACACCACCACCTCCTCGCGCAAAATAATCTGATATCTCGGAGACGACTCGGCATGTTTGCCCCGGCGGAGGTGGCTCTCCCAGTTCCTCCTCCTCCAACTGTAGCACACACACAAGACTCTTATTCTGACACCCAGTTTGGAGGCGAGAAACACTTCCGCGACAACGACGACATCGAACAGGCCCGTTTTGATGCCTCTGTGTGTAAGTGTGTATGTCCCCACGGTAGCCGGATTGTCGAGCTGGGCTCCCAGATCAAGTCGCCGTGAGTGTGTCCCGGCCTTTTCCCTCTGCATTGCATCACGGCATTCCGTCGTTGTGTGCACATCGTGAACGTATTCCAGACGCACGAGCCACTAACACCGGGCTAGACCCAGCCTCAGCCCGTGAATATCCAGACAAACGCCCTATCGTGGCAAAAACATCCTCCTTCTGTGCTCCATGGCCACGACCAACCCGGGTCGAGAGAGAAGAAAAAAACACAGCTACGGCGGCTTCGCGTGAACGGAGGACGACCTGGATGGCGAAAAATCGAAGAAGCGAGCTGCGAGAGCGAGCCCACCTGGACGATAAAAGACCAGGGTCTGTCGTGCATCTCTGGAAGTGTGTCTTTGCCGGGTGGTCAAAGCCTGGACCGATATGACGACATGAACACAGACAGACTTTATAGGGTGTATCCTATAGACAACTCAGTGAGAAACGGAGCCTGGAAGGCTTGCACTCTCGACTCTCGTCACACGCGAAGAACACACTCTCAAAACGCAGTAAGTAACTCACTCAAGTCGCCTTCTCTCAACTATATAACGCCAAGACGGAGGCGAATTCAGCCCTCTTTGCCTCTTTCTGCCTCCCCTCCCCGGGTTTTCCGCACAACCTCCGCTAGTCGTCCGTGGCTCCGCCTAACCGGCGCTCTCAGGAGACGTCACTGTCGCTCGGGGTCTGGCCAAGTCGAGAAAGTGGCAGAAATCGCCTGGTTCTTCTTCACTGGGAAGTGTATCCCGCGACGGAGACCGAGAGAAAAGCTGGAGGAAGAGCCTCAGGTTCGACGCCTGCACAGCCGGCGCGTTGACCTTCACCACTGGGGAAATAATAGCCAGAGAAGGTTCTTGGCAAGCCGTATCATCAATTATCTGTCTCCTGTGTATCTTTCCCTTTCCATTCACTGGAGTGCTTTGCCGGGTTCCCCTCCAATTACTAGTTGATGCCCCCACCCGCGATGATCTTCTGATCCTTCGCCTGTTCAGTGCTGTTGCGGCTGATTCTTTGAGCTCGTTCTCTTCTCCTGTCGAGATGGCATTCCAGGCCTCAGCGACGTGGAAAGCCACCACCACCACCATCACCACCCATCACCTCTTTGGCCTGTTGCACGCAGGTTATATTATCATGGACGTATGCATGGAAGCTCCCCCACTAGTGACAACCTAGACGTATATACAGCGTATATATATACTGCATGTACACCATACTGCGAGCCGGAATGCGCGTGTCCTGTAGTCAGCAGCTTACCAACACCCGCCCATTGCTCGCCGGGTGGCCCTGAACTGGGGATGATGGATCGATGGACACCAGGCCTGGCCCTGGTTGGCCTTTTTCACAAAGAGAGAGACACAGACACACATAGGCCCGGCCTGGCATCTCGACGAGGGTCCGTGTGAGCTTTGTGGCCAGACCTGCTGCTGAGTTCGACGAAGACCAGAAAAAAAAAGGAGCGAAAGAAAGAAAGACTCCTCCTGTCGTCATCGTGCATGGCGTCTCCCCTATAACGATAGCCTTTTAACCTTTTCCCCCCACCGTATCACCCTATGGGGGCGGCCCCGGCAACCTTGGCGAGAACACCACACACATGCACACACTCTCTCTCTCTGTCGTTTCCGCTCTCTGATACAAGGTCTCTGGAGATTGTCTCTGACGCTGCTATACCCAGACCCAGCCAGACTCACTCCCCTCGCAAGGGCTTCTCGCAGGTTTGCCGCCCAATGCATCTGTATTAGCATGTCTGTGTGTGGCAGCTCGTATCAACATGGATGCCGATGGCCGATGGACCACTTCTGGACCTGTGCAGTGCAGGTCGGTGCCCCCAAGATCCACCCTAGACAGTCCTTCACGTTCTCGGTGGTATCGTGGAGTTCCAGTTTCTTTCCTCCTCTCTTTTCGCTCGATATTCGCCCTATCGCGAGTCCTGGTTCGCCCGCCACAGAACAAACCCCAAAACCTCCCCCCAAGTCAAGCGACTCATGGGATTATGAAAATTGCCTCCTTCCGTAGACCCATCCATGACGACACTGCCGATTCTCTGTCTCGCTCTCTTTGGCTTTTCGTTGTTTGCTTCCCCAGCCCTGGTTTCTGCATTCCGTCTTTTTTCCTAGTCCCAAACCTTCTTTCTAGCTGTTGTAGGTTAATCTTATTTTTTTATCTTTATTTTTTTATTTCTTCTCTTGCATTGAACTGACACTTCAGGCATGCGGTGCAAGGAGATACGAGCCGGTCTTATCAGGCATGGTTGAAGCCCCTACGTAAACCGTAACTTTATTTTGCTCTCCATCAGATTGATATGCAGAAGAGTGCAGTGGTTCCCGGAGCTGAAGGCCCTCTTTACACCCTGATTGTTTTGCTTACCTTCTCGTGGGAGTATCTACATGCACCAATTCTGCCCCCAGGTAACAAAAACAAAAAAAAAAAAGTTACTGGGAGAAGCGCCGGCTCAAGTCCTCCGGAGCCCGTGGCGCCAAGCCTCCGGGGACGGGCCGGGGAAGTGCAGCGCGGCACCGAAACGAGGGGAACTCAAGCCCGGCCACGCCATTCCCGCCAGTTGCGAGCACGAAAAAAAAAGCGCCCACGACGAAATCCTGCCCTTCGTCATGCCGAAGCAAAAGCAAGTCTGATGTATGAAGAACACAAAAATAATAAAATAAAATAAAAATAAAAAAAGAGATAGAACCCCCCCCAGCAAGTCAACGCCAGGGGGCCTAAGCTTGGCCGTCCATCGCCTCCCCCGTCGAGCTCTCTGGTTTGTGCAATCGAGCCATTTTGACGTCGGTCGTAGCATTCTCGCCAGAGGGCGTCTACCCGGGAACAAGCAGCCCAAAAGTTAAACATCTAGATCCCCTCCGCTCCGCCCAAGCGTTCGTTGTTGTGGATGCGCACCCAGCAGCTAAGCTCGCCTTCTCGGAATCTACAGTACATGGAGCGGCCTGTGGCCAGGACACCGACAGGGTGGGTGGATGTTGAGCCCAAAGAGAGACTGATATGTACTGTGAAGAGAGAGAGACAAAAAGAAAATGAATCCTCATCCACACCGCCGACTCGTCGGCACGAAAATGCGCTCTCGCCCCTCTAGAGGTGACTCCCCAGACGTCTCCAGCTGTGTGGTGTGCCCTCTTCGGCCACAGCACCCGCACAACATGCCCGTCCAACGCGGGATTGCATGTCGTCCTGCTTCTCAGTTTCATCCCCGCCGAGAGAGGCCCTCCTGGCGGTTGACCGCAAACTCCTGGCGCGGCTGGTCCCCGCCACACGGCCATGGAACGCCATCAGTGGCGTCCGGACCGGGAGAGCGCAAAGCTGGGGGGGTGTAGTCAGAGGGCAGACGCCAAACCATGAACAACAGCAGATGCAAAGGAATCGTGGAGGCCGGTCGGTGACGCAGTGTGCACAGGTCGTGACGTCTAGGGACCGGGTCAGACACACACATGGGAGGTGCCAGGTTCCAGACCTCGTTCTTGACGAAGATCGACCGAACCCAGCTCGTGGGCGACTCCCCCCCCCCTTCCCTTTGGCCTACAGTACGGTTTACCTCTTTCACCAGCCCGGCCGAGTCGTGGTCGGGGCCGTATGCAGCTCTCCAAACTAGTCAACAACCAGACACATAGACACATACACACACATGGTATTTACATACACAGCGGTCGTCCAGCGCTCGTTTTTGCGCTCTTTGGGGGGGCGTTCCCCGGCGACCATCCGGCATGTTTGGCGTTGCTGTGTGGCTCTCGGTCTCCAGCTCTCTCACATGGACAAGAAGCTAGATTCATAAATTCATTTTTTATATATAAAAAAGACTTTCTCAAACTCAGGAAGAACCCCAATTCCATCAGCGGACAAAGCTCCTTCAGCTAACGTCTGACAAACTTGTGCTCTACGGCTCCATTGGAGGAACTAGGAAGACCGACGAATCCAGCGACGGAATAGAAGGCAAGTTCCTATTTTCCCCAGTAAACCGTCCATTTTGTCTATACAGTAGTGCTGGTCCAGCACACGCAGACCCCGGTCTCAGGCCCACGCCCTACATGGTGTCCACGATAGCGGTGGACGAAGCACACACGCAGGCAAAGAGGCAGAGGAGGGAGGGGAAAGCCCGGCGTTTCCAATTGCATCACCAAGACAGAGCAGATCCCGAATGGAAGAGGGGGAAGGGGGCAATATACTCTCGCATAGACATCACAGACACTCACACACGGACATATAGCCATGCCGACACAGGTTAAGTCCAACTCACCAGGCCGGCATTGGAGAAACCACACATACACACACACAAACAAACACACACACCCCCCAAGAAGTCCATGCCAAGACCCGAATCCGCACCGGTCAAACGAAACCGCCAACGACACGCTGGGATACGGTGTGGGTAAGAGAAAGAAGCAGGGGGGGGTTTCTTTTTTCCTCGTTTGTTCTCTTCTTTTTGTTCCCATGCCTGGCTTGCTGCTTGCAACCACAATCTGCACATGCAAGAGCAGGTGTAGCGTGTTTTAGCGGTCCAGCGTCTGTGTGTGTGTGTGTGTGCAGGTCTTCAAAGAGGGGAGAAAAAGAGAGGGTGGGTGGGTGATATGCATGGAGACACTCACGCACGGTGACGAGGGGCGTGTGCATGATTCTCGTGTGTGGAAGGTCTTCTGAGGAAGCGATAGAAGGAATGGAGAATATGTAATACACAGTGTAGTGCAGCAGATAATAGAAAATAGATTACAGAAAAATATAATAAGAACAAAAATAATAAAGTGATAGAAAAGAACACTGCGAATTTCCTGGCTAGGTTACATGGCCGGTGGACGGATATAGACGGGCCAGGTTTGTGCTGGGCCAATACAGGACAGTTTGGTGGGATACTTGACAGACTGATAGAGAGGAGGATAGACACTGGAAGTACCGTGGACTTGGTTTATACGACGGGGGGACGACTCTTCTGTGGTTTGTGGCAAAGAGGGAGAGGTCGAAATCCGCCGATGGATATCCGCCTTATTTTGGCTTCTCAGCTTCTATATACATTTTAAAAGGACCGGCTTGTGTCTGGCGAACTCAAATAAAAAAAGCGCCGAAGTGAGCTCTCCGGCTGCCGTACCAGGCAGAGCCGCTTTGCCTTTATGAATGCCTCAGAGCTTCCTCTCCTGTGGTTGAACCTCGCTCCATCTCCAGCTATCGTGAGAAGTGGTGATAGCCTCAATTCGACTCGCCAACCCGCACCAACCCCCCCGGAAGAAACAAGCCCTCTCTGCGGCGTTTCTTCTCCTGCTCAGCTCTTCCCCCCCCCCCCGCGATGACTTCCTCTTCCGCTCTTTTCGCCGTGTATCTCGGATCTTCTCCTCCTGTTCCTCTCCCATCGGCCTGCCATGCTTCTCTAGCCCGTTTGCTGCTCGCTGACAGCCTCCAACGACAGCTCTCTATTCATACACCCCCCCCCTCCGTCTCTGCTGCACCTTATTCTTCTGCTTTTCCGAGGATTCTGCTAGTAAGTTAATCCTCCTAGTTCCAGTCTATCCACCCAAATAGAACATCGAGAGATGTATCCACTCGTCTAGGTCTGTGTTGTTTTCCAATCTTGGCTTCCCAGCTATAAACATACACAGTACATCTAACACTCCGACCACACTCTCTATCTTTCTCACACGCCCCCCCTCCCCATGTCGTATCTTACTTTCTTATATGTAGACTTTCTGTCTCTCTCCAAACCTTCCCATGGTCCGGACCACATTATCTGCTCCATCTATGTGTCCCTCTCCATTATCTACATATATATCCATCTTGCCTATGCTCATCATCTCTCTTCCACTTCCAACTCCAATCTCCCAAGATATATAACAATCCCCCTTCCCCGTCGGCCTCCGGATCTTTCCTCCAACTTCACCTTGTCTGTCCTCATCGTCTCTCTTTCTCTCACTTAATCACACACCCGCTCTTGTCATCCACCCAAACACACGTCTCGTCGTCTCTCTGCCTTCGGTCGTCTGCACACACACACACACATCGCCAACCTCAACCTCATCCTCCCACAGGTTCTTTCCCTGGTCCCATTGACTCTCCTCGCCGTTTGTGATTCATCTTTCTTACCTGCCCGCCCTCACTGGAACATTTCACACCTCAGCTCTCCCGAGACACGCACCCTCTGTGAGTGTCTCGTTGCGACACTTCTCCCAGCCAGCTACATACACGCATACTCATTCACTCACCTCCTCGTCAGTCTCAACCTCTCCTCTCCGCCTTCACAGACTCTCTCCATCAGCCACAATGGACTCTATGTACTACATCCCCATAAGCGCGGACGCCTCCACCCACAGCCAACAAACCTCGCTACAGGTCAGTTCTCTCCCTCTGCCTCTCCCTCTCTCGTCCTGCTTCCTCCTTCCCCCGGCCCCGTTCCCAGCTAACCAGTCCCACTGCTCCCCGCCCTCTCCGCAGAAATCCGACTCCGACGCCATGTTCCACGCCGAATCCACCTCATATCCCATGACCTGGGACTCAACGTCGACCCCGGCCTCCAGCGCCGCCTCGAGTGCATGGTTCAGCCCCGTGCCCGTCACCTCCAGCAACATGTACGACTTCAACCACATGGTGGCCGCCGAATCGTCGCCGTACCTGGCCAACGGCTGGAGCCACATTGCCGCCGCCGCCGCCGCAACACCGCCGTACACGCCGCCCATGGCCCACTCGGCCCAGCTGTCGGCCGTGGCCGCCGCCAACAGCCACCACCAGCGCCACGGCAGCCGCAGCGGCGGCGGCGCCAACGCCTTCTACATCTCCAGCAGCCGCGCCAGCATCAGCTCGGCCAGCGACCTCAGCGACATGGTCACCTTCG
>LNGL01000050.1:74357-108618 GCA_001510565.1 Knoxdaviesia proteae
AAAAAAAAAAAAGAAAAAAAAAGAAAGAAAAAAAGAAAAGAAAAGAAAAGCCGCCACGATGAAGTAACAGCACAGAACCAAAGGAACAGCTGTAGTCAAATGTAAAATGTACACCCCCCCAGCGCAGCAATCACAGCTTAGCAGCCGCCCGCAGCAGTTCCTCCGCAACGGCCTCACGGATGCGCCGCACCAGCACGGCCGCATCCTCCAAGTCCAGAGGAGCCCGCTCGCCGCGGCCAAACATCGTAAAGTCCTCGCTGGCCCGCCCCTGCCGCCGAATCTCCGGCCGCGGGATAACGTGGAAGTGCACGTGCGGCACCACCTGCGCGGCGGCGGCGCCGTTGTTCTGCATCACGTTCCAGTCGGCCACGCCGGTGGCCGCGCACACCGCCCGCGAGAGCAGCGGCAGCGCGCGCCCCAGGTCCGCCGCCACACAGCCGTCCGCCGAGCCGCCATCGCTGGGGCCGCCCGGCATGTCGCTGAGCTTGGTGTGGTGCGCCCGCGGACACACCAGCAGGTGGCCGCGCGCCAGCGGCATGATGTCCAGAAACGCCACCACCGACGGCGTCGAGTACACCACGAACGCCGGCGGCGAGACCGCGGTCGGCGGATGGCTTGGGTCCCACGGCGGGAAGGCCGCCATGATTGCGCAGAATGTGCACGGCGGCGTGTCGGTGCCGGTGCCGGCGCCGGCAGCCGGAGTTGCACCCATCGTCGGTGGTTATTGTCGTCCCGTGCTTCGGTTTCTTGGGTTGGTGATATCAGCCGGAAATATGTGTGTTTGAGGGAAACGTGCGGACGGCGTCTCCTGTCAGTAGACCAATAGCCAACGAGAGAGATGTCTCTCGCAGGGAAAAGATGCGGTGTCGCGTGAATCTCTCGGCTTGCTGCATAAATTGGAAGCTTGAAAAGGGAAGAGAAAACGCTCTCCTGAACAGAAAAATATCTTGGCCTCTTTTTCATCACGATTTAGTGTAACCCGGGTAACCCTAGGTAACCCTTATTTGCCCTTCTCTTCCGCCAGCCCAACAGAGTGCCTAAACGGCGTTCACAAAGTTCAGAAGCGTAATGGACATCGCAAGCCCCTGCGTCATGGTAGTGAGCCGCTTGTCCTCCAGGTCCGGCTCGGCGTCGGTTGTGAGGAACGCGTCGCGGATTGTACGGTGCCCCAAGAGCGCGGCACGGACTTCGGGGCCGGACCTCCTGGAGGCAGAGAGAACGGCGGGAATTCGGCTCGCGAGGATGTGTGTCGAGAATAGCACGGCAGCCGAGCCAGGGCCTGGCTGGCTGCTGGAGTAGTCAATGTTCCACGAGATAATGTCGAAATGCTACTTTGGAGGGTTTGCGTTTACTGAGACGTGGGCCCCGAGCCGGGACTTTTGATAGCCGTGGAAATCACCGGGTCCCACCTGCGGGCAGCGGAACTGAAGTGGGAAAACGAATTGGGAGTTATGCCCGTCATTTTTGATCAAGGTCCCCCTCCAACTCGAATACCAACCAGCTGGTGGATGTCAAGGGAATTCGGCGTCGCAAT
Source organism: Knoxdaviesia proteae (assembly GCA_001510565.1). NCBI lineage: Eukaryota > Fungi > Ascomycota > Sordariomycetes > Microascales > Gondwanamycetaceae > Knoxdaviesia > Knoxdaviesia proteae. The sequence continues at coordinate 75,892 of LNGL01000050.1, forward strand.
TTCGGTGCTGAAAAGGCAGGCCAGAGCTCTGGAATTATTTCGGCAGACTCACCGCCTATTTTTTCTGCCTAGCACAGTTTTCGACTGCCCAGCTCACCGCCATTTTTCAGCCTGGATTCTGCGACTCAGAAAAAGGAACGGAAAAAAAAGTTGGATTTCACCAGCCTTAAACCAAACCTTCACCTGAATTTCTTTCTTCCTCCTTCACACCACCTTTCGACGACCGAACCCACACAACCACAAACACGCAAATCCCAACACACACCCACACAACACCTACACAACACCCACACAACACCCAACCCACCATGTCATCGCGCGAACAGTACCAGATCCCCACCGCATCGTCCTCCGCCGGCACTAAGGCTGTCGCTGCGGAGGCCGGCGCGCCGGGCCGCATGAGCTACATCTGCGGCGACTGCGGAACCAACTCGACCATGCACCAGACCACGCCGTTCCTGCGGTGCAAGGAGTGCGGATGCCGCATTCTGTACAAGGAGCGCACGAAGCGGTGAGTTTGTCCTTGGTATCTCGTTTTTGCTGCTCCCCCGCTCGGGATGTCGCCTTTGGATCGAGACAGAGTATCCTGACAATGGTTTGTCCGCATCCCCTCCGTATAGCATGGTTCAGTTCGAGGCCAGATAATGGCCGTGTCTCATCGCTGCGTCGCTGGCTGTAACCGATAGCAAGCACGTCGTCGGTCCTTTCTAGCCGGTTGTTAAACGCAACGCACTTCTCATCATGATGTTTGGGGAGATTGTGCAAGGGTGGCGCTGTTGGGTCTGCTTTTTTTGGCGCTCTTTTGGTCTTTTGCATGCTTCACGTTTTTATTTATTTTCTACGATAAAATACAGGCTGTGGTCTGTACATGGGAAGACAAATGCGTGTGTGCTTTGTGGTGTAAACCTCCAGATCGTGAAAATGTGCTTGTTTTATTGTTCCTGAATAACGCCCATGTCCCAAATATCAGGTGTCGTCCGTATCGTATCTCATTCCCAATCCGCCAATGTATCCGGCTCACAGATACCGCCGCCCTGCCAATAGTCTACTGGTTCTGCGTGTACAGATACTTGGCAAAGCTGCCCTCCGCCGGGATCGAATCCCTCTCCGACTCCATGGCCGCCTGGTACCGTGCCTGCAGACCGTCCCGGTCGTCCTCGTCATCCGGGATATCATCCTGGTCGATATCCTCATCGCTCTCCACCGGCGCATCAGGATCCAGGCCCTTTTCGGCAATGTTTCCCGCCTGCACCGCCCCGGCCGCGCCGCCGGTGCCCATAGCCAGCCCCTTCATCATCTTGTCCAGCTCCTTCTCGCGCGTCTTGCGCCGCACATCCTCGCGCTCGCTGCGCCGCCGATCCAGCTCGGGCTGGTAGTCGCGCTCAAACTCGTCCGCCTTCTCGCGCACCGCGGCAAAGAAGTCGTCGATGCCCGTGCCGACGTGCGAGCTCACGCCCACCACGCTCAGGTGCGCGTAGAACTCCTCCAGCATCAGACTCATCGAGTTGAGCAGGCTGCCCATGTACCCCGACCCGCTCGCCACCGCCGAGTCGCCGCGGAACGAGTCCGTGAGCTCCTCCTCGTGCAGCGCCGCCTGGAACGCCTCGTAGTCGGTCATCCACTCCTTCGCGAACCCCGCGTCCTTCACGTCCGTCTTGTTGAACACCAGAATCATCGGCAGCTTCGTCTTGTACAGGATGCTGCAGGCGTACAGCATGTTGCTCATGAACGTGCTGGTCGATGCTGTGCGAGGCGTGTCGATGATATAGGCGATCACGGTGGGAAACGACGAGGCGAGAGATTCGAGCAGAATGGTGCCGCTGGCCGACCACACAAAGACCTCGATTTGGCCCGCTACAACCCAAAGAAAACACACACAAAGTTAGTCGCGTGTATCACTGACTTGCAGCCTCCGACTCAAGTCCAAACTTACGAGTATCAACAATGATATTCTCGATCGGCTTCCGGTCAGGCTGAGCTGGATCCGGAGTGGTGCGCTTCTCCAGCAGGCCGAGCACCTGGTCGATCTTGGTCGCAAACAGGTTTAGCGACGTGATAATGCCTCCGTTGGGGCCCAGGTTGTACTGCTTCATCACTTCTTGGTAGTCGACGGTGTCGCGAATGTCGATGTTGCTCTCGAACGGCGTCGTGAGCACGGCGGGGTCGAGATTGATGACGTATGGAGGCTCCTTCTTGCCGTGCAGGTAGGCGTTGATTCTGCGCATAAATGTGGTTTTTCCCGATCCTAAAGGTCTACTGTCAGTCATCATCTTCTCGGCTTGGATCGGAGTCACTTTCACGGCCCAAAGCCACCATATCCAGCCTTACCTGCCATTCCAACACACACGATTGCCACAGGTCGGTGGGGAGGAGTCGAGTCCTCATTGCTGGCTGAGGATGCCATGATTGCTTAGGTATTTGCTGTAGAACTGCGTGTGGTGCGGGAGTAATCGTGGTTGTAAGGAGGATAATAATAGTCTTGTTTCTGTGAGGAATTAGGAACGGAAAACAAAGTGTAAATAATAGAGAGAAAGCAAGTGTGAAATTATAAGAAAAAAAAAAGAGAAAGAAAAAAAAGGTGACTTAAGCTTGCTTCTGATAGTGATAAGTAGTGGGGTAATTTAACACCTAGTAAAAAGGAATTAGCACCCTCATGCACCAAAGTTCACACCACTAAAACCAGGGCCAAAAGTAACTGCCCAACAAGCTATTTTTCCACATCACCTGTCAAATCCCAAAGCTCAAATCAAGTCGAACTTTGTTTTTGCAACCTGCATCATCCCACAAGCTCCCACAGCACAAAAACAAAACAACACACCTCCAAATCTCCCCAAAGATGGATGACGGGCTTGCAGAATTTGAAAAGTCCCTCGCGGCAGACAAATCCGGGCGGGGAAAAGAAGAAGCAGGAGCAGGCCGGGACCGCGACGACCGGAGATCTCACAAGCGACATCACCACAGCGACAGCAAGCATTCAGACCGGCATCAACAGGACGCAGACTCCGAAAGCCGGCATCATCGGTCGCGGCACCATGACGACAGCCACCGGAGCGACAGGAAACATGACGAGAGCAGTAGACGTGATGATGGCCGGTCTCGCAATGATGACAGCCGCCGTGACGCGCGCAGATCCCGCCACGACGACCGCCATCACCACCACCGACACGAACGCCGTGGGCGGGACGAAGGGGAGGACAACGACGATCACAGAAACAAACGATCCCGCCACTCGCGACATCACGACAGCGACCGGGGCCGTGAGGCCAGCGACTCGAAGCCAGACGATGCGGCCGGCGACGCTCCCTCCGGGCCAGGGCTGCAGCGCGACAGCTGGATGACTGCGCCATCGGCAATTGACATTGACTACGTGCACCGCCGAAAAGACACCGATGCGCCGCCGCCGCCCAACCCCGAGCCCGAGCGCGTGGTCTCCAAACGCGAGCTCAACCGCGGCCTCGCCGACCCTCTCCCCACCCGCTCCGAGCCCGCGGCCGACGGCTCCCGCGAGGTCGTCATTGACTACAAATTCGGCGACGCAGGCTCGAAATGGAGACTGACCAAGCTGGATGCGGTGTATCGCGCTGCTGAGGAGGCCGGCAAGCCGGTCGAAGAGGTTGCTGCTGAGCGGTTCGGTAGCCTCCAGGAGTTCGATATTGCGCGGGAGGAGAAGGAGGAGATGGATAAGCGGCGGCTGTATGGTAAGGGTTATGCCATCAAAGAAGGCCCGGATGGCAGCCTATACCGTGAGCGGATGGACCAGGAAGCCAAGAAAGCCGCGGCGCGAAAGTCTCGGAATTGGTCTCCTTCCCCCCCGCCGCAGCCTGCGTCAAGTCGACAAGACGGCGCCGCACAACCGGCAGCGATGACTCCGGTAGATCAGACGACGCTCAATCGCATGCGTGCGCAGATGATGAAGGCGAAACTACGGGGCGCCCCCGACGCGGCGAAATTGGAGGCAGAATACAACCGAGTAGCAGCAGCCGGGGTGGCGTCGGTCCCAACCCCCAGCCAGGGGCAGAACATGAACGTGGTCATCGGCGCGCAGGAGAGCCGGCTGCTTGCCGGTACCCGCGCCGAGGTGGTCGCCGTGGACAACAAACGCGGGCGGGAGCGCGGGACGGTGAGGGAGAACGAGGACATGACGATCGAAGACATGGTGCGCGAGGAACGGCGCACGCGCGGCCAGGCGGGCGGCGACGCCATGCGCATGGCCGAGCGCATCGCCAAGGACGGCAAGTTCGACGCCGATCTGGACTACATGGACGAAAACGCCGAGAAGCTCGCCAAGCGCGTGCAAAAGTCCGAGCTCAGCCTGAAGAACATGGCCGTCAGCGAGTTTCAAAAGGTCAACCGCATTCTCGAGCACTGCCCGCTGTGCCACCACGAAGACACCGGCAAGCCGCCGGTAGCCCCCGTGGTGTCGCTGGGCACGCGCGTGTTCCTAACGCTCGCGCCCGACCCGGAGCTGGCGGACGGCTGCGCGGTGCTGGTGCCGGTCACGCACCACGCGAACCTGCTCGCGTGCGACGACGACGAGTGGGAGGAGCTGCGCAACTTCATGAAGGCGCTGACGCGCATGTACCACGACCAGGGCCGCGACGTCGTGTTCTACGAGAACGCCGCGGCGCCGCAGCGCCACGCGCACGCGGCCATGGTGGCGGTGCCGATCCCCTACGACGAGGGCGCCACCGCGCCGGCCTACTTCCGCGAGGCCTTCCTGACGTCCGACGACGAGTGGGCCACGCACCGCAAGATCATCGACACCGGCGCGCGCGCCACGCGCGACGGCCTCGGCCGCATGGCCTTCCGCCGCTCGCTCGCCAAGGAGATGCCGTACTTCCACGCGTGGTTCTCGCTCGACGGCGGGCTCGGCCACGTCGTCGAGAACCAGGACCGCTGGCCCCGCGGCGACCTGTTTGCGCGCGAGGTGCTGGGCGGGCTGCTCGGCGTCGAGCCGCACATCATCAAGAAGCAGGGCCGCTGGAACCGGCAGGATCCGCGGGTCGAGGGGTTCCAGGCGCGGTGGCGCAAGTTTGACTGGACTCGGCTGTTGGCGGAGGGGTGACGCGTGTAGGTGCAGATAGCAATCCTCCTGTTTACATAGCGATAGCGGCCTTCTGGATCTTAGCTTGGTTCCAGGGTATAACCCTAATAGAGATGAGGTGTAACCCTAACGGCATCAACCCTAACGGCAATAACGGCGATGAAAGGCTGGATGCGGACTTCAGCGCCCATATAAGGCGGTTTTTCTCCGCCAAGCAAAACCCACCCGCGGCCCGGGGTCGTCCCTTCAAGTACCAGTACAAGCCCGATGGGCGTCTTTTCAGCGCCTTACAGGTGCCGTTTCCCCCCCCAACCACCGCCTTTATAGCCCCCTGTCCGAGCCCCGTCGGATACAGAGGCAGTTCAGTGGGTTCCAAGTACCGATACCTGGGTGCACAACAGGAAGGATCTGCAAGCAAGCAACACATCTGATACATCAAGAGTGTCTTTTCCGCCCTTTTTTTCATTTTTCATTTTTCTTTTTCCTCGCTCGCTAGGCGGGTGGACATTTTGCCTCGTTCGTCATGACTACGTGGCTCTTCACCGTCCTTTTTCTCTTTCTTCCAGTTTTCTCTTCTTTAATCCTCTGCTTCCTGCTTTTCCCCTCCCATCATCGTTACTTCATCCGCCTCCACCGAAAACCCTCGTCCTTCGAGGCTCTTCCCAAGCAGTGCAACCTTTGCTGTTTGTCTCTCGCTCGCCATCGCCCTCAGGCGTTTATCGTCGCCGGCTTCCGCATCGCAGATACGAACGGACTAGTGTACCGCACACACGTCTCGCTGCAGCAGCTGTGGTGGCTTGACCTGTTTCCACCTGTTTGTTTGGGGGAAAACGCGACCTGATATAACCCTGCCGAGACCACCTGAATCGTGCCGTCGAAATCGCCCTCTCCATACTTCCCAGGGCCAACCGCTGTTCCGTTCCCCTATCTGTCCATTTTTGGGAGACTTGGCTCTCCTCCGTTCCTATCTCCGCCCCCCTGGTATCCATCATCGTGAACCAAAATAAAAGGACCGCCTCTTTAATTTGCGGTGGCTGTCTGTTGTCCTTCCCCCATGATCTTTGCTCTTTCTTTTTAATTTCTTTTCCTTTTTTTTTCTGGGGTGGGCCTGTCAACGTCATTCTCCCCCTTTCTCCCTCTCATAATGGCGTGGGATCTCTCGCCTCGGCGCTGTGTTCGAGTCATTGATACCACGTTTACCTGCAATGGCCGTCTGGTAAGTTGTCTATCGTTGGACTCGCTCTCTTTCCTCCCTTTAACCCTAGCTGCTCTGTCGTCTATTCTCTCTACCACGCTGTTTCCGGTGACGGCTTTTTTTTGCTTTGCGCAACCTATCTTCCTTGGTTTTCCATGCGAGTTATTTCTCTCTCTTAACCTTGCCAACTATTTAATTTTCCTTGTAACATCATTTGCATTCCATCCCCCTCTTTCTCTCATATTCCCTCGCTTCCTTTATGTTTTGGCTGTGCTTCCTCTCCTTCCTGGTAAACACCACATCTCTCTACATCTATTTGGGAGACTCTTCTCGTTATCTCACATGGCTAGCCCATACTCTCAGTCGCTGCCGTCCCCATTCTCTACACTCTTATCACACGACGTCGCCGCGGTAGAACTCATGTTGCCAGCCCAGGTTACTGACATCTAAACTCATCTCCAGCCTCTGGTCCATGCCTTGGTGCTGTTTGTTGAGATGGCCTTTATCGCAAGGTTAATATCCAAGTACAATGTTCAATATGAACGCCGTCCCGGTAAGAGACGCCTCTCCACTCTCCGATATGCATGCATTTCTCCCGAAACAAATCACATGCTAATCTTTGTGACTGCACAGTGGTCACGATGATGGTGTCCAACGCCATTCTCGGCGGCATTGCCGACACCGTGGCACAGACCATCACCGCCCTCCGGCGCCACCGGATCTCAACCGACACCTCCACCGCATCCTCCGGCGTGCCCAGCTACCCCTCGGCCGGCAGCAGCGACGACATCGAGCTCGACGAGAAGGAAGCCATGCTGCAGCGCGAACTCGAACTGACCACCGGCGTCGAGTTCGGCACCGTGTCGACCCAGACCACGCTGCGCTCGCACTTCGACTTTGAGCGCCTGACCCGCTTCGTGGCCTACGGCTTCCTCATGGCCCCGGTCCAGTTCAAGTGGTTCGGCCTCCTGGAGCGCATGTTCCCCATCACCAAGACGAGCGCGCTGGCGCCGGCGCTGAAACGCGTGGCGTGTGACCAGCTCCTCTTTGCGCCGTTCGGTATTGCTGCCTTCTTCTCGGCCATGACCCTGGCCGAGGGCGGCGATCTCGATGCCGTGGCCACCAAGCTGTCGGAAATGTACTTGCCCACCCTGCGGGCCAACTACATGCTGTGGCCTGCTGTGCAGGTCGTCAATTTCCGGCTGATGCCGGTCCAGTTCCAATTGGTGGGTTGCCCAGAAACCGTCTTGCCACGTCCGGCTCCTGTGTGTGTTCCATACTAACCTTGTTGTCTCCTCCTGGTCTAGCCTTTCGTGTCTACGGTGGGAATTGCCTGGACGGCCTATCTATCGCTGACCAACTCGAGTGGTCCCCAGTCCAACATCCGGCTCGAGTAATGCGCTTTCTTGTTTATGCGGCTTTTCTTCCAGTCTTGCACACTTGTTTTATCGTGGAAGGTGTGAGGTCTTTTTCGACTTACAGTACATGGCCCGCAGCAAACTAGACGTTTTTCCCCCACAGGATATGCTTCCTGGTTGTCTCTGGCCCCGACACGTCAGAGCTGCCGTCCTTTTTTGGTTGATTTTTTTTGGTTTACTCGTGTTTTCTGGGACTTTTGGGTTAGGCGTTTCTTGGGAGTTGGGACTGGCACATTTCGGAGTGCGGCATTTTGCATGTTGTCTTGGTCGTTTACGGTTGGCTGTGAGTCCGTGGGATGGCCTGCATATATAACCCAGAGAGCACAGGCCAGGGGAGAAGAATTAGTAGTAGTAGTAGTAGTACAGAAGGAATATATCTCTAGACCTTTTCCTTTATTTACTCTTTTTAGCTCAAAAGTGGAACTTCACACATGTTACCTGTATAAAGTCACCCGGGCGTTCCCATGGCTGTAAACCGCCCCTTTGAGCCTCAGTCTGGCCAACCCCGTTACGCCAGCCATATTGCCAATGGTCGTCCAGAGAAAGTGGGCGCCTATCAAAAGCGGCGGAGCCATGCACGATCCGCCTTTGCGTCGATTTAGAGGTGGGCGGTTCCCCTCCTCCCCTCTCTCGCCCACGATGAAGTTGGAGCTCTCACTTGCTGACTCCGGATATTTCGTGCAGCTTGTGAGCACATCGTTCATGGACAGTGAGAGTGGGCCTGCTTCTGTTGTGGGCAGTGGAAACAAAAAAAGATGGCCAGAGCGGGCATCAGGCCATGGCATGACAGCAGGCATTTCGTCAGATTTCCAGAAAAGTCTCCCGATTTGTTTCGCAGGCGTGGGTGTGGATGTTTTTTGTTTCTACCATAGCGTGATGACGGAACCGACAGAGCCCAGCAAAAAAAAATTAAATAAAAAAACAACACCGCGTCTGGGAACGTAAGGCGAGAAACAACAGGAGACCTCCGGGCATCTCGAGATTTCCACGGCAATCCGGGACGTCTGAACATAACAGGGCCCGATTAGAAAAAGGGAACTTAGAAAAGGGAAAAAATATTTACGTTGCGAGAGGCCTTTTTCAACCGGTTTTTACGAGGACGGACGAAACGAACCTTGTTGAGCCCAAGGCAAGCGCATTTGTCCCAAACGCTGCCTTCCTTCCCAACCAAGAAATTTACCCCGCCATCGCTACAGTGTGGCGGTTACATAATAAATTTCAGAGCCCAAAAAAAAAAAAAAAGCCGCGCCTTCCTCAGGAGCTCCCTGGAGCTTATTACTTTTTTCAGGGTGTTTCGCCTACTGCTTTTTCCCCCACCATATCATCCGAGAGCCAGAAACTACGTTCATTTTTCTTTTCCTCTTCTTCTTCTTCTTCTCTAGTCTTTCTCTTCTTTGTTGTCTCATATAAAATACCTCAGTGACCCTTCTGCGTCTATTCCTTTGTGAGTTCTTTTTTTTTTCCTTTTCTCTTCTTTCCTTCTCTGTACATAAAGCTGCTTCTAGATTGTCACTATATCTATCCCCGGTTGGCCCACTTATCTTTTTTTTATCTCGAGATACCCCTCGCCTTGTTTTGATTCTTGCTATATATACCTCCTAACCCACGTCCCAATTGCTTCAATTCTCTAATACACTGTTTCTTTGAGTTCTCTAGACCAATTTCCCTAGTTCCAATCCTCGTTCTTCACATCCGCCACCATGTCTCTGTCCAACAAGCTCTCCATCACCGACGTTGACCTGAAGGGCAAGCGCGTCCTCATTCGTGTAAGTCACTGCGTGGTTTTTGAAGTGGGATTGTTGGGTTCCGGGAGCTTCATGGAGCTGAGGTGACGTGGTCGTTTTGGCTTCAGCAACAGGACAGATCGTCATTGGCGTGTTGGATCGTTACAAAGCTTGCAATCGGTTCATCTTGACCTCCCTAAAGCCGGCCCCGCAGCGATACAGCTCCTATTGTGCAGCCATTGCTGCTCCCAGCAGTCCCGTCCACCCGACCCCGTCTCTTTAACTAACTAACGTCCCCCTTCTTCCCCTTCCTCCAGGTCGACTTCAACGTGCCCCTCGACGCCGACAAGAAGGTCACCAACACCCAGCGCATTGCCGGTGCCATCCCCACAATCAAGTATGCCATTGACAATGGCGCCAAGGCCGTGATCCTCATGTCGCATCTCGGCCGCCCCAACGGCGAGGTCAACCCCAAGTACAGCCTCAAGCCCGTGGTCCCCGAGCTCGAGAAGCTCCTCGGCACCACCGTGACCTTTGCGCCCGACTGTGTCGGCCCCGAGGTCGAGGCCATCGTCAACGCTGCCGACAACGGCGCCGTTGTCCTGCTGGAGAACCTCCGCTTCCACCTCGAGGAGGAGGGCTCGGCCAAGGACAAGGAGGGTAACAAGGTCAAGGCTGATAAGGAGAAGGTGGCCGAGTTCCGCAAGGGCCTGACCGCCCTTGGTGATGTCTACGTCAGTAAGTGTTTATCTGCAAGACACCTCCCCAACCTCCATACACGACCAGCGACATAGTCCCGGCTAACATTGGATCCCCTTCCCTCAGACGATGCTTTCGGCACTGCTCACCGTGCCCACTCTTCCATGGTTGGTGTCAACCTGCCGCAGAAGGCTGCCGGCTTCCTCATGAAGAAGGAGCTCGACTACTTCGCGAAGGCCCTCGAGACCCCCCAGCGCCCGTTCCTCGCCATCCTCGGCGGTGCCAAGGTCTCCGACAAGATCCAGCTGATCGACAACCTGCTGGACAAGGTCAACACCCTGATCATCTGCGGCGGCATGGCCTTCACCTTCAAGAAGGCCCTGAACGGCATGGCCATCGGCAACTCTCTGTACGATGCTGCCGGTGCCGCCACCGTTGACAAGCTGATGGAGAAGGCCAAGGCCAACAACGTCAAGGTCGTCCTCCCCGTCGACTTCATCACCGCCGACAAGTTCGACAAGGACGCCAACACCGGCTACGCCACCGATGCCACCGGCATCCCCGACGGCTGGATGGGTCTGGACTGCGGCAAGGAGTCGGTTGCCCTGTTCAAGGAGACCATTGCCGAGTCGCAGACCATCCTGTGGAACGGCCCTGCCGGTGTGTTCGAGATGGAGAAGTTCGCCTCGGGCACCAAGGCCACCCTCGACGCCGCCGTCGAGGGCTGCGCGAACGGTAAGATTGTCATCATCGGAGGTGGTGATACCGCCACCGTTGCTGCCAAGTACGGCGTCGAGTCCCAGCTGTCGCACGTCTCCACCGGAGGCGGTGCCAGTCTCGAGCTGCTTGAGGGCAAGGCTCTTCCCGGTGTGGTTGACCTGTCCAGCAAGTAAATGTGCTCTCTTGTCTCCTATTTTATGCCGCTTCGGTCGAATCGGTACTTTTGGGACAAAATAAGTCAAAAAAGATTACCTACACACAGAAAAAACATTGACCACCAAGAACTGTAATACAGGGCAACCCTCCGAATGAGCGGAGGTGTGCCGTCCACCATGATCATCATGAATCACTGCTTGTTTTCCTTTTCTTTTTTTTAATTGACATATTTGACAATGGCCATATTGTTCTCGTGATGTTTTTATTCGAAATGGGTTTTTTTGCCGGTACTTCTCTGTATATAAATCGTGTAAAACAAGGCGATTATCATTCATAACCATTGCCTGACGGACCCGTCCTGGTCTAACCAGGCAGTTCACGGTGCAGGATTCACGGAAAGAAAAGATGCAAGCATGCAAAAGGTAGTATTGAAACGTCATGTTATCATGATACAGGATTTTCTCGTTTGCTCTCACTTTTTAAACTGGGATGAAAATTCGTGAGGGAAAGGAAGGGTAAAAGTCTGCGTCTCCCTAGTCCAGATCCCCCATCCCCGAAAAAAAAGTCAAATACATCGAGATGGGCATGTATACCGGTTCAGTCCCGTCTCGCGGTGTTGGCTCCTGGTATGAACAAAAAGGAGGAGGAGGAGAGCGTGTTTGTATCGACGGCGGTTAAGGTCGTCAAGGGACACAAGAGAGCGTGAGAGGGCCTTTCATCGCAAAGGCCTCGTGCCTCCCCGTGACGTCGGCCGGCAGGCCCCGTTCGCTCTGTGGGGAGTTTACCGCTTCTTCGCAGCCTCGACCTTGCGCAGTTCCTCTCTGTGTAGAGAGAATATACCAGTTAGCTGTGTGTGCAATCGGGTGATGTTGGGAGGGCCGCCCGCCACTTCAGTCCCCGAGGCCGGAGTCTTTCAGACTGAGAGTCAGGTAGTGGGGGGCGGTGCTGCAAACAGTTGGGTCGTAAGTGGGATGCTGCGGTGAATCGTACCTTAGCTGCGCGGAAAAGTCGTCGCTCGTGTCGTCGTCGTCCCAGCTCTCCTCCCACAGGTGCTGGGTCGCGTTGCTGGCCGCCGCCTCGGACTCCTCTTCCGGCCAATCTAGAGAGAAACAGGTTAGTCATCCGAAACCCATGCTTCGCTCGCCGGCTCCCGGCCGTGCTCTAGTGGTATGCCAGTTTCCCCTCCAGCCAACGCTCCCCCCTCTCTCCATCTCTCCCTCCCTCTGGGCATGGCATCCAGCCTGCAGGCTACGGCGGGCCAGAGAGATGGAAACCAGCCGGTGTCTCGCAGGGACAGCAGCGACGTACCGTCCGCAGGGAAATCCTCAAACTCGTCGTCCTCGCCCACCGCCACCGCCGCCTTCGCAGTCTCGGGCTTCGGCTCGTCGGCGGTCTTTTCTTGCGTGGCCGCGGTCTTGGGGTCTGTGGACGCCATTATGGGTGAGGCTTGATGTGTGAAGAGCGAAAAAGAAAAGAGCGAAACGGAGAAGGCGGACAAAGGGTGGTCAGAGGCTGTTCGTGAACGATGGTGTCGGTGGTCGTCGGTGGTGGGTTGAGTTGAGAAGAATATGGGGTGTCGATGGTGGGGTGTTGTAGGTGAAGATTGAAGCTTGGTGGTGAGAGTCCCAAGGTTCGTGGGACGACAAGGCTGCAGATTGAATGACGGATGCGCAAGACGTGGCGTTGTAGCCACAAATCACGCCACACTTGCCACGGTTAGGGTTGGGTAAGTGCTTTCGGTGAGTGAAAACATACTTGTTGATGTAGCTAGAGGTAATTAGTCACGTGACCCTGGGAATCAGCTTCCATTCCTGATATTGGGGGTTCCGTTCATCTAGGGTAAGGGTTGCGCGGTTCCGCAGAATCTACTCATTCACATGGACACGAGATTGGCCAACATTGACCAGCTCCTCTCGGCGATTCACTCCACCGAACTTCAAGCAAAAGCATGTCACACCGGCCCTGGAGGCCACCAATAGTGGTTATTTACGTGCTCATGTGTCGAGGTGGAAACGACGTTCTTTCCAGCCCAGAATCTTGAAGCCGGAAACGCATCGGCGATAACGACTGGGGAGACTGTTATGCCGGGTCGGAGGTGAGACAACAGCAATGCTGTGGCTGTGTAACATGGCCGGCGGTAGCACCGGGGATTACGGGAACAGTAGGCGATGTGCTGTTGCCGACCGCGTACGAAAACGACGACTGGTAGAGCCCAAAGAGTGAGATTCACAGCATGCAGCTTCCCAGCTCTCACAGACGTACATACAGGACATGTGCGGTATCTCGCCGCACCAAAAACCACAACGAAGAATCACCCCCGGGCAACTGGAGGAAATTCCTGCCGGTGGATGAACCTGTTTGGCCGGGTCGGTGGCGAAAACCCCAAGAGGCCGAGCGAATAAGGTTTTGGCTTCTGCGGCGGCTCCATTCGCTGTTGTCAGTGGAGGAGCCGCCGCGGGCAAAACAAGCTGCATATCTTCTTTGCTGGACCGCTTAGCATAGAGTTGCAACGCTCCGGGGGGGAGGGGGGGGGCCTTTCTTTGTACGCGTGGACTTTGTTGCGGCTGTGTGTTACCGCCAACAGCTGGTGAGATTGGCAGCCGGTGGTGTCAACGAGATTTTCAGTCCGCCGGAAACCTGTCTCGTTGTCTTCGGAGGCATGTGAAGCAGGCTTTCATCGAGCCTTTCCGCGCTGGACTCTATTCCTGTCGACCTGGAAGTCTCCGTGGTCGGCGCTCGCTGTCCTCCGACTGCTCCCCACGGCCGCCAAGCGCAAGTCGTCGTATCGTGCTGTCGAGAGAATGCAACACTGCCGCCCTTGCGCCCGTATCCATGCCACCGACTGCCCCCAGAGCGTATGTCCCAGCATCCCAGCAAAACACAGAGCCTGACCGTTTTGATCTAAGCGGCCGTAATGCACAGAACCCAGAGAAACACTCGCAGCATAAACCCCAGCATTCGACGAACCAAGCGCTGGCCGCCGATATGCTTGCTGCAAGACTTGCACGAAAAAACAACCCCTGCGCGCCTGCGCAAATCCGAAACACGTCCCTCGCAACACTTGACACACTCACGGGGGTCGAAGAGGCAAAACGGCCAAAATTGGCTGGGATATCCTCCGTGTGGTGTTCTTGTTTCTTTGAAGAAGTTCGAATCTAGCTCGTGAAGGTGAAGATAATGATGGTTGGTTCTTGGGTGTAACATTAGGGGAAGGCACGAGCAGCTTCTCATTAAATAAAGGGGGAAGGAGCGTATCTGTCTAAGTGGGATATGCACTTACACGGTCCTTCTCGAGTTGTTGCATCGGTCCCGATATATGCATATCTTCGCTTCGGGCTTGGGATCCTTCAGAGTTGCTCCTCTTTCTCTATCTTTTTCTTCGCTTCTCCTCCTTTTGACCTGTGTCGGCCATTTCTTCCTTTCTCTTCTTCTTCATCCGTTTTCCTGTTTCTGTTTGTCAGTTTCTGAGTCTGGATTACTCTCCCTGTGCTTTTTCTGAGTGTTTCGTTTGTTTGACTCTGTTCTGTTAGTCTAATCTATCTTCCTCATCGTGATCGCCGGTTCTCGCTGTCACTTTGGCCTCACTCACGACCTCACCCATACCCTCCTCCTAATCCCACCAGATATCTTTCCGTCTGCTTCTTCGTCTTCTTTTCTCTCTCTCTCTCTTCAACTGATTCTATACATCGTTTTCCTGGTGCCCTAAAAATAGAAACATCACCGGCTGGCCCTCCATTAAGCGCCGAGCGCTCACACTCTGAAGCTCTTTGTTCTTCGGTCTTCTTTTCTTTTGTTCTTCCGTGGGGTCCTTGATGGTCCTTTTCTTCGATTCTTTGTTGTTCCGGCTCCTTAGCCCCGGAGTGTCTGTCATCCTTCTCAATCTCACCTCGCCTTGAGGGCCTTCTTCCCCAAAATCTGACATTACGCCGGCTCACACGTGCGACTTCGACCACTGCCTATATATCTGGCCGTGTCCGTCTGTGTGTGATCTACAAACATCCTGACTGGAACGCTTGCCAGATCTTCCCTTGCCATATTCTTTCTTTCTTTCTTTTTCTTCTTCTCCCGTACTTCTTCTTCCTCTTTCTCCCCATACCCTCCTCGTGACCACATACACGCACACATTCCAACCATGGCTGGCCGATTCTCGTGGTTCCGCTCGGCGGCCCCGGCCCCGGCCCCTGCCGCATCTACCTCCTCCACATCCTTCTGCACATCCGCTCCCGCACCAGTATCTGCCACCCAGACCCTCGCCCAAGAAATGGCCGATATCGAAGACGCCTTCGCCGCCACCGAGCTCATCATGAACGACGACCTTATCGGCGCCGAGGCCCGCCTCAAGTCCGGCGACAGCGCCTACCACCACCTTGCCAACGGCGTCGTCAACTTCATGCGCGCCGTGCTTGGCTTCGAGAAGGATGTCATGGCTGCCGCCTCCGCCGACCTCGGCCGGTGTGAGACTCGTGCTGTCGCCGATCACCGACGTGTGCAGCGCGATCTTGCTGCCCTCAACGAGTCCATGCGCTACCCGCCCGGAACGGAGTATAGCCTGGTGCTCGCCGAGGCCCAGCTCATGTCTGCCGTAGTCGGTGTCCTGCACGAGAGCGTCACCGAAGCCATCAAGAGCTTCTATAAGCTGCGGAAGGCCTATGTCGCCCTGGAGGCCATCATGGCGCTCGAGGCGAAGGCACGCCCTGTCTCTCCTCCTGCGCCTAAAGTAGTTGCTGCCGCTCCGGCTTCTAACTCTTCCCCGACCCCCTTGCCACAGCGCCCCGAGCTCGTCTCTCGCTCCATCACCACCACCTCAACCGCCACCACCGCCTCCGATATGACCTCGTCCTCGTCGCTGTCCTCGTCATCCACCTCTTCCTCGACCTCAGACCTGCTCACCGTCCCCGGCGAGACGTCTTCCGATTCCGGCCGCCGTCTGTCGCTGTCCTCCATCTCGTCCAAGACCTCTGCTGGCGATCTTGATGTCCTCACCGCATCAGATGCCGCCACGTCGGAGTACACCAACCCCCGCGACGTCTTCATTCACAGCGGCGCCAGCATGTGCTTCGGTATCCTGCTGTTCCTGTTCGACATGGTTCCCCCGTCGTTCGCCCGTATCCTGAACATGATCGGCTTCCGCGGTGACCGCTCGCGCGGAGTGAGCCTGTTGTGGGAGAGCACTAATTTCCCCAACGTGCACGGCGCCATCTCGGGTCTCGTGCTTCTGTCTTACTACAACGGCCTGCTGGGATACTCCGACATCCTTCCTACCGACGAGCATGCTAACCTCCCTGGTGCCGACATCGTTGGTGTTCCCCAGCGTCGCTGCGAGCGTCTCCTGGCGGACATGCGCGAGCGCTACCCGCGCGCCGATCTGTGGCGCATGGAGCAGTCGCGCATTTACGCCAATAGCCGCCGTCTGGCCGAAGCCATCGAGTGTCTCCGCGCCCCGTCTGACGCAAAGATCAAGCAGGTTGCCGCGCTACTGGCTTTCGAGCTGGCCATGGACGCCATGTTTATCCAGGACTGGGTGCTGACTAGCGAGGCCTTCACCGCCTGCATCGAAGTGAACTCGTGGAGCCCCGCCATGTACTACTTCATGGCTGGATGCGCCGAGCTCGAGCTGTACCGTGACGCATTCCACGGCTTGCGCCTGCTCTCGCAGAACAACGGCGAAGCCACCACACCTGCGACCGAGAACCTTGCCGCCGCCGCTGCTCGCCACAAGGCTACCGCCGAGGAGATGTTCCGCAAGGTGCCGTCATGTGCTGGTCGCAAGAAGATGTTTGCCAAGCAGCTGCCGTTTGAGCAGTTTGCCCTGCGCAAGCTTGCGCGGTGGGAGGAGCGTGCGCGCACATTCGGTGTTCCGCTGGCGGATGCTATTGGTATTAGCCCCGTGTCGGAGATGCTGTACCTCTGGAACGGCTCCAAGCGCATGAACGCTAATGAGGTGCACTCGGCCATTCGCCTGCTGGACTGGGACCGCTTGACGCTCATTCCCGAGAGCGGGAGCGAGTCTAGCTCCAGCAAGAAGGGCCCTAAGGCCGCTCTCGATGCTGTGATGGCCACACCCGATGAGACTGCTGGCCGGGCTGTGTGCCTGGCTGCGTTGATGCGCACGCTGGGCGATACGGCGGGTGCGAGAGACGTCCTGGATAAGGAAGTGTTCAAGTTTGACAAGTAAGCTTACAGCCCCGTCGAGAAAACCCGAGTATCCGATCACTGACATCTTGCTCTCCCTTAGGTATGTCTTCCGCAACAAGGACGACTGGATCATGCCGTCCGCCCACTACGAGGTGGCTGTTGCCGCCTACTTCGAAGCCTGCCCGTTGGAGGGCCTCGACGAATCGCAGTTCTGGCCTTCTGACGAGGAGGTGGCGGATGATGACAGCTCGTCGGAATCTGATGACGAGCCCAACTCGCCTGTGTCGGCCGAAGAGGCTGCTGCTATGGCCGAAGAGGATGCAGAGGCACGCGCGCAAGAATGCCGCGCGGCGGCCGACGACTTCCGCCGCACCAAGATCGCGGAGGCGCAGATGCACCTCGACCGCGTGGCCAACTGGGAGTCGTTTGTGCTGGACGGCCGCATTGGCATGCGTCTGCAGAGCGGGCTGGTGACACTGAAGTGGTTCCGGGAGGCCAAGGGCTTTTAGGCACCGACTTTTCTCTTCTTTTTCTATTCTTTTTCTTTTCTTTTTCTTCATTTTCCATCTTTTCTTCTCTCCTTTTTGTTCGGGATCCTCTACGGTTCAGGAAACGGACACGGGTTTTATTATCATTATACATACATACGGGTGTTTTTTACTGGGTTACTCAGGATGTATTTCCTTAACACTTTTCGGGTTCATTGGGGGATTGGGACTGGCTTCTTCTTTTCGTGCAATATTCTTTCTTGAAGAGAGAATCCGGCTTTTGGAGAACGCCGTGGAAATCTAGATGATGATCCTCACTTCCAGCTTGTTTAATTTGCGTGCTCTCTGTGTCTCTCTGGCTTTCCCGATGCCGAACAGACAAGATGGAGGAGAATTCTCCCAAGGTTGCTCGGATCCCGTTCTCGGTCGGAGCAACCGGAGAGTTGCAACTAGAGAGAATAACGTGGCTCCTGCGACAGCTCGGAATATCCGCATAAAAGACGCTGTTGGGATGCCAGGGTCCAATATTCTCCTTATGACATACAAACATCGTCCATAATTAGCTTTCGAGTATCGTACAGAGTAAAAGTTCAGTTCATATCTCCCTGGACATACGCATCGAGAATCGACCCGTAAAGCTGCCCCGGACCCCCCTCCGGCGCATCCACCACCCCCGTATTCCCGAACAACACCGCCCGAAGCCGGCGACACGCCGACCCGACCACGTCTCCCACCGCCGGCGGGAATTCCCCGATCAGCTCCTCTATCAAGGTGACCGTCATGCCCGCAGTCTTCGCCAGGAGCGTTGAACTCGAGATCTGTGCTCTCCCGCCGTTGCAGCGGGCTACGGGCGGCAGCGCCGGCCGCCCGCTCAGTCCTGCTGCCGAGCGCGTTGTGCCGGGCCTGCCGCGCACACAGCCACACCAGCACGGAGAACAGCGACTCTAGGTCGTGGCGGTAGGTGTACGGTGTCCCCGCGCGCACACCCCAACAGCCATCGTCGAGCAGCTCCGTGGTGGTCCGGAAGTCTCTGCTGACACGGCTAGCGGGGAAAGTCACCGCGGCAGATACGGGTTTCCTGTGGGCCATCGCTCCGCGAGACACGCCGTCTGCCACCTGTCTGTGTCTGGGAACTGGCATGTGCGTTGGGAGCACCAGGCCGGCGCGCAACTCGCCATTGCTGGTGATATGCCAGTACGCCCCCGCGCGCCACGCCCTACACACCCCTCAGCCTTCAGCAAGCCGGGGAAGCTCAACCTCCGGCGTCCGCGTATCAGGTGTCTGCGCAAACTTGGCGCGGAAACCACGCTGTGTGCGGAGCGGGCGTGCTGTAAGAAGTCTCAGTTGAAGCGGCTCTCATCGAGTGATGTCTTTGGTTCCCTAACAACGACCGATGGGGTTCTGGAAAGCCACACCCACCTGCCATTTTCCTTGTCCTTACCCTGTTTGGCCGTACTGGTGATATGCATCTTGTAGCCGGTCATCCCAGGAACTGGAGCCAGTCCCTGACCAGCCCCAGCGGATGGGAAGCTTGGCCACACCTCCCCCTGCCAGCTTGCCGTCGGCGTAACGAACTTCTCCCAAAGCCCACACACATACCGGAAGGTGCAGGTTTCCAGGTCTCGGAAAAGCTCTCTCTCCGTAGCGGCGTGGGCCTCGCCGGTGCTCTTGACCAATAGTCCGAGCCGGACCCCGGACGGGAGAGCGTCGAGCAGATCGAGCATGGCGGCCCCCAGACGGCGGCATCGGGGGGCGCGGTTGGCGATGCGCTCAGCGAGAGGCCGGAACGAGCTCAAAGAAACTTGGCCAGCGAGAAAGCTCCGGTATGACGCGAGAATCCCGGTTCCGGTCGTGCCGTTTCCGTCGGGGAGAAGGGAAAGCTAAATGCCAGAGCAGAGAGGCTCAGGGCCGCCATCATCCCTCTCACAACCTCAGGACTCTCCTTGCGGGACTCTCCTAGTAGCTGATTGACAGAACCAAGGCGATCTCCAAGCTATCTCGCGATGTCATCGATCTGATCTCTTGTCAGAGACATGCTGGGCAGAATGAATTAGGCTTGCTAATTTGACTAGGCCAAAAAAAAGAAGAAAAGAAAAGCAGACGACGATTCAATTGCATGTCGTCTTCATGGTCGCTTAAAAATCATAACCGCCAGCTCCTTCCTCTGCTTCGGTAGATCATAAACGCCTGCTCCTTCCTGATGCTTTACTGGGACCTGGCCGGGGCGGATTTCGGGCAGAGGTCAACGGTAAGAGGGATAATAGCCTCTGCACGTGATTTTATAGAACCTATTACTTAGCTCAGTCCAGTATCGCAGATCACGGTGAGATCGACATCATCAGCGATAGAGTGTGTGTATTTCATAGTCGGTACTGTACATACATACTCCCACTGCGGGAGCAATTTGTTAGTCCCTGGGCAAAATACCGGGAAACTGGACGGACGAATTTCCCAAGTACCGAATCCATGTTTTGGGTTCCCAAGTCCCAAATAAGCCAGAGACTCATAACAGGAGCACAGAAAACACACCGAGGAACAGGGAACAGCGGAGGTGGCGCATATTTTGAGCAATCTTCAACTGGGTCGAATCACTAGGACTTACGAGGACGACCAGGCTGCTGTGATGATACGGTATAATGCGATGGAGGCAAATGAGGACAGGACAGGGTTCTTTCTACTGCCTCGAGAACTGCTTCGTCAGCTGGGACATTGTGACGTGAATACGAACGAGTAAGTCGAATACTGAGGAGGTGGATAAAACACAGGCATAATAGTGTCCAGCTGGCTGACACCGAGAAGCCGGCATGTGCCATCTGGAACACTGTCTCGTCGCCGATATGACGGCCGGCGGCTTTCTTCTCACCAAGCCCGCCATGTCTCCAAGTAAAACATCGGCAGAAGAAAAAAGATGAGTCCAGTAGAATGCACTTGTAGGCCGCTTAAGCTGAAAGACATGTCGCTTGAATGGCAGGCGAATAGACTGGCGGAATCAGGGCCGGAAATAATAACCAGGCGGCGGCACATCGCACACAGCACACACACACACAGAGAGAGAATCAAAACGTCGCTTGTGTGTGTACCTGCGGCACATTCGTGGTCAGCCTCCACGACCAGCAAATGTTTCCAGTTTCCACCACTGGCTAAAACCAGAAAAAGAAAACATGTTCTTGCTGGGCTAGACTCGACCTGGCTGCGTTTTGTGGGGAGGAGGAGATTGGGATGACAGGAAAAAACCATGATCGGCGACGGTGAGCAGACCTCCAGCCCCGGCCGTAATCACACATCCTCCTTTCTCCCCATTTCTGCCGCGTTGTCTCGTTCGGATTTTGCTGGTCTCTTGACCAGCAGAATTTTCTTTCTTCGGACGGAGAGGGCTGGTCGGAAGTGCTGTTAATATAAACGTGGTGGCGGTAGCAGTCGAGCGCGGGCCTCCTTTTCTGCAGAAGCGCTGCATATTATACGGTCAGTGCCAACACACACATATAAGGGGAAAAAAGGGAGGCGGGAATAGGTATGATTTGCTTTGCTATGACTTCAGGACATGCATAGTTGCATGCTCGTGTAGACTTTCGCTTGCTATTAGATCATCACAGCCGCAGAACTCTGGCAATACGATGCTGGCACAATACTGACCATACCATATATTACAAACGAGTCTGTATGCACGCGCATAGGTTTTGGAGTGGAAACTGGGCAGTGATGCACTTCCGCTCTCTAGCTATAGCGAACATCTGAGACTTGATGGATTTGAAACAAGACCAGACCCGCGTCGACTTCACAACCCACAGAGAAAGCCACACCGACGAGCAGCCGTCTGTATGCTTTTTCGCGCTGAACTGTTTCGCTGGCTGGATCACCAATATGGGTTCAGTTAGCCATTTCCGCCCTATCCCAAAACCGGGATAGCCTCAACTTGACGTTGACAGTACCGACCAAGTACCTATCTGCCAGAGTGGGCGAGGCCAAAGCCCAGACTCCTTTTCCCACAGTACTTCTGCAGTACAAGTGGCGGGTTCCCCTGCATATTTGGATCCAGTCAGTCCCTGGACCGGTGTTTCTTTTACCCCTTGGTGCCTGGCTGGATGGGCATTTGGTGTGATGTTGGTGCAGGATTGACTTGATGGGCAGAGCTGGTTCTGGGTGATAAAACAGTGCTTCTTCGTTTCCTACATGGGAGAGTAAGACATCAAGCCATGCAGAGAAGAGACCGGGATAAGACAACATGACATAAGTGATTGCAGGTGGGAGATTGGCAAAAAATGCAGTGTTTCCTGCAAGGTGGCTGCATCAAGTGCTTGTTTGTGGCTCGTCTGCCATGATTGCTGAGGCGAAGCGTGGGAAAGCCAGAGAAGAGAGGAACGTCGAACTTATATGTCGTTCCCCACGGCAGCTCATCCAGTCGCCGACATCGCAGCTTCACATCTCGTGCCTTCCTGCTGCTTGTCCATCGCAGCTTCTCCTTCTTCTCTGGCTCCTGCCTCTTCTCCCCCCCCAACGCTTTCACTTCCGGTCCTCTGACGTCTGACTCAACTTCCCTAGTGAGGCAAGAACTCTGACGGTCGCACCTGCCCTGAACCTGAATCCCGAAATAAGCTTTAATTACTGGATGTGGAACTGAATTTCAGCACTAGCACAGGAAGGAAACAAAGGCCCCCGAAGGAACGACTCTTTCCACTCCATCCATTCTCCAGGGAACCCGGAGAGCGAAAAGCTGGTGGTCCCTGTTTCCGTGGCTCCTTCAACTCGATCCATTCTGTTGAGAGAGACGGAGAAGCTTGAAGAACAATGTCGATGGCGTAACTGCAATTTACAGGGCAGTCGGGAACGCGTTTGTTCCTTCCGTTACCAACCAACTGGTTGATATTACATTACTGTACATACAGCAGTCACGATCTGTATCGGCCGATGGTTGCTCTTTCCCCTTCTTCTATTCTTCTGTGTCTCTCACCTTGCATTTTCTTCTCCCTCTCTTCCTTCCGTTTTCTCTCTGCTCTTCTCCCTCATCCCTTCCTTCCCCCATCAAACGCCTTTCCTTATCTTATCAGCCTCGTGCTGTGTTTCTTTTTCTTTTTCTTCTTCTGTTCCTTTTTTTTCTCTTCTCCTTTTTCCCTTGATATTCTTCCCCCAATTCCCTCTTCTCTCTCGCTCGTTTCCTCCCATCTTGTTTCTCCCCCTCTATATTTCTTCAAATTCCGCTTGGACTATACGGGTTCCATTCTATCGTCATCTATCTTGAAACTAGATTTCTCTCGCTTCCTTTTTGGATCTCGCTGGCCCCATTTTCTAGCCTTGAATTGACAATCTTACCCAATTTTTATTTTGGAGATAATCCTCACATCACCTCTTCTCACATAGTTGACTACTGTATACTCCGATACTTCTCTTCCCGTCTCTTTGACTCTGTGCTTCTTTGTATACACCCCCCTCGGAATCTCTACCCTCCCTCCTTCACATACGTCCACAGACACAGTGCAAATCCCCCAAATCTCGCTCTCGGTATTACCTTACATATTCAAGACAGCACGACAGTACGCATTCCTCCACGCACTTTATCTCGCCTATTCTCGCTCCCGCTTTGTGCCTCCAACCTGCACCGACCCTTTGCTCTGCACATACCCCATTACCATCAACTTTGGTTGGCTGGTTGTTGCGTGCGTGTGTGTCTGTTCGTCGCAGTGTCATTTTCCGTCCTCATCGCCCCTCGACTCTTCTCGTCGCCCGCTGAGATTCGTCTATTTCGCCTACCTATCCTCGGCTGGGGCCCTTTGGAGCTGTTCTCCCCACCACATACTCAACCGTACTGTATGCGCTCATTTACAGCATCTCAACCATAATTCTCCCCCCCCTACACGCGGCCCGCTGGACTCTTATCTGACTCTGCCCACATTCCCTCGCTAGACAATCTGCGCTCAACAAAACCAACACCAAGCTCCCTCACTCACTATTGTGCACTCCCGTCGTTTCTCCTGTCCATCCTCTTTGTTCCAATTGACCGGTCGTGCTTAACCTGCAGTAGCTCTGACTCCGTTCTCTTCTGCGCCGTCCTCCCTCCACTTTCGTCAATACTGTACCCCTGATTTCTCCCCTACGCGAAGCGAGCTCCATCCAGATTCCCCGGGGCTTTTTTTTTTTTTTTTTCAATTCGTTATTTCTCTCTTTTTTCGCCCTTCCTCCTAGCAAGCATATCTGTGGCCTCATCTATCTTTTCTTCAAGGCTGATAAAACAACTCTTCGGACTTCGGCCAAGATAAATCGCCTTGTTTTACGAGCGCTTTCTTTTTTTCTTTCTTTTCCATACACCCCAATTCGTCTTTTAATTGCCTTCTATTCTTATTCGGTGGACACGGTCTTGTGTACTTCCACTCACCTGTCACCTGTGCCCATAGCACCTGTCAGAGAAATTGCTGTTCCTGCAGCACCTGCATCGCATCCCCTGACACCATGGATTACAGCGCAGGTTCCGTTCCCCCTATCCCAAAGCAGACTCGCCAACACTCGCGTCAAAAGTCTCTTCAGAAACATAGCCATTTCTCTGCCACCGCCGCATCGGCTGCTGCCAACGCCGCATCGTCTTCAAGGCCGACTCCTGATGCTTCTTCCGGATCTGCTTTTCCTCCTGCTTCGCCCGAAGTCATCTCATCTCTCATCACTAGCTTAGACATTTATTCCAAGCCCTCTGGCACCCGCCCGGATTCTTCTTTCCTTAAACCACTAAACTTCAGTCGGGACGGTAGCTTTGGCGTTGACTACGGTGCTTTTCTCCAACCCTCTCTCCAAGATCTTAAGGCTGCTCTCCCCGAATCTCTCGATGAGCTTGCCGCCAGCCCACCAGTCATCAAGACGGCGAAACCTCCCTCTGGATTCTCTCCCATCACTGCCCCTAAATCTCCAAACAGCAAGGAAGCCTCGGGCCTGAAAAACATTCTACGCTCTAGCTCCCGACCATCGTCTAAGGGTTCTGTCGGCTCGAAAGATGATACCCAGAGCATAGGTAACCTATCAATTGAACGTGGCTCGACATCGACTCCAGAACTGCATCGCTCCGGCTCACACGATAGCTGGGGCAAGAAACAAGGCCGCAGCCAGAAGGGCCTGATGTACATGAGCTCGAAGGAGAGGCTTCGGGAGAAAGAGATGGAAAAGAAGCGATCCAACATCGGCGCCGCCGGACCAAGTGGCAGCGCCGCTGCTGGAGCCATGGGCATCCGTCCCGACAGTATTCTTGCCGATATGCCGATTTCCGAGGAACAGTCGACCACCAGCGAATCTCCAACAAAGGACAACCTGCCGAGTCCTACCACCGACGGGCCGCAGCCCAGCCCCCGAAATATTCCCGCCCGTGACTCGTCACTGCGCAAGACCGGCTCTAACGCGAAACGGTCCTCTGGCCGGAATCCTCGCAACAAGCTCGACGGCGAGAACGCCATCCCAGAATCATCAGAGGCCGAGACCCCGCACCCGAAAGACTCTCAGCGTCGCCGGGGGGGAAAACACCCAACACGTCTCTCTGACAGCAATATCCCCCACCGGCGTGCCTTAGACTCGCACAACCTCCCCACATCTCCTACTGATTATACCCACACACTCTCTCTGACTGCCAGCTCCCCCAGTCGCCAAAATGGCAAGGGCAGCCGCGACGAGACACGAGGAATTGGTATCGCCATCTCCGGTGACGACCACGAGGCCGACGACTCAGCTCCATTTCCGTCCGTGGCTCAGGGGAGACGGAGAGACCACAGCCATGAACGGAGTGGTCGGAGGTCAGGCCGCTTCACCCCTGACCAGCCGGACACCCTCCGCGTGAAGCGGAGTAGCTCCAAGTTAAAGCGCATGTCCAATGGCCCGACAAGTCCTAGGATCGACGAGGATACCGACAAGCGAGATGGTCGCTCCCCCGAGCCAACCATGCCAGCAGGGTATGAGCGGCCACAGAGTGCAGACTCGATTGACGATGCGGTGGAATCATACCTATGTTCCCCGCGACTCTCCCAGAGGATCCGCCATCCCCAGACGGGACGTGTGATCTCGTTTTCCGAGGTTGGAGATTCCGAAGGTTCCGCCGTGTTCTGCTGTGTAGGTATGGGACTCACGCGGTACATCACCGCATTTTATGATGAGCTGGCGCTCACTCTCAAGTTGCGGCTGATTACACCGGACCGCCCTGGTGTTGGAGACAGCGAGTCTTATGTTGACGGAACGGCGACTCCTTTGAGCTGGCCTGGTAAGAACTTTTCTCCCCTTTCACCGTCTTTGTGACGTCCTTGGTCTTTGCTAGGACCAGTACAATATGATGAACTATGTTGCTAAGCTAAGTTTGGGAAAAAAACTAGATGATGTGTATGCTATTTGCCAAGCACTCAAGATCAACAAGTTCTCAATCCTTGCCCACTCGGCTGGAGCAATCTACGCCCTTGCCACAGCGCTGAGAATGCCTCAGCATATCCGCGGCCGAATCCATCTTCTTGCGCCATGGATTCCCCCCTCGCAAATGAACGTCTTCGGAACCACACAGTCCCTCCCGCCATCGAATGCGATCCCAACGTCCCAAAGAATTCTTCGGGCTCTTCCGACGCCCCTTCTTAAAGCAGCCAACAGCTCGTTCATGTCGGCTACTAGCAGCTCCATCACTAGCTCGCTCCCCAAGACACAAAAGCGTGGAAAGCGGAAGTCGAACACCGGAAAGGACACGCCGACTCTGGCCAATGGCCAGCGAGGTGCCAGTGCAACGCACGCCGCCCAAACCGATAAAGAGAATGTGGCGGCGCACGCGGATACAAAACAGACCGACAAGCCCGATGTGACTGATGCCATGGCTGCCGGTGCGGCGTCGGCGACGGCTATGGAGAACATGGATCTTGTGCGGCCTACGGGAACTACGGGACCGCGCAAGACTGACTCGACAGTGCTGGCGGCGGCGGCTGATGCGGTTGCCGACAAGGAGCGACAGCTGATCTACGATACTCGACTCACCCATGCCATCTGGGAGCTGGCGACCACGGGAGCGAACCCGGCGGTGGATCTGCTGGTGTGTCTCGAGCGCAGACACACCATTGGATTCCGGTATGTGGATATCACGCGGCCGGTGGTGATTCACCACGGCTCGCGGGATACCCGTGTGCCCGTGGAGAACGTCAAGTGGCTGGGCAAGACGATGCGCCGATGCGAAGTGCGGGTTCTTGAGGGTGAGGGCCACGGCCTGATGGCCAGCGCGACGGTCATGGGTTCCGTCCTTATGGAGATCTCCAAGGAGTGGGACGACTGGATGCGGGTCACGGGTAGCAGCGGCGGTTCGCGACCCACGGAGCGACCTCGCCGGGGTACGCTTGTGCGGTAATCCGATGTCCGCTTCATGCCAGTGCTTTATATCCCGGGGTTATGCCTCTTTTCTCGCATTTTCCCTTTTTTAAAATTTTTTTTTTATTCTTCCCGCACCCTGTTTTGAATGCTATATTCCCCAGTCGTCTCTCTCTCTCCTGAGATGATGATCGACTAATATCC
The DNA here is from genome assembly GCA_001510565.1 of Knoxdaviesia proteae. Classification (NCBI taxonomy): domain Eukaryota; kingdom Fungi; phylum Ascomycota; class Sordariomycetes; order Microascales; family Gondwanamycetaceae; genus Knoxdaviesia; species Knoxdaviesia proteae. Next base: position 102,969 of record LNGL01000050.1, read on the forward strand.
CTTCGCGTTGTTTTCCTGGTCTTGGGCCTGTCGGATCTATTGCTCTTCTTTTTACCCAGCTGATTTCTTGTTCGTTCTATCATGTATTGCCATGGACTCTTCTTTTCGATCTTCGGTTTCCTCCTGTTTTGAGCCAGCATGTACCAAAAGCTACGGCACGCACTTGTACTCCCTTGCATATCTCCTTAATTTTCCTAATGTCAGAATCTTCTCTTGTGTTCGATAGACTCTCTCGTTTGCATCTCATATCTCTCAGTTTCAGGTGTTGTTGTTCCATTTCATGTTACCAAGACATTTCCGCCACAGGTTGTGAGTGTTTGCCGATTTATGTGTGTGTCAACTGTAAATGGAGAGGGCCGGCACAGGTGGGGCCGGAGCGGATACGGAACATGACTGCGAGTGAAGGGATTGGTGGGCTTGTATGTGATTCAAAGTCAGATCTGCCCGCAATTATCTGCAGGATCCCGTTACAGCGAGCGGTCACGGCACTGCATCTGGTCTGGAACAAGCATCAAGAGGTGAGCGTCTTGGAGTCAGACCGCAGACTCATCATCACATGACGGACGGCACGTGAGCAGCCTCGAACCCTAAGTCTGCTACGCTCATTTTTCTGCCGGCCAATCATGGATCCCCGCCTTGTCTTTCCCTCCTGACCGCCTTTTTCTTCTGAACCTCGCTCCCACTTTTTCTTTTCTTGGGCGTGCTTGATCTTTCTTCCCTCCTCCAACTACCGATCTTATCGTTTTTCCATATCAACCAACAACCGTGCCAAAGTCTCGCCAAGTTCGCTGTGGTTTTTTCTTTCGGGTCCTTTGTGGCTTTTCGGTATCTTACTCGACATTCTCGGCTTCCCTTGCGTCTTTTACGTCTTTTCAACTACTCCGGTATGTCTATTTGCGGCTTTGGGGGATTTCCCTCTCGCCTGCCGGTTTTCTTTTGGCTATTTCATGTTCTGTGGGTGCTTGAGATGACTAACTTATAACACCGTGATCTTCTTACTTCAGCAGTCCTGTCGCAATCGTGAGAGTCACCACTTGTCGCAGCATCTTCCTACGAAAGGAGTCCTCATAAGTGCTTGCTGTTTTCTCTTTCCTGCTGCTTCTCGAATCCTCGCTCTCAAACCCTATAAGACGTGCCTTCTTTGCTCCAACCCTCTAAAGCCCTCGATCACGGCAATCATAGCGATGACCTTGACTCCAACATCCGCCGAGACCAAGTTATTTCCCGACAGCATTGATATTGTCTAGGCCGTGCCTACGGTATTCTTTCGACCTGTGTCGAAATATCAATCTTTACCTCATATCGTCCCTCCCTATAGTCGACTTGGCCGCCCATCACCATGTCGTCCTTTCTCACCCCTGCGAAGCGGCCACAGCAGGGCACGGCGATCCGGCCCCGAGCTCTGCAACGCCCCAACCCGGTGCGCATGGCCCGCGAGAACGAAGAGCGTCGCCAACGAGCTGCGTCTGTCGGTCTCAACGCCGCTGCCGTCAAGTCCTCAGCCACACCCATGCCATCGTCTGGCCGCATGCAGTGTCCCAACAAGAGCTGTCCGAAACCCGATGTAGTCGACGGCATCTGTCGGTCTTGCGGTCGTGTTGTTGACGACAGCAACATTGTTTCCGAAGTTCAGTTCGGCGAGTCCTCGTCCGGTGCCGCCATTGTGCAGGGTAGCTATATTGGAGCTGACCAGGCCGGTGTCCGCAGCCTGGGCCCCAACTTCCGTCGTGTGGGCGGGTCCGAGGACCGCGAGAAGTCGCTGCGCGAGGCGCGTCAGCTGATCCAGGGATTTGCGCAGCAGCTGAACCTGAGCGAGGCGCTGGTGAACTCTGCCGTGCAGGCCTTCAAGCTGGCGTCCAACGCCAACTTTGTGCAGGGCCGCTCGCTGCACGGCGTGGCGGCAGTGTGTCTGTATGTGGCGTGTCGCAACGAGCCGCCGTGCAAGATCATGCTGCTGGACCTTGCGGATCTGGTGCAAATCAACGTGTTCAAGCTTGGCCGAACCTTCAAAGCTTTCAACAAGGCCATCCCGATCTGCAGCGGTGGCTTCGACCCGGTGTACCCGGAGGACCTGATCTACCGGTTTGCCACCAAGCTGGAGTTCCATAACATGACGACCAAGGTTGCCGAAGACGCTGTCAGACTGGTGCGCCGCATGAGCCGTGACTGGATGGTTATGGGCCGCCGGCCGTCAGGCATCTGCGGCGCGTGTCTCCTCATGGCGGCGCGCATGAACAACTTCCGCCGCACCGTGCGCGAGGTGGTGTACATTGTCAAAGTCACCAACCATACCATTCAGAACCGCCTCGAGGAGTTCAAGTTCACCGAATCGAGTGCCATGACGGTCGAGGACTTCTTGACCCAGGATCTCCTGGAGTCGTCGCACGACCCGCCGTCGTTCTACAAGAAGACCGAGGAGTACCAGTCCAGGATGCGCGAGAAGAGTCGCAAGCGGAAGCGCACTGCCTCGGTAGCTGCCCCAGCATCTGAGACACCCGGCCCGGATGCCGCTGCTGTCCCGGCTGACCAACAGACTGCTGCCCGGCCCCGCATTGATGCTGATGGATTTGCCATTCCTGCTCTTCCGGCCAGCCAAGTGCTTGCTGATGGCAATGTCCCCGATCTTGAAGAACTTACTACGTTTGATAGCGACGCCGCTTTAAACCAGCTAGCCCAGAGTTTTGGTGACCAAGTCGCGCGTCTCCAGGGGAACACAAAGCCCAAGCCACTACCCGGCAAGGAAGAATCCACCGTTCCTGAAGAACAGAAGCAGCTGGAGCCGGGTCAGGAGCAGCGAGGTGAGGACTCGGCGGAGCTTACCAAGAACGGCACCGTCCGCAAACGCGCGGCGCGTAAAGCCCAGCCTCAGCTCCCCGTCGACGAGGATTGGGAGGAAGATGAGGCCGACCTCGAAGCTCAGATCTCGGAGATCTTCAACGACCCGCACACGCAGGAGCACGCGAGCGCATACACGACGGCGCAGGCGCGAGCCGAACAGCACCGCCAGTTGGCGCTTGCGGCGCAGCCGCCGCGCGACGTGTCGATGAACCCGGAGATCGGCGAGGACGAGTTTGCGCACGACCCGGAGGTGAACAACTGCCTGCTCAGCGAAGAAGAGACACGCATGAAGGAGCTGGTGTGGTCGAACGAGAACAAGGACTGGCTGCGCAGCCAGCAGGAGAAGGTGTTCCGGCTGAAGCTGGCGGCCGACAAGCCCAAGCAGACGCGGCGGCGCAAGAAGCGGCCGCGCATCGGCGAGGGCCAGACGTCGCCGGCCAGCACGCCGGCCGATGCGGCGGTCTCGGTGATCAAGGAGCGCGCGTGGTCGAAGCGCATCAACTACGACGCCATCCGCAGCCTGTTCGACGTCGGCGACACCACGCCCGACGACGACGACACCGACGATGCGCGCAGCGCTGCTACCACCACCGCTGCGCGCTCAGCGGCTGCGGGCAGTGTCGCCGGCCGGTCGGTGGCTGATGACGACGACGGGCCCGGCAGTCCTCCTGGATCGGACGATGAAGAGGAGGAAGAGGAGGATGTGGATGATGAGGACGGTGGCGAGGAGGAGGAGTTTTACGGCGAAGACGGGGGTGAGGAGGAGTATGACCAGGATGAAGAGGTGTACGATGAGGAGTAAGCCTCTTTTTTTTTTTTGCTTTCTATTCTGTTATGCGTCTTCAGTCTTGGGATGCAAGTGTGTTATTGAGGGAGGAGTTTAAACTTTGGCGTACATTCGAGAGCCTCTGGACGTCTTGTTGGCCTCGTGGGGGGAGTTTCTACTGGTTATTCTGGGCATAAGCACGTTTCCTCCGCTTCATTGCTTGCGGGGTTATGGAGGTTATCTTCGGTAGCATCATCTTTGGTTTTTATGTTTCTTTTTCTTTTCTTTTTTCTCTTTTTTCTTTCTTTTTTTCTCTTTACCGGTAGTATGCTGCTGCCTACGTGTTCGTTCTGATGTAGTGTCTCTGGAAGGGCCTGTGGAGATACAAACGCCCAATGGGGTGCTCAAAGTACGTAAAAAGAAAGGAGGGGGCCGTCGAGCGATTTAGGGTGGTATCCCGAACCCCGTATAAAGCGGATCCCCCACCGGGTCAAGTGACGCGCCCGCCATTGCAGCGCCGCACGGGAGCCGGAACGGCGCGCCGGGGGGGCCGAAGCGGCGTTTACGGCAGATGGGGGGGTGTTTAATTTTTATTTTTCCAAAAAATATTTTGCTTAAATAAATTGGTTTCTGGACCTGCGATTCAAAACGAGGGATACCCCGCATGTATTTTATATAAATCAAGCTCTTATTCTCTGGTCTCGGATTTTATTCCCCGGTCTTTCATCACTAAGCTTCGGAGTAGATGCCCCGCGAACTGAACCCTAACCCACAACCCCGCCAACCACCACCATACACGATGAGCTCCCTCGCCGGCCCCATTGAAGCCGCCCCCGGCACCGATCTGTGGCGCAAGCCGCCGTCAACCGCCGTGTGGAACGGTATGTGAGCCCCGGCCTTGATCTCCCAGTGCCCGTCCCGCGCCGGGTGCACCCAGCTAACCGCCACGGGTCTCTCTGCAGCACCCACGCGTCTCTCGCCCGCACACCCCGTCTCGTGCTTCCACAGCGCCCGCGTGACCATCGCCGGCGCGTGGGAGCACCGCTACGACCAGGCCGGGCTGGTGCTGCTCTTCGCGCCGCCGGCTGCCGAGACCGCCAGCGCCAGCCGCGCGGAGCCGGCGAAGTGGATCAAGGCCGGCATCGAGCTGTACGCCGGCGCGCCGCACGTTTCGGTGGTGGCGTGCGATGTGTGGGCCGATTGGAGCGTGGTGCGGGCCGCCGCGGGCTCCTCCTCCACCACCACGCTGGTGGCGCGTGCCGCGCGCGACGAGCTGGGCGCCTCGCTGTGGGTGTTCGTCCTCGGCGACGACCAGAACGAGACTCCCGTCCGCGAGATCTGCTTCCCGGCGGCGCTGGCGGATGGCTGGACCGTGCAGGTCGGCGTCATGGCGGCGCGGCCGTTTGCCGAGACGCACGAGCGGTTGAGGGCGGAGATTGTGGCGTTTGCCGTGGAGTGGAAGTGATTTCGCTTGTCCAGACGGCCTGTGCGGAACGATCCTCCGGGTGAATGTCCAACATAATAACACTATCTACGCGTTGGGTTCACAGCAGCATGGCATTTCACCGAACAGATATAGTGGCGAAGGGGGAAACCAGTGTATTGTCTAAGTTGAAAACGAGGACCCCAACAGGGGCGGGCAAACTCAATCTGCAACACCCGTTTCGCAACTTGAAGCCACAATCAACCCAGGCTGGCTAGATTGTATTGCAACCCCGTATAAAAGATTTCCACGTAATAACAGCCGGTGAAAACCCCCTCCAAGGAACCCTCTCCTCTCGTGGAATCCATCAAGACCACCTCGACAAAGAAAAAGATGGCATTCTCGGAAAAAAAACAAAACAGGAGCGAGGGTGGTGGTGGAACAGCCCCGAGAGGAGGGGAAGAGAAGAGAGAAGAAGATGTGAGAGATAACCGGAGGACCGAAGAAGAAAAAAAAAAGAAATTGCCAGAAAAAAGAAGCAGGGCGGAAAACCCGGGTCTGGCGGTCCTGACCGCCGGGAAACGCCGGACCGCCGGTCTTTTTTTTTTTTTTTTTTTTTTTTT
>LNGL01000050.1:108795-143420 GCA_001510565.1 Knoxdaviesia proteae
TTTTTTTTTTTTTTTTTTTTTTTTCTCGACTGTAAGTTGCGGAACCGCAAAAGAAAAATGACGAGTGTGCTCTCAATCTGTAAGGATGTGCAGGAGGGGAAAGAAAACACAGAAACAAAAGCAACAACAACAGACCCTTGACCGGACCAGTTTTTCTCTTCCAGCGATTTCCCGTCTCTGTCAATTGCATGAACACCTGGATTAATATTTCTAGAACACGAAAACAAGCAAGCACAATGGACAAAGGAAAACGGCGTTTCTCAAACGAGTGTGGGTGGAAAAAAAAAAAGAAAAACAAGTGATTTCCGAAAAAGGGGGACGGTGTGATGCTCCGTTTAGGGTTTCGCATCCCCGGTGGAGATGATTGGGAGGGTGTAGTGAGACACGGTAGGAAAAAGCAGGCTGTGTGAGGGGGTTCTTCCGTCCACGGTTCTCCCCCGGGAAACAAAATGCCAGCCGGGACCAAGTCCCCCGTCGGGCCTCAAGGAGACTTCGGAAAGCGCCCGCAGGCACACCAGCGAAGCCATCCCCGTAAAGCGAGGACCCGGGCGAAGGACCGGCCCGGGAGACGTTCCCGGGAAGATAGAGAAAAGAACGTGAAGCCGGACCGGGATTTTCTCTTTCGGTGCTTCGAAAATCTCAAGCCCCTCCCGTTTCCTCAGCTCTGCCGCTTTCCCCTATCTCCACGGACGGTGAGACCAGACGACACCCGCGAAAAATCGGCTCGATTTTGCTTCAGCGAGCTCATTGCAGGAAGCTCCGTCCAAAGTCTTTCAGAAAACAGAAAGGAAAGAAAAAAAGAAAACACAAACTCCGGACGTCAGCGCGGAGGATCTAGCGCTAGATTCATTCTCTCTGTGTAGGTGTGTATATGCTTTGCAAGACCCGAAAAACAAGCAGGTGACAAAGGGAAAAGAAATTCAAGACGCCTCAAACGAGAGTTGGGTGAGAGGTGGTTTCTCAGAATAGAGGGAAGACCAATGATGGAAAATACACTGCAGACTTCAGCGCAAGGAGTCTCTCTCCCCTTTTCCCTAGCCCCATCAAGAGGCCGGAGAAAAAAAGACAGGCCCGAGCCGCGTATAGTCTCAAAAACACGCCGTGTGTATCTCGATACGGGGACCCTCCTCTGGAGTTGGGTTCCAGGAACACGGTAGTAAGAGAAACGCCCTGGACAGCGTGCACGGGGTTCCTTGCGAGTCTTCGTCCGGAGGAGCCATGCTGAGTACTAAACGAACAAACTGAGTCTGTCCCAGCAGGCCCCGGAGATTGAAAGTGTCCGTATATCAGAAAAGAAAAGAAGCAGAAAGGACCCCGGAAATAGATTGGAGAGATGTTTTTTTTTGTCTTATAGGATCAGGTTTTATGCAAAACGAAGTATTTCAGTCTGAATAGGACGCCGGCGGAGGAAGACGCAAAGAACAGCAAAACGACAAGCAGACGGTCCAGGAGAGTCGTGGTCCAGGAAAAAGGCAACAAGATGTGAAGCCGAGAAAAGAGTCGCATCCCGAGGAGCACAGGAAACAGGCCGAATCCGGACCAATATAGCAAAAAGACAAGCGCGTATCAGAATAAAGAAGTCAGACTCGACCGTAGTCGAACAATTGGAGTTGAGACGATAAACCGACGTCGAAAGCCAGTTCTCAAAAGGAGAGAGAACCCAAGAGAAAAAAGTCGACAAAAGCCCTGAAGAAGACCGTGAAGAACAACCAAGATAAAACACATCCATAGATAAGAAGCTCGCACGCAATCTCGTGGGATAGGAAAAAACCAGATGACAAGAAAAATCAAAAAGAAGAATCGCTCCGCTCGGCGCCGAAAAATCATCCCATGGTCGGGGCAAAAACCAGATAAAACCACATAAAAAGAGTGAGCAGCAAATGCAAATCGTCAGTCGTCAAAGTAGAAAGAAAATGAGTAAAGAGTTTGTGTTTTAAGTTGTCGTTAGTGATGTTTTTTTCGTGTTTTCTTTGCTCGAGAAAAAGACGGCAAATAAAAAAAAACTTTGACGGGACAAGAGGAGCATAAAGGAAAGCGAGAACTCCGAAATTGCAGGTCTCCGTAAATACCGGCCGGAAGATTAAGAACGGGGAAACCGAAGAAGAAGAGAAAAGTAAGGGGACAAGAGAAATCAGAAAAGGAAAAAGAAAAAAAAAAAAAAAAGGGCGGTCCAGAACCTGTAAGTCAAACTGAACTGCACAACGATCACCGTTTAGACAGTCTTTGGCGATCGAGCATTGCCGACATCAATGACGTCGTCCAGGTGGTTGCACAGCGCAACAAACAGGTCGAAGAAGAGCTTGCTCCCACCGGCCTCCATCTCCGCCTGCATGGTGCCGCTCCGCTTGAACGTCTTGCGGCAGCGGATGATCAGCGCAAGATAGTGCGCGCGGAGGCTCGAGTCCGAGTCGGGCGTGTGCGCGTACGCATAGCGCGCCGACCGCAGAATCGTGCCCACGTCGATGCCCGATTGCAGGCCCTGCTTGCGCAGCGCGAGCCGCTTCAGCTCGTCGAGCCCGTAGCGGTCCGCAGCACAGTACACCACTGTGTCGCGGAGCAACGTCTCGCCGCAGCTGGAGAGGAACACCGTGGCCTCGGGCCGGTCAACGGCCGTGGGCGCGCCGTGGTGGCTGTTGTTGGTCATGTTGCTGTTGATGAGCGGGGTCGTGGCGGCGGCCGACGACGGCGAGCCCATCGGCGCCAGCGGCGACGCCATCATCCCGGGCCGGTCGTACACGATTCCGGACATGCCGTTCATATCGATGCTGTTGCGGCGGCGGCGGGATGACGATGACACCGGCGGCGGCGTGGGCAGAGCGGGCTGGGCCTTCGTCGTCTGCTGGTCCTCGAGTTCCCAGGAGTTGCGCGCCTTGTTGTGGAACAGGCGCGGGTAGTAGTCCCCCTTGTACAGAAACTCAAGCACGGCCGAGAAGATCTCGGGCTCCTCGTCGGGGAGGACAATGCGGCGCGTGTCGCCGACAACCTCCAAGTACTGTCTGCGGCAGGCCGCTTCGAAAAACGGCGACTGGCACAGAATGTCCTCGTGGGCGGCGAACAGCCGGCCCTCGCGACCGACCGTCAGCGTGATAATGGCAGAAGGCGCGGTACCGGCCGCAGGCGCAGGACCAGCAGCCCGCGAAAGGGACGGCGCAGCGCCGCCAGTGAAGGAGCGCTGCTGCACGCGGGCTGCTGAATGGGTGGATTGGGGCGGGCCAGACGCGGCTGTGCCAGAGTCGCCGCCACGGCGGTGGTGGTGACTGTGCGAATGGCTGTGGCTGGCAGAGCCGCCATGGCCGCGTTGCGCTGCTGCGGCCGAGGAGGAAGAGGCCGAAGCCGACGGCTTCTTGAGCCGGACAGACTTGTCCACACGGGCCGAACCAGATCCGGACCCGAAGCCCGAGCTCGTGCCGGCCGGCAGAGGCGCCGGCGGCAGCTGGCCCTGGTCGGGATAAGACCGGAACGAGCGTTTGAACATGTCGGCGAGATTTGACCGCAGAGTGGGGGTTTTCACTGGGCGACGGGCGACTGAAGAAGCTGTACGGCGCGAGCGGCCGCGGGGAGGCCAAAGGCCGAAAAGGCCGAAGGAAGCCGTGGTTTTGTTTCTCGAAATGCTCTCTGAAGATATCCCAAGTATATATGTATATATATATAAATATATATATATATAAACCACGGAGTTAGAGGGGCGTTATAAAGAGGAGCTCTTTATAAGTCGGAGAGAAGATTGTCTCCCGGATATTTCGGGTTCGGCAACGGCGGGGGAGGTTTTCGGCAAAGGCGGAGGGGGTCCACACGACCGGGATAAGGATAGGAAGGAGGGGAGGATTATCGGGGGAGAACGGAAAAGGGAGGGACGGAAAAAAAGAAGGACGGATCGGACGGACGGCACGGAGAAAAGGATTGACGGGGTCCGGGAAGGGAGCCGGAACAGAGAAAAACCAGAATAATCAGAAACCAGGACTTCACCCAACGGAAGGTGAAGGAAAGAAGAACGAAGGCGAAAAAAGAGAGAGAATACAATCCCAAAAAACAATCAATCGAGAACCTGAATGAAAGAGTGAATAATCCCCAAAAAAGGACAGAAACCACAAAAAAAACCGGCAACGGAAAGAGAATGAAGATCACCGAAAAGGGACCAGATATATGATCGTCACCCACCAAAAAACAAACGAACCGAAGATATCCAGAAAAATACTAATTATCAAAGCCGATCGACTCGAGGAAACGAAACGAGCGGCCGAGAGATGAGAATCCCTCCAAAAATAGGCGTTCACTTTCTGGATATTCTCTCCGGGGTTGAATCTCGGTGTCAAACCAAAATCCAGGTCAGATTCCGACGTTCTTCGTCTTCCGCCACGCTCTTTCTCGAGATTCCGCGTTCCTCTCTTGTTGATATTGGAAAATCCACTGCTGTAGATCCAGTGGTTATGTCCCCGACCAACCGTAAAAAAGAAGGACTCTCTGCTTCTCCGCTGCGATTCTCTCCTGTATACTCACTTTCCGGGGGAAACGGGGAAATCCTGATGAATTTTCTTCTGGATTTCTCGATCTGCCCTCAACACGATAAAATTTGCGACCCTGGGATGCTTGGTGAAGAAAAAAAGAAGAATCCCGGCTGAAGTTTTTCCGAGGCGGGAAACATGAGGGGGGGCGAAGCTTTTATATGTGTATGTGTGGCTGTTTACCTTTTTTTTTGTGTGATGGTGCTTCAGGCTGCAACATCACAAGCAGGTACCGCCACAGTGCCAATTGTATATCTTTACTGTATGGTACGGTTCGGCTTGGGTGTGTCTGCCTGCCAAGCCACTGACTCCCAACAGTGCTAATTGGATGTTTCTGGCCACTGTGTGACCTGTGCTGTGCTGGCACTCGCCTCAAGATCATGGCGGCAGTCACGGCTGGTTGCTCCTGCCACCGAAACACGGGTTCCTTCCATCTGAACTTACACCCAAGGTTTCAGCACTTGCTTCTCCAACGGAAAATCTGGTCATCAGTGCACGCTCTTTCCCGCATGTAAGTGAGCCTCATCACTTGCTCCTTCCATTCGATCTCCAGAGGATCTATTGCTATATTGAAGTCTTCCGTAATCATCTCGATTCCTTCATATGCTGTTTAAGTGCAATATCGTCTACCTTCATAAGATGTGCGGCTTCTTGCATCTGACCTATCTCCCACTTTCTTTCGCTTCTCTTCTTCGTCTTTTCTTCCTCCTACACACTCGTCCTTTTCCAGCCACCATCACAGCATTTCCCCTCTTCCACCATCTATCTCCATCTTCAATTTGAATTCCCCCCCTCTTCTTCTTCCATCTCCTCTCGTATACACACACGCCATTGTGGATGCCCAATTTGTGTTAATGCAGCTCTCCTTCACCAGCTGCACGGTCAACAAAGTTTCAACTTTCCTCTGTCGTCACCAATTGCTGAGTTGGCAAAAGAGTCCAGAATATCACTGCTTTTTTGCTCCATGGACTTCTCCCAGGTTCTGTCGAGATTTGCCGGTTGCCCAATGATACGCGTTGCTGCTGTGATCGCGCGTTCTCCTGCTCTCTTCCTGAACGAGAGAGCTGTATGGCCCTTCTGACCAGAATATGCTGCAGCGTACGTGTGTGTGCCATTTTTGGAACCCCAAGCAACGACACGTCCCCATCTTCCCAGAACGCGCGATAGCCCCGATTGCGTCGGCAGACACCGCAGAGATAATGAGAATCGGCATGGAAAAAAGAGGAGAACATACAGCACCAGCCAAAGCGAAACGAACCGAAATAGTGAGAGAAATGATCCATCCGACCTGTAGAGAGAACGAAAGGACGAACACCCCTGGACCAGAATCGTGGCTCTGCTCGCCCCCACTAATGCACGTCTCCTGTCACTGATTCGTCGTTCTGGCTTCATGGTGCTGCCTCCAACCGCCTGAGCCGTGAGCTTTGCCACCCCGAGCAGAAAATAACAACTTGCTTGCTGCTTCAGCCCAGCACAGGCCAATTGTGCTGCGTGACTCCCACACTTACAATTCGAGGCGGTGTTTCTTTGCTGCAGGCTCTGATTGATCGAACACTTTCCCCATAGACAAATTCTGGCTTCGGAGCTTCTTTCGCCTCACGCTGGGATGCAGCTGACCTGCATGTAATGCACTGATTGGGTGGGCTCGCTGCGGCCTTATCGCGTGAAGACTCATGAAACTGACAACAAGTTGTGAACAGCACAGCTCCAGCGTTCTGTCTGCACTGCGACATTGGTGCTATCTCTGCTATCGGGACAGCTCTTGAGTCTCTCCGTCTTCCCCCTCTTTCTGTCTCGACCTGCAGCACGTCCCTGGAGCGCCCGTCCCCTATCTTGGTCTCTCGGCTCCTCTCTCAACTGCTCGACACTGCGGGTTCACCACTGCTGTTGGTGGCTCTTCCGTTGGGCATTGTCTTGTCTCTTTTGCCCCCTCACTGGTGATTCAACTGTGCCCTTCAGCACGCCAAAGTGGACTGCAGCAGCATGTCCCTGCGATTTTCCCCTCAATTGTTTATCGATACCTGATGGCGATCCATGGTTGATGCTGCCTTATACCTCGGTGAAAGGTGCCAGACTCCGTCGGTCGGATCACAAGCGAAATTCGTCAACCTGCCTCCCCATGTCGGCCTGTAAAATCGCCCGCATGTACCTGACCAGCCGAAAGCTTCCCTCCAAACGCAACACCACCACCATCGAGCCCCACAGTCGGAGATCCGCTTTTTCCAATCTCAACGACAGAAGACAGAGATTGATTCTGCCACCCATTTGCCAGATGAGGACTGTGGACTTTTGGCCTTGATGCCTCACAGGAAAGCGGTGAGGCTGTTGGTCGTTGCGGATACAGCGGCCTTACTACGTACAGTACAACCTGCACCTTGGACCAACTCTACTCCCGAGATATTGGTCATCATCTACACCGCTTCTCGCGCTCATCGGCTCATTGCCCAACACATCAAGTCACCTCGACCGTTTCATGTCCTCGTGAAGACCCCTCACTTGATGCAGGACGTTAGTCAATGAAGCTGTGGGAATGTTGGGCCCGTTCAGGTCAAGTTTTCACAGTCTCCCCTCCCCCCCATCTCTACCGTTCCCCTCCCCCGTCCGGTCTTCGCTACAGATATGTTGACCTCCCCACTCGTACCTAACGGCACAGACAAAGAAGGACATAGGGTTTCGCGAAGCAGCATGCGCGAGTCTGCTTTACGAGAATCTCCATCACACCCTCTTCAGGAACCATCTTGATCACCACATGTCAATCTCCTTAGGCACCGATCGATTCTTGCGGCCGTCATGTTTCAGAAAAGAAAGCGCACAGTAACATTCATTATTATAAAACCAAATACAGTAAAAAGAAATCAGCCAATTTCATGAAACGAGAAAGGAAAACTGCATGCATACATCGTGGCAGTTGGGGGAGAAAAAGAAAGACAACGGGCACAAATCCAAAGAGAGAGAAGACACAACCAAACTGTACCCAAGGAAGGATATCACCGCACGCCAGGAAAGGGAACCAAAAGTCAATTTGTGCAGACCCATGCCGTGTTTCTGCTGGTACACGTATCACGTCGCAGCCAGCCCGAGGCAACCACGAGTATCTTCAACCACCCGGCTCTCCACCAAGTGCTTGGGCTGTCGATGGTTTCATATCATGGCATCGGCGCGTTGGACCTTGCGCGACTGTTTCTTGGGGCTGCCCAGCGATGAGGACGATCCGTCGTTACTAACGCGCAACCGCTCCATGCCGCGCCCCAAGTTGTGAACCGACGACGGGTCAGCAGCAGCAGTGACTGGGTTCCGCAAGCTACTGGAGCTTCCCGTGCGGCGCGGGCCACCACTTGCGCTACCAGTGGACGCCCCGGGCGCATAGTCGTCGCGTTCCTGCAGTGGCATGCGGCGCGTCGGGCTTCGATTCATCAACTCGCGCTTCATCACAGCCAGCTCGCGGCGCAGCCGATCGTTCTCCTGCTCGAGGTTCTCGACCAGCACGTTCTCCTTGTCGTCCGACTCCTCACTGCCGCCGGCAGGCAACATGCCGCGCTCAAACACCTCGAGCTTGCGGTCCCAGTGCGCCTCGGACCGTTCCACCTCCATGGCGAGCCCGGCCTTCCACCGTGCCAGCTCCAGCGCCAGCCGCGCGTCAAACTCGGCCGCGCACTCTTCGCGGATCTCCTGCTCCAGCTCGATCATCTGCTCCTCGGCCGCCATGCGTGCCGATGCCTCGTCGGCCAGCGCCGCGCGCAGCATGTCAATCTCTTCCGACATGCGCGCAATCTCCAGCGCCGCAATCTCAATCGTGGCGCGGTCGTCGTTGGCGTAGCTGCTATGCGTGGCGGTCGGCGACGGCTTGCGAGCACCATTGCGGTAGCCCGCGGAACTAGTAGCGGACCCATGTGACGTGACCACACCCGCGCGGCGCGCAGGAGCTCCCGACACCGGCGGGGCAGCAGGCGGCAGGACATGAGGCTCGGGCGACGTGCACGACGGTGGGGCAGCGGTAGCGCCGTTGGCAAAAATACTCGGGATACGCGGCACGGTGACTTCCCGCGCCAGCGCGCTGTAGCGCAGGATCTGCGACGTGGCGTTGAAGTCACCGACCGGGTCGGCGGTGACGATCATCACGCCCTTCTGTGGGTTGCGCCGCGGCTGCGAGCTGGCGGTGTTGGACAGCGACGGCGACGGGAACGAGTTGGAGAAGAGCAGTTCGGTGAGTTTGCATTGGCGGAATGGGACGATGTTTGGCTGGGTGGCTGTTAGCTGTCTCTGTAGCAGTCCTAAATCTGAGGGAGAAGTAGAGTAGAAGAGAGAGGAGGAACTTACCCGGCTGGAGTTGCTTGAATCGCTCTGCATCTGGAGACACTGGCCGAGGTACATCAAACTCTCGTTGATCTTGCCGGCCTCAGCCAGCGTTGCGCCCTGCGTCTTGGCGTCGCGCGCCCGCTCACTTCCCGCCAGATCAACAATCGTAAGCGTAGCGCCGCGCCACGTCGACCCGGGGGTATACGGAGCAGTCCCGCGGGCGCTCCGGCCCAAGCCGGTAGTCGACGCGGTGAACGGCGCGGCAGCGCCCCCACTGCCGATCGGCCGCTTTTTGACCTCAACGCAGAAGAAGCCGTGGCTGCGCGACGACACGCTGTTGCTGCCCGTGCCGGCCACGCGGCGCTCATGCAGCCCGGCCTCGAGCACCAGCAGCGCCTCGGCGTACGTCGTGCACACGACCTTGCGCAGCCCCGCGACCACCTTGCGGTCCGCCGACCCCTCGGTCGACTTGAACAGCAGCGGCCGGCGCCGCAGATCCTTCGAGGCCGCGGCCGCGGCCGCAGCCGCAGCACTGCCCGCGCGCGTGCTCCCGGCGGCCGTACTGGCCGGCGCGGGGCCGACCAGCAAGTCGAAGATGCGGTCGTTGTACACCTCGTACATCGACACGACCACGGCATACTCGTACCCGTCGTCGGGCGCACGCGGCACGGCGAACTCGGACACGTCGGGCGCGGTCGGCAGAGATGTGGGCCGCGGGAGCAGGGCGGCGCGGCGCGGGGTTGCCGGCGGCATCATGGTGCCGTGCGGGTAGTCGCCCTTTGTTGGGGAGGAGGAGGCAGTAGGTTTAGCGAGGGTCCGGGTGCATTGGTCACGCATGCGGCACGCCGACGTGGCGGCCATGTAGGATTTCGCGGGGTAGGAGGGTGTGTTGTTGTGGTCCCCCCGCTGAGGGAGACGCGAGGTAGTGTGCGCCGTTGCCAGACCAGCTGTGGGAGCCTCCTAGGACTCGACAGCGGTAGTCATGGAAGTGGTGCTGAGAAAGGACGATGGCCTGGCACTGGCAGGCGCGGGAGGAGCAGCCACACATGGCGTGGCGGCGCGGCTGCCGGCAGGGCTCTCAAAGCCGCCGGGCATGCGGAGGGACTTCCACGCGGACGCGGCGGGCATCTTCAGGGCAGGAGGAGGCGACATGTTGGTAGACGCAGCATGCGCAGGAGGAGGGGGGTGGCGTACAAGCATGGGGGTCGCAGCGCGCGACATGGAGCGGTCGGGCGCGCCGACGGGCTCGAACACGGCGTCGAGGAAGGCGGGCGCGGCGAGGATCGAGGCCTCGGACGGGTCAGACGCAGCAATCGAGGCTTCGAGGCCCGGCGAGGCGTCGGCGATGGCGGCGCCGATGGAGCGGAATACCACGTCGAGCGACATCTGCGTCAGGCCGCGCTGGGTCTTGGAGCCCAGGATGGTGTGGGACTGTGTGGTGTTGCCAGCGCATTGTGTCAGTTCGACTGTGGATGGCTTCGCGGGGAGTGTCTGTCTGCGGGTCTCGAACAACAAAAGAAAGACAAACAGCAGGACCAGCAAGATCCGGGACTCACCTTTCCGGAGCCGGTCACGCCGAGCGTGGCCACCAGCGCGTCGGTGCCCTCGCCGGCCGCGGCCCCCGGGCCGCCCACCACGCCGTCGATCAGCGCGGCGACCCGCGTGCACCGGAACACGTCGAGCTGCGACGCCGGCTCCTCGAACACCTGCGTGAAAGCGAACTTCTCGATGGCGCGGCGGCGGTCGTTAGGCGGGTCGAGCGTGATATGCGTCGGCGGGATCAGCGATGGCCGCCGGCCCGCGGCCGCAGTCTCGGCGCTGCTGCTGCTGCTGCTGTCAGAGTCGGAGTCGGAGTCGGCGGGGGGCTCGATGCTGAGGAATCGCACGCCGGCGCCGCTGGCGGGGGGTGTCTGCGGGGGGCGGAGGCGGAGGTACACCTGGAACAGGTTCGCCGAGGCCGGTTTTGGGGCGTCCATCTTTTTGTGTTTGTGAACGAGAGGTCGACTCTCTGTGTGCTGTGAGAGGATAGGGTTGCAGAGAGAGAGAGAGAGAGAGAGAGAGAGAGAGAGAGAGACACACAGTGCCCCCTGAGTGATCCTTCGAGCTTTCGATCTGCAGGTCGGGCGATGTTCGGTAACAGATGCTAAGGTGGGATAGATCTAAAGATGAAGGGAGGAAAAAGAATAAGAGAGCAAAGAAGGAAAAACAAAAAAAATATGTCTCGAACCAGGAGTATGTAAAATGGTCATATCATGCTTGGAGAACAATATTGATATGTCGAGGCGAACGAGGCATGGTACACATGTAAATGTAAATATTTTGCGTCGACGCTGTTGTTCTAGTTTGGTTGGCTGCCATTAGCTTTTGGCGTTGGAATCCGTCGTTGGCCCGGCAACCAACTTTCTCAGCACACCGAGCTTATGTCAGACCGACCGCCACGGGATTCTCAACAGGACGGCGATATCGCCGGGAGTGTTCTTCTCTTCAAGCTCCTCCCTCGCGCTTACAGTCTCGGTTGACTTCACATTCTTCTCTCGCCGTCATGAGATCCCGTCTTCAAGCTCCCAATTGTCGGTGAACAGCCTCCTTCGGTCCACTATTCCCTGGGCCAGATTGGAACTTTTACCGCGCCTTTATCGTCTTGTCTGCTGTGTCTCCATAAAAGCGGGCGAAGAAAAAGAGAAGAAAAAATTTGTCCCTCCATGAAGAGGTGCCCCGGGATCCCATGAGTTCCCAGAACGTGTTTTTTTTCATCATCCACAATCCACTCTGGCCACATTCTATCTCGCAAGAAGCAAGCCCAGACCTGGAGGTTGTCTGGGTGGCCGGATGTATGCTTGGTCTCAAATCCCGGCAAACGCACTCACGGTACACCCGGAACGCGAAGGCGGCCAAGCACAGCTTTCTTGATTCTCATTCTGCACGTCGGACGACATCCGATATCAGTTGACTTCAATCCACTCGCCGGCCCCATTGGGCTCTCTCTCTCTCTCTCTCTCGCCCATCTGTACGCGCTGGATGCCCAGATATGCGTCCACTATCCCCGTTTGTGAAACGAGCCACCCGGTATACTGCATGTGTGAAACGGGGACGAACCGGCACTACACACCACGGCAGGAAATTGGCAAGTTCTGTTTGCCTTTTGTTCGTATCTAGTGTAAACGGCGACTTTTGCCGTCATGTTTGTGTCTCTGTCCGTGCAGCCTGCACGTCCACTCTTCCGGCATAGTCTTGGGATTATATCTGGCTGGTCGGGGTTCTCATCCCATCTCCAGCGAACAAGAGAGAAAAAAATGCATGATAAGCATCCTCTTGGTTCCCCTGCTGCAGCTGCACCCGAAACTGATAACGGCGGCACTGGTGGTGCTGGCGACTCCTGCACGACAAACGAGCAAATGCTTGGCTGCAAGCCAATTTCCACCCACACCCACACGCGTCATCGTGCGCCTGGAGCTGCGCGCGATGTCGCCCTGTGGTTATGGTTGGCTTGTCTGCATGTGTGTTTCTGCTCTGGTTCGCTTACAGCCCGGAGCCAGAGAGAAAGGCAAGAAAAAAAGGAAAAAAGATAAAAAAGCGGGTGCTGCTTCGCCAAATTGCCATATCTCATGTTGGTATCTTGATGGCCCATGCGATGGTTCCCCCCGGTTTTTTTTTTCTTCCGAATCGTATCAGTGGTTTGTCTTCCTCAATCTATCTCGAACGGCGGCGAGAAGGACGGTAAAACGAAACACCTCGCTGTTTGTCTTCTCTCCGCGTGATAAGCACTGTTCACCGCATCCCCACAGAGAGACAATCGGGTATGTTTTCCAGCCCCGTGGAGAAGCAGCCCCGTCGGATTGATAAACAGAGACACCCAGCGGGGTTTAAGAGAAAGAGATTGTGGCCCAATCTTGGACTCCTTCATTCTCTTGCCTTCCCACCCTCGCCAAGCCAACCCTAACCCTACCGACTCCGGGTTATCCCCAAAATGCCGCGTCTCAACTCCAACAGCCCTATCCCTTTGACTCCCCCCTGGCCAAACAGTTAACATCCCGGCCATGTCGCTCTGCTAATATCCCGAGACTGCCAAACGGCGTGAGATTGCGGTGACTCAGAGGTGACACGGCGGCGTCCTAAAATGAGGGATGAAGAGTCATCGTGTCAGTCACACACGTTTTATATTGTCCTTGTTTCTGAGGCGTTTGTCTCTTTAGTGTGTGCGCTCGTCGCTTCTGCCTCCCTCAAGCATAGGTGGTTATGCACCAGCGGAGTTCTTGACGTTTCCTTCTTCTGAGAGACTGTGGGTGGGTGGTGTGTTCTCGATATAAATTCGGGGAGGGTCTGTGAGGTGAGTGGTCCAGATTGAGTGCGTTAGGCAGACCACCCACACACACACACACTCTCTGTGTCCCGGATCCAATCCCCATTAGGGAGAAAAAGACACTGAAAAAACCACGATAAGATGCCCTTTTTGGCTCATTCCAATCAGCTTATCTTCCTCGCCATGCAGCCTCCAGGAGAGAGGGCCCCCGAAGCCGGGGAGCCACTTGGGATGCATCACTGGGGGCGGTGACATTGCATGTTGATGTGTGTGAGTGTGTGCCTCCGGTGGGTGTGTTACTGTGTGTGTCCTTGTGTATTTTTCATTTTTGGTGTTTTGCATCCGTTTGTGTGCGTGTGGTCTGGAATTCCCTTGTTTGACGTGGGATGCAGGCCAGGGCCGGCCTGTTCACATGCGGGCTTTTCGTCCGGTGTTTCTCGCTCGTTTGATACCCCGGGCGGAAGACACACAGAGCATGCATACATACTGTACAGGTCGTGGACGTCCACGGCAGACATATGTACGGTATGTACAGTACTGACATACACACACACACACACACACACACAAATGGACAAACCATAGCAGAGGATGAGTTGGCACGGTGGATGCCAACCACGTACACTGCAGCAACCGGAGGGGGTCCCTTGTGACCGATCTCGAGAGCTTCTGTTTCGTTGACCGTGGTGAACAGGTGAATCCACAATCGAGCCATATCTCAAACCCAACATACCATAACAATAACATACACAGAGAGGAGCATAGAGTGGTTTGTGGTTGAAAGAACCGACATCTCCAGAAACCCGCCTCCTGCTGCAACCACTATCCCCGTCTAGGAATGCAGATGCCAACAGGTGCTCCAAGACACAAACACTGAGATGGGCCCGGATGATGATGGTGCTTGCAACTGCAGGCTGCATGTACTGCCACGTATGTGTGTTTTCTGCTTCCTGTGTATACACATACATAGATGGCTATCAGCACAATCAAGCCATGTGGGTTTTGCTCTGCTGGGCCCGCGAAGCACACTGCCTCCGGCCCATCACAGGTCTGTATCGCCGCCCCTCCAGAGTGGACACCGGTGGGGAGAGAGCAGCAAGACCAACGTATGTACGCACATACACCACATCGTGGGAGGACTGCACGACTGCGACATTGGCCGGGCCCCCGTGATGCCATGTTACTATCTGCTGCAGCCACCGTCTCTATAGGGCATCAACGCAGCTTGCATGATCAAGGCCCGAACCCGGGCCAGCCAGCTAACCAGCTGATGCTCCGGGCGCGAGCGCCAGTGGCGGCGGCTGGACGGGGATTTTCATGGAGGGGAGCAGAATCCTGATCGTTCGCTCTTACACCTTGGCCCCCGCCCCGGTGGAGTCGAAAAAGCGGTCAGTGTCAGGCAAAAAAAGGTCACATCCGGGGCTTGTGTGGTGGGTGGGGTGGTGTTTGAGCAGCCCGGAGGCGCGGGCAGAAAAAAAGAAGAATACTTTGAGTATTTGGGTATCATCAAATACTAGGTTGCATGATGCAGCGTGCATGTTCGGTCTCCCGTTTTTTTTTTTTCTGTTCTTTCTTCCCTCGCTTCTCTCTCGCCCTTTTACGTACAGATAGCTAAAAGCAACCTCCCAGCTGATGGCCGGGATTGTGGTTGTTATATGTGGGAAATCCTGCGTCTGCCACCACCTTACGTCGTACATGCACCGTAAACTTGGTTACAGCGACCCAGACTTTGCCGGCTGTGACGAACTCGTGCCGTGTGTGCAATGACAGAGAGTGTGTGGGAAATGGTGAGAAACAAGAAGGCTACAGACAGTATGAGACACGTCGAGATACCCTCGTTTTTGCTGCATGACTGTCGGTCGTTGTATCCGAGATGCAACTATCGAGAGCGAACCCGTTACTTGTCTTTTGTTCTTCGTCTTTTCCATGACACGTGAACACTGTGGATATACCACAATAGAAATTTTCATTTCTTTCTTCGGTTCCCTCCTTCGCCGTGTCCGTGCGAGTGCCGAGTTTTCTCTTTCCTAGTGCCATCTCCTAGGCCCGGAGCGCAGAAAAAAAATAAGAAAATAACCGTCAGATCGTCGGCCTCAGGCGGGCCTTTTCCCGTCGGGTTGGTCTGAGACTTTTGACTTCCTTTCCCCTCTCTTGGGATGAAAATTTTACCACCTAGAATCGCTTTCAATTCCTCCTCTTCCCCTCCGCCCCTGATCGAGATAGCTCTTCCGTCTTAGGCGAGACAACCACGAAGGTCGAGCCATGGCAAGAGGAGAGAAGCGCGAGGAGAGCGAAGAGGGGGGAACGTCTAGAAACAATCGAATGGGAGGCAAAACTAGGTGTTAATTAGCACATAGTCAAGGACTATAGAGCTTGGGGCCAGAAAAACTGCGGCACTAGCACCATAAGTAAGTTTAAGGAAATTGAGTCCCGCCCGCCCGCTTGTATCCACGGAGACAAAAGCGCCTCGACCGACTTTTTCCTCGGTGAGATCCGGAGCATCATCACATGTAGAGTGAGTTGAAGTTCTGCTATATGAGTTGCGAGCTGCTGTATGGAAGAAGAGTGCAAACGGGGTTATGCATGTATCGGGTGAATATGCACTTAGCCCGTAGAGAAGAGAACAAACTACTTCAGACGGCAAGAGCGAGCAAACAGAATTCGCGATGCGAAGAATACACGGAAAGGCCACCATCGTGCCTGCTTCTTTCCCTCTCACGAGCAACCCGCCCCGGTTTTTTTCTCTCTTTTTTTTTTCTGGCTCTTATCGCCGGCTCCTTCCCCCCTATAGCACCCAGCAACGTACACTACTACAGTACACTACAGTACACAACAGTACACTACTCCGTTCTCCCCTCCTCTCTGCACTGACTGATCGTGGAGATGTTTTGTTTGCTTGTTCTTCCTCTCTTCACTCTTGGTCCCGCACTTAGGAACTGCAGAGACTTTGACTGTGAGCTCGTACACTACTTGCAGAAATCCTGCACGTAGAGCTGCTGCAAGCTCTGTACTGCAGTCCTACACCAGCAACCGGCAAGCACGCTGGCACGGCCGCGCCTTCCTTGCCAGCCACCACTGCCCGGCTCTAGCGTAAGCGGAAGGATGATGGCAGGCCGCACCTTCCGTTCCAGTTTTTGGTCCAGGTGCTCGTCTCGTCTCGTCGATGGCTCCTGCCAGTCCGGAGTGGGCCACTGCCGTTGAACCCACTAAAAGCGCACCTTCCTTCAGTACGTAAAAAAGTGCTGCATACGATTTCTTCGTCTCTTTAGTGGCTAATCCCATTTTTTATTTCGCCTCTGCCCCCCTTCTCTTTTTTTTCTCGCTTTTCCCTTTTCTTCCTTTCCCCTTCTTTTCTCTCTTCCTTTTTTTTTTCTCTTCCTTTTTTTTCTCCCTCGTCATCCAGACAAATCATCACCACCTTTTCACCACCACCCAAACCCAAAAACCACACCACATAATCCAGCAACTATCAAAATCCTTATTGACCCTTCGCCGAGATTCCTAAAATGTTTGTGGTTTCCGCTGAGCTGTAAATCCCAACTGCGGGATACGCCCAGTCTCTCGGTCGTGTCCCGTAGTCCAACAGCCCAATTCCCCCAGACTTGATAAACCTTCAAATCCTCGTCGAAGTCCTTCAGCCTTTCTCGTTCCTGCGCTTTCTTGTCGCGAGAGCGTTTTGCCAGGCCTTGATCTTTTTTTGGTGGTCAAGAAAGTTCCAACACCTGTCTTCCTCTGTCGGAAATATCTCCGTCACTGAAAGGTCTGAACACAATCGATCAATCTCTTCAAAGATTCTTGCAACTTTGCAATTTTGCTGCTGTTTTCACTTGCGTGAGCTGGTGCTTTTTCTCCCCTTCTCCCCGTCTCTTCTTTTTTCCCGCCTGGAGAAGAAAAAAAGAAAGATATCTTTCATTCTGCGCAATCACACCCTCTTATTCCATCTCCATCTGTATCTCTGTGATTTTCTGCGCTAGATTTTCCTCTCTTTCCTCTCTCTATCTGAAGTTGAATTCTTGGTATCTTTTTTTTTTCCTTTCGCCATCTTCTTGGCCTCTCTATCGTCGATCTTAACCTGCCATATTCAAAATTTCTCCTCCTTCTGTCTTCCTCCCCCCGGTCTTTCAGAAGCTGGTCAGTGCAGAATAGAGTACCAACACATCTCCTCCCAAATTCTCACCGCTATTTTCCCTTCTCGCCCAGACCACTTCCCCGACAACTGGTTTCACCCCCCTGCAACACCAACCTTTTTTGCCGTCTTTTTTTTTTCTTCCTAGACAGCCAATCCTACCCTACAATTTCCAACCAACCAGATCTCTCCAATTCCTCCCTCCAATCAACCTCTCTCGTCTAATCCCATCCACACCCCCACCATGTCTGCTTCGCGCCGCTTCAAACCCACCTCGAGACCGTCCAAGGGCCGCCGGGTCGCTACACCCTCGCCGTCCCCGACCCCGTCAGACTTCTCGGTAAACGAAGACGAGGGCTACTCCGGTGTCGACGCTATTAGCGACTCTGACGATGGCGCCGAATCGGAGGATGTAGATGCGGCCGAGGCCGAGCACATGGCTGCCCTGCTTGCTCCCCCGAGCGACAATGGCATCAGTGTTAGCTCGCCTTGGCCGCGATCGGAAGATGAAGGTGACGACGAAGATGAAGCCGACGAAGCCGCCGACGACGCCGCCGACGAAGCCGACGACGACGACGACGATGATGATGATGACGCCGACGACGACGATACCGACCAAGGTGTTTCCTTACATGAGCACCTCCTCAACGGAACGGCTGACGAATCTAGCAGCTGGAACGGTATTACTTCGGAAGAAGACATGACTACCCCCGCCCGTCCCAAGCGCCGCGTTCGATTCGATTGCCCCGACCCCACCACTAGCGATTCTGACTCGACGGAAACTGACAACGACGACGAAGGAGAGGACTACGAGAGCCTTTTCCCCGATATCTTCATTGGCCACCCCACCTTGGACCTCAACAACCGTAGACACAGCCGGAACGAGGACGACACCGAGAACTCGTCTAACTCTGGAACATTTTGGGATTTCCACGGCTTTTACGAGTTCACCACTGAAGACTCCGAACTCGACCCCCCTTCCAGCCCCGAGAAGGCCGCCATCGACTCGGCTCCCATTTCCGCCCGTGCCATGGCTATGGACGCTGTGGCTGCCACCTCCTCCCGGCTCGCTGCCATCAGCGAAAGCCAGGAGCTCGACGGCTACGAGAGTGAGTATCAACCAGTCTTGTTCCTAGCTTCGTAGTTGAACTTGTCCTTTTGTGTTTTGGTGCTTTGGCAGACGTGGCTAACCGCTAGAGCGTCTGTTGCTGCACTTCCTCGTTTTCCAGCCGATGGAGATACCACAGAAGAAGACGTCCCCGAGCCTCCCGTCAAGCGCAAGATGCGCCGGGAGGTGATCGAGGACGATTCCGACACCGACGTGGAGATTGATGCCAAGCCCCTGAAGAAATGTAGCCGTGGACAGCCGCGCGTTGGCCGCTTCAACCTCGATAAATCCGACCGCAAGCCCATCGCCGTGGTCAACCCCATTTCGCGCAAAATGATGATCTTCACTCCGCACAACCGCCGCCGCCTGGACCTCTCCCCTGAGCAGTTCAATCTTGACATCCTCACTGCTGCCACCCAGTCGTCGCCAACCCTGGGCGGCGCCGGTGATCTGGCTGACGGCATCGTCCCTTCCACCAGCCTGTTCGATGGCGTGACGTTGGAGGACGTTGCCGCCTTGTTCCCGCTCACCAGCGATGGTGCCGGGGACGACAGTTTCGACTCGGACCTGGCTTTTGACGACGACGATGATCTCGACCTTGACCCCACTTCCATCTTTGGCGACATCAACGACTTTATCTCCTGGAGTGCATATGAAGTCACCGAGGGCCCGCGTACCCACGCCGATCCGGAGACTGATGACAACTCGGACAATGCAACCACACCCAACCCGGCGTCCACTTTTCCTCGGCCCTCCACGGCCTCCAGCGACGTCGGCCTGTTGCACCACCCAACCCCGGAGACCGTTGGGTCCTTCCGCCGCAATCAGATCAACCAGCAGCTCATCTACAGCTCGCAGGCCACGCAAGACTCGCTGGCTTTCAGCGGCCCGTACAACTTCACCGCGCTCAAGGGCCTGAAGACCGGCCGCTTCAAGACTGCCGGAGGCATTCCGTTGACCCCGGCTCGCCGCCGCAAGACTTCTTCTGCCCAGCTGCCGACCAGTCCTTTGGAGGCCTTCACCAAAAAGCGCCGTGCTTCCAAGGAGGATGCTCCCACCCTCGCAGCTCTGGCCTATGGGCCTGCGCACAAGCGTCAACGCAGCATTTCCGATGTGAAGACGCTTGGGCTCGTCTAATCTTTGGATCCTCTTTTTTCCTCTGAGAGAGTAACCCTGCGTGGTTGTCTCTCACGCTACGGTGATTGATCTTTTCCATTCTTGTCTTGCCCATCTTTTCACAAATGCCAAGATCTTGACCATCTATCTTTCTTTCTATATGTCACCAACCTGGCATCTATCCTCCACCCCCCCACCGTATCAATGACGTTGAGGACGGCATGATTCATTCCATTCATCATTCCTGGCCTCCAAGAACCCCTACTGGCTTGAAGTCACAATCAACCAGTCTTATTACTTCTATGAAGTGTCCTGGCTCTTATCATCTTTTCCTCTTTTTCTTACTATGTGTTTTGCTACTTGTTCAGTTTTTGTTTGTTAATGAAAGAATGTGTTTCATGAAAGACCTCTGCTCTTTCTTCCTTCTTGAAAAGTCTTTCTTCTGAGTGTCCTCCCTTTTCTCTTGAATGCATGAATGAATGTATGCTGGGTGTTTTACTTCTGCTTTCTGATGATTGTTTTTCTTGGGAGAAAAAGAAGAATTAGAGGAAGATGATTAAAAGTGCTCGTTGGGTTCTTTCGATTTTTCGTTTCTGCCATCTGTTTTACAATACCTCTTGTGTCTCTGTTTCTTTTCTCCTTCATTACTGTTCTTCTCTTCCTTTCTCTTTTCTTCATTCCTCTTTGGTGTACTTTTACAGGTGGGGATGGAGTAGTGTGGCACAAACAGGGTCTTGCGGAAAGTCGGAAAAGGGGTTCTTCAAAAAAAGGTGTTAATTCATGAGGGAAGAGAAAAAAACGAAAATCAGGGGTTCTCTATAATTCCGGCATAGACTTTTCTTTCCATGCTTCTTTTTTTTTCTTGGGTTCTCCTTCTTTTCCATTTTCTTTCCTAAGGGGTTCTTATTTTCTTTCTAGATAGACCTTTTTGGAAGCGCGAGGTTTGGGCATTACGTGTTTGTGTGTGTGCCTGGGTATACCTAGATGTCTTTTTTTTCTTTCTCTTCTCTTCTTGCTTTCCTTGCTAGTTCAATCAAAAAGGTTTAAATCCAATGCTTGGAGAGGTGACCTGAGATATGGTGTGAGAACACTGTGAGGTCTCCGACTGATTCAAGTCCTTGGAGCTGGCTCTCATGGTCTGGCTGCTAGGCCTGGACGATAGTGGTACTCGTCCAACCATCACGGATATCGGAAGCAACACACACATTCACAATACGCAACAACAGGTATTTGAAATGGATGTATGTGGTGAGGGTATATAGAAGATGGAAAAAGAAAGTCGACCAAGTTGCTTGTCACCCGGTCTTCCAATATTGCTATAAGACTTCACGTGTCGGCCGCAGAAAGCACCCGTGATATTCATATGCAGGCATCTACCGTCGGCGTCGGATTTTGTGGCAGATCTGAGGGAGATTGCAACTCTCAGCATCGGAGGAAGCCGAACCACATTTCCAGTACGCCGTAAGCACTGTCACATACTCCGATAGGTGCGCCTCCCTGTTGTGCTACCAATGGCAGTGTGCCATCCCGATATCGAATCGCTATTAGGGTTAGGGTCTACCCAAAGATAGGGTTAGTAGGGTTAGACCCAATGCACTTTAATGTGGGGTTCGAACTTGTTTCTTATCGGACCAATAATCAGCAGCAAAACTTTTCCAACTTTCTTCTTATCAGTTTTTTTCAGAATTTTTTCTTCTTCACTGAATACTTCTGGCTCTATACTGGAGTTGCCAACAAACGTCGACATTCCTTCTTCAACCGACAATTATCTTCAAAGGCGACTCACTCCAGTGATCAAATTTGAATCTAGATTTCCTCTAATTGCCTCTCCTCTCCCGGAATCTCCCTTCCCGACAACCCCTCACACGCCCACTCACACGCACACAATGGCCCGTCACCGGTCGAAGAAGCGCACCCACGTGGTGGCGGCGCCGACGAAGGGCGCCGACCCGCGCAACCCGAAGAACATGGTGATCCGCATCGGCGCGGGCGACGTCGGGTCGAGCGTGAGCCAGCTGGTGGTCGACGTGCGCAAGGTGATGGAGCCGAACACGGCGAGCCGGCTGAAGGAGCGCCGCGCCGGCAAGCTGCGCGACTACCTGACCATGTGCGGCCCGCTGGGCGTCAGCCACCTGCTGCTGTTCAGCCGGTCAGACACCGGCAATACGAACCTCCGCGTGTGCGTCACGCCGCGCGGCCCGACTATGAACTTCCGCGTCGAGCGGTACTCCCTGGCGAAAGACGTGCAGAGGGCCCAGAGACACCCGCGCGGTGGTGGCAACGAGTACACGGCGCCGCCTCTGGTGAGTTCGACTCCGGACAAGCATGCTTGCAGGCCCATCGACAACCCATTTCTTCAGCTGTACTAACCATGTCCCCTTCTTCCAACACAGCTGGTCATGAACAACATGTCCTCAGCGGCCGACGCCCCTGCGCGTGTCCCGAAACACCTCGAGTCACTCGCCACAACCGTCTTCCAGTCGCTCTTCCCCGCCATCAACCCGCAGACCACGCCCCTGAAGAGCATCCGCCGCGTGGTCCTGCTGAACCGCGAGCAGGCCGACGACGACGAGCCGTTCACCCTGAGTTTCCGCCACTACGCCATCATGACCAAGACCACGGGCGTGTCGCGGCCGCTGCGCAGACTCAACGCCGCCGAGCGCCTGCTCTCGCAGAAGCCCGGCAAGAAGGGCGGCGCGGGCGTGCCGAACCTGGGCCGGCTGGAGGACATCGCCGATTTCATGCTGGGGGGCGACGGGTACATCACGGACGTGACTAGTGGTTCCGAGCCTGACACCGACGCCGAGGTTGAGATCCTGGGCGACCTCCCGCGCAAGCTCCTTGCGCGGCGCGACCGCTCGCGCGCCGCCTCTTCAGCGGCCACGGCGGCCGGCGACGACGCGGACGACTCGGACGGCGACCAGGCCAAGCGGCGCGCAGCCGCGGCCGACGCCGAAGAGGAGGACCGCGTCGAGCGGCGCGCGGTGCGGCTGGTCGAGCTGGGCCCGCGCATGCGGCTGCGGCTGACCAAGGTCGAGGAGGGCGTGTGCGACGGCCGCGTGATGTGGCACGAGTACATCCACAAGTCGCAGGCCGAGGAGAAGGCGCTGGATGCGCGGTGGGACGAGAAGCGGCGCGCCAAGGAGGCGCGCAAGCGCGAGCAGAAGGCCAATCTGGACCGCAAGTCCACGACCCGCGGCGGCGGCAAGAAGGATACCTCGCGCTCCAAGACCAAGGCCACCTCCGGCGGTGACGGGGACGACGACGGCGAGGGTGACGACGATAGGTACGACGAGGATGCCATGGACGCTGATGGGTATAGCGATGAGCTTTCGGAGGGTAGTGGGGAAGATGACGACTGGGAGGATGATAAGTGAGGTCTGCATCGGGGTACCCCCCTCTTCTCCTTTTCGTCACTGTCTGAGCTGGCGACTTCTCCGATGGCTTTCATCCTATAAGGCACATTGCAGGATTCTCCCTTCTTCCAGCTTCCTGCTCTGTTCATTCATTTCATAATTCGGCGTTTTGTATTTCTGTTTTTCGTCTTTGGCGCTCATCGGCACATAAAAAAAACCCCTGAGAATCGGACACACTCGAACATTCATTTCCCCGTTTCTGCTTTGCCTCGTAACCCGTGCCTCCTCAACAACCGCGAACTTCCATGATGCGTGTAACTGTCCGTATTACTACATCTTACCTTGCCTGGACCTACCAAGGCGTTGTCCTCGCAAGGCGTCGTCCTCAAACGGCGTCGTCCACAGCCTTAACCCCGACACACCGACACACCACACCGCCATAGCCGGGAATAGCATCATGTTGCGTCGGGGAGCGAATGAGGTAGACCGCCTCTCCAGCGAGCCGAATCGCTGGATCTGTATCGAACAGGATGAATCTCCACAGCTGACGGCCCCGTCGAGCCGAAATTTGCACGTGTGGCGAAGATGAGTAAAGCAGGATCGGAAAAAAGAGCCTACCCAAATATAGAACCACCAAAGAGAATCCCCCGAAGGCAAATAAGTGCTGTGCATAAAAACGAACTGCCAACGAGGTGGCCACAGCACGGCACTGGACGGACCAGCCAAGTTCCGGATGTTGGACCAACACAGCCAACTGCCGACGATGGGATACGGTCCAGCGAATCGGCCAGCCGCAAGTTTCTACCCAGAAGTTAGTTATGTGGGTAGGGCTGTGGGCTGGTGTTCATCTTTAACCGTTGTCCCAAGCTCTCCCCCCGCCAACACCCTAACCAGACTTCAGTACGTGCCGTGGCTATGGATGGACTTTTGTTCGGACGGTTGGACGACCCTGGGTGCGGTCGAAATCCTGGTCTATGGCTGTGTGGTCATGGGAGTTTGATTTTTCGTGACTTCGTCGTATGTGTGCGCCTGGGTCGCCTGGAGAGACGAGCGGCGCTTCTTGGATATGGACACTGGGCAACCAGCTCTGTGATATTTCCACTTTCCAGCATACGTGCAGGTAAGACCGCTCTTCTCATCTGGCACGGATTGGGAAACAACCCACAGCACAAGTGAGCCCTTCTCTGCACCGACTCAGTCACAAAGGCTGTTTCCCAGGTAGCCAGTCCGGACTCCGTAGTAAGACCACAATGCCACGTCTCCTCCCCAGAGCCGCGGACTGACTTCCTGGGATTCCAACGGTCAGCCGGACCAGCAAACGACAACCGTCACACAAACACAAAGCAAATAATAGCCCCAAGCCATGCTCGTCCATCCGAATCTGAAGAAGCTCCGAGCTATCGACAGGAAGCAAGCCCTAAGCTTGGTTCTGCGTTCCGCCTGGCCACGCGCGCGCCACGAAACACACATATCGTAGGGCGGACCAAGTCAAGAGGAGATCTGGCCGGGGGGGCGCGGAATCGAACACAGAGAGACAGCCTGCGAACCGGGCTGTGTGCGCCGAATTTCTAAGAATAAGAAACAGCAAAAATCCCGGCCCGGTGGGTCTTCCGCGCCTAATCCAGCTTAGCGTGCCGCTGAGTCATCCGGACGCCCGCGCCTAATTGGCCAGAACGCTTGGCGCCAAAAATAGATTCCGCTAGAACCGCGCTAGACCTTTTCGGGCCACTAGCGTCGAAGCCCGGAAAACATTCTTTCCGCTCTTGAAGCCCTGTGGCGCGGCGTGCAAGCATGTGTTGGTTTTTTCTCCGTGCGCTGGGTGTTTGTTGCGACAGTGTGGTATGGCTGCAGAAGGAGCCGTGGCTGTGAAAACAATCGCAGCTATTTGCGCCCCCGGCTGAGGTGCTGCAGAGTGTCCGGATCGTGAAGATATTTCGAGCCGTCGTTGTTGGCTTGGTGAGATTTTGGCTGCGGTGATGATGGCGATGGCGATCGAGCTTCTTGGATATATAAGATCGAGGGATTTCCTTTGTTCTCTCGGATCTGTTTCGATTCTTTTTTCATCATCACAATCATCACCATCACAGTCTCACAGTTTCCCAACAGTCTTACAACAGCTTCACCACCATCACCACCATCACCACCATCACCACCATCACCACCAACATCTTCTCCGCACTCTACGACCACACTTTCAACCACATCTCCAAGTTTCAGCTTTTCCACATCTTCTTCTACCTTTTTTGTTCTATTACTCTTATACTACCACTTTTCCATCTTTCAAAATGTTCTTCACCACCTTCGCCGCCACTGTCTTCGCCGCCGGCCTTGCCGCCGCGGCCCCCACCACCGTGACCCGCTCCGGCCCGACCGCCACCGTCCCGCTCACGGGCGTGACCCACTCGGTGGTGGCCGGCCTCGGCGGCCTGCGCTTCGACCCCGACAACGTGGTGGCCGAGATCGGCGACGTGGTCGAGTGGCACTTCCTGCCGCGCAACCACACCGTGGTGCAGTCCAGCTTCGGCGCGCCGTGCCTGCCGCTCGACGCGCCCAACGCCTTCTTCGCCGGCTTCAACTTCTTCACCCCCGACGGCCAGGCCGACAACGTCTTCCAGATCGTCGTCGAGGACCAGCGCCCGCTGTGGTACTACTGCGCCGCCCCCGACCCGTGCATCTCCGGCAACGAGGCCGCCTGTGTCGGCCCCGTCCCCTCCCACTGCAAGTCCGGCATGGTCGGCGTCATCAACCAGAACTTCGACTCGGCTTTCACTCTCCGCGCCTACCGCGAGCTTGCTGCTCTGGCTGACAAGACTGTCGTCCCTGCCAATGTCAAGGGCGGCAAGGTCATCCCCAACCCCAACCCTCTCGGCGGATTCTGAGCGCTTCTTGCCATCGATTCTTCTCCTTTTTCTTTCTTTTTTCTCCTTTCCTTTTTTCTTCGCTTTCTCTGGATATATATTTGGGTCTTGGGAGCATTTTGGGACATTCATTACATAACTGGGGTTTACATTTGGACAATCATTTATGGGACACAGCATTTTGGAGGTTATATATGGCTTGGGCTTGCATTCTAGACTGGGCATATTTGGGATATACTTGGTTCACATTTTACATCTGATAAACATAGGCATGGCTATTTAACAGCAATTCATTCATTCTGATCGCCGCATTTCTCTTCTTTTCTTCCAACTGGAACCGTGACATGTTGGTCTGTGTATGTGTACCCTTTTGGCCTCACTCTTGCATGACATCTTCCAATGTGGTGTTAGTTATTTTGTGATGCCCGTTTCAGAAAGCTGATCACCAGTGCTAAACCTTATGCTGAACCCCCGAAAACTTCCAGAAGCACGGGGAGAAAAAGGAAGTACCAGAAAAACCTATTCGTCGCTTGTTCGGTTCTTAGAATCTAGCATCGAGATCGCCGTGAAGATCCCCCCAGGATCTGTTTCTTGTGCGCGGGAGACTTCGGGCGCCGGCGAGAGCGATCAAGGAACGATATCATGCGCCTTGTGGGGGATGCATGTCTTGTTTTGCAGGACAATGGGCCAGAGTGTATTTGTGTCGGGAAATAGTTCGTGTCTGGTATAAGTTGGAGAAGAAGAAGATGAAGAAAGCAGACGAACAGTGTAAGCGGAAGACCGTGCAACCAAAATTCTCCTATTTTTCCGCGGATTCTTTTCTTTCCTTTTCTTCTTGGTTTATATCTTGTGGTTCTTCTCCAATTTCGGTCCCTCGTATAGACGCACTTTTGTCCTTCGTCTACCAACTCTCACACTCACAAATATATTCACCGGCACATACTCTCGGCTGCCAACAGACCTGGCCGGAATAACCTCACCGAAAACGGTGTTGACGGCGGCAAGATATCAGCATGAGAACTGGACTTGAGGCCACCTTCGAGTCTTTCATCCGGTTGGGAGGGAGGAGACTGGATAGTCGGTGACCGGCTAAGACGACAGCAGAAGTTTGACAGGGACAAGCTCGCATAATCCTCACAACCACACATACACACATACACACATACACACATACACAATGCTTTGCACATTGGTGATACCTGCGTTGTTAGCCACGCTTGGAGCGTGCGATGATGGCACTGACAAGTACCTCTTCATCTTGTAAGTCATCTCACACCAGCGCATTCCACTGTTCCTTCTAAGCATCTCACCTATCCCAATCATTAGTGGCGACTCATACACAGCGACTGGCTTCAACGCCACCGGCCGCCAACCATCCACATCCAACCCGCTCGGCAACCCCCCGCTCCCCGGCCAGACCTTCAGCGGCGGGATGAACTGGGCCGGCTTCGCCACAACGAAGTACAACGCCACCCGCACCTTCACCTACGACTTCGCCGTGGCCGGCGCCGTGGTCGACAGCGACGTTGTCCCGCCGTTCATGGCGACCGTCCCAAGCTTTATCGACCAGGCCGATACGCTGCTCGATACCGTCCTGGCCGGGCCCCGAGCGCCACTGTGGACGGCGAAGAACACGCTGGTGGCCGCGTGGTTCGGCATCAACGATGTGGGCAACGGCTTTCTGTTCTCGAATGCCACAAACGACGACTACGGACTTGCGCTGGACAGGTACTTTGAAGTGCTGACCCGCATCTACGACGCCGGTGCCCGGAACTTTGCACTGCTGAATGTTCCCCGTACGTATTTCCCGATCATCATACCCGAAAGTGTCTCGACACAGTCTCACTTACCCTGATTTCTACAGCAACCGAGCGTTCGCCGCTGATGACCTCAACCAGCATGGACCTCACCATCTTGACATCGGCAATCGCGTTCTGGAACGCGGGGATGCAGGCCCGCAGCAAAGGGTTCGCGGCCGCACACCCCGATGCAAACCTGTGGCTGGTCGACACCGGCCCGGTGTTCGCGGAGGTGCTCGACCATCCGGCCGCCTACGGCTCACCGGATGCCGTGTGCACAAACGCGGATGAGAACTCGTGCTTATGGTTCGACGTATATCACCCGGCCACAGCTATCCAGCAGATGGTGGCGGAGGCTGCTGCATATGCTGTGCGGGGGCCGTTCTTTGAGTTGAATACCATTCGTGGCGGATGGTGATGGAAGCGTTGGGAGTGCTTGGGCTATCTCGGCAACCTGCATAGTTTACTGTTTGATTCTGTACAACATAGGCGTAGCATATAGTGTCTTCATTTAAAAAAAAAAAAGAAAAAAAAAAGAGAGATGCCAGGTTGATATTTATAGCGTGCGATGATGCCGTAGGACGTGGTACGGCCCATGATATCCAAATTCCAGACCCAGAGAACCAAATATTCATGATTCTACAACTCATCCAACATCTTAAGAGTCTCCTCCTTCCTCCGCTCGCTCTCGGCCTTGTCCTCCTCCTCGACGCGCTTCCGCTCCGCCTCTTTCTCCTCCTCACTAACGCTCGGCTCCTTATAACTGGGATGCCCGCGCACATCCGCCAGGAACTTCTCCATACTCACGACCTCGGGAGTAGTCGGACCGCCGAGAATCGCGAGCACCCGGCGGGCGTGCGTGGCGTACACGGTCGCCGCCTCGACATCGCCCATCTGGTTCGCGGCAAACGCCATCATCTGGTAGATGCGCCCCGCCGGCGCCACCAGCCCCTCCTGCTCGTACAGCGCCAGCAGCTCGTCGCCGTGCCTGCGCAGCACCGCCACGTCGTGGGTGTTCTTCGACATGGCCACCTTGGCCTCGCGCATCGCCTGGCGCCGCTGGTTGGACGCTGCCATTGCGCGGTAGCTCGAGCAGATCGGGCACCTGCATTCGAAGTTCCACTGCGTGTTCAGCAGCGATTTGCGCTCGGCGTACTGCCTGTCTTGGAACATGTCGACGTACGAGAAGAACACTTCGTCGCCTGCTGAGAGATCCTTGAGCGCGAAGGCTTCGAGCCGGAAGTCTGCTTCAAAGACTCGGTAGTAGGAGCTGGAGGTGGCTGTGTCAGTACATGGTATCGAGGAAATAGTGAAGAATTGGTTATCTGTGCTTACTTTGCTATGCATTGGTGGTTGACTCTCTGTAAAACATCCACACCACGTTAGCACAAGACTTTTGCATATCTGAAAGCAGAGTTCCTGAACTGGAAACATACCGCCGCCTCAGGGAAATTCGTTAGGTGCCCTACACCATGCAGTGCATGGTTAAGAGAGTTCGTCAATATCAAATCATCGCCCTCGTCGCTGAAATCCGGATGGCTCTGCACCAGGCCCCGGAAGAGGTGGCGGCCCTCATCCGGCAGCTGCAGCACCGCAGTCCACTGGAGCTCCTGGCGCAACGGCGCCTCGAGGGTCTCCCACACGTCCGACGCCATCGACACGAGCGGGAACTCATGGAACAGGACCTCGCCGGCGGCGACCGACTCGCCCTCGCTGACGACCAAGCCAATGCCGCGCCCAGGCACCTGGCGGCGCTCGTACTTGGCCCGCGGCCGTGACGCGGCGTCGTAGTCCGCCGTGAGCACCCCCGACGCCGCCACCGCCTCGCCGGCCTCGCGCCGCGCGATGATGCTCAGCCCGCGGCCGTTGCGGAAGCGCGCATCGGTGAACACGCAGTACTCGCGCTGCCACCCGTGCTCCGCCGGCATGCAGAGCGGCTCGTGTGTCCACGGCGACGGGCCATCGGACGCTGCGAGCGGGCGCGCGCGGATCTCGTCCCGCCCGCATGTGCCGTCGTTCTTCAACTGCCCCGTCTGCGAGAGACATGTGCGATACAAGCTCCCGATGCAGAGCGGGCCCGACCGCGGCGCGACGGTGGCTGTGGCGAGGTGTGGCAGGCCAGCTGCCACGGCTAGAAGGAGAGGGAGCATGAAGTCTGTGAACCTGCAGCTATCTGAATGGTGGAATTGTGGTGGTGATGGAGGGCGCCGTTCTCGTGAACAACGTATTTTCAAGATTTAAACCTGGAGATGTGAATTTGATGATGACAAAAGAAAGTGTGTACACAAGATAAAGCTTTCAGAGCTGCAACACTTCATACACACTTGGTACTATATATAAGGAGTGTCCCACGAATGGCCAGGCGATCGGGTTCCTGAAAACTCGGATCTCACGTCCGAGCAACCTCCTTTCAGGGGCTGTAAAGTGTCGGAGAAAGCTCCCAAAGCAGCGGGCATGATCACCGTCCGGGAATTTACCCAAATGAACAAGAGGAAAAAAAGCAAGAGGTAGGAGATAGTTCGACTACGAAAAGAGCAGAAAAAAATATATGTGAATAGTTGAACTTTCAGGCGCATACTCCAAATTGCCATGTGTCGTCAAAATTAGGTTACCGCGAAGCGCCAGCACAGGGAAGGAGCGACCCTTCGCCGCGTTCCTGCCCCGTGAAGCCTGGTCCCACACACGGGCCGGGGAACGTTAGTGGCGGGACACCTGTCAAGTACCGTTTGTATGTGCTTGATTCTATAATGATACATGGCTGTTTGTAAGACAGTAACAGCTACTCAAAATCGACGTCGTCTAGAAGCCACCTAGAACATTCTTCGGTTGCCCAACTACGAGCCTGCTCGAGCCGCAAGTTCTTTTCTGTCCTTCCAGCGGTCAACCATCTTTTCCCGATGGAACTGCAGCCCAGATTTGGCAATGCGGCCAGCTGGAATGTCTCCTCCAACCAGAGTCGTCATATCCTAATCAAGCATGTCCACAGGAAGGCGAAGTGCGAAGAGATTGAGTGCGTGATGGTCTGAGTGTGCGCATCAACGCTACCTCGAACCGCATTCTGAAAGTCTCCTCGAGAGAGAGGTTCGCCGTATCTGCGCCAGCGCTCGAACCCTGCGAAGCTCCCGGTGGGTTTCGGTCCGCAGGCATTTCCCGAATCCACGAGAGCAGCACAGTGACCGGCCAGCAGCACGCCAAGTGATCATCAAGAATGTGTTCGTTCACGTGATGCAACGGGTCGCGCATTACCGCCATGGCTCTGCGGGAGTCTGAGTCGGTGAATCCGGCATAGCTAAAGATCATATCCACAGCCTCCACCGGCAGGAGACCGAAGTCGGGGAATCTCGGTTCGTGTGCCACGTGGGTATTGTGATATGCCAGTGCCTGATATTTGCGGGTTGTGCGGTAGTCGTAGGGTGGCGGGCTCCGTTTTACTTTGGGGCGAAACATGTTGAGGACGAGGAAAGTGGACATGGCTATCTGGAACAGCTCGTACCATCGGGGTTGACTGCGAACTAAACTGTTTCTCCACAGATGGATATAGTGTGAAGTGTTTGAGACCCTACCAAGGATATGAGCACCACTGCTTACCGTGAGTGGATTTAGATGATGCGACTAAGAGCACCGAAAGAGGCCAACGGTGGCTGATGGGTGACACATGAGCCGTAGAAGCGTGTGTACCGTAGCCCGGAAAATGAACGACGTGCACATTGTGGCAGTGAAGTCCTCATGCGAGAGAGCGGCGGATGCCACCGCCCAGGCGGGCCCAGCCTAGCCCGGTCCTCTCTTGCACGGGCATTAGAAATGCAGATCCCAGGCGACGCTGGTACGGTATCGCACAGT
This sequence comes from Knoxdaviesia proteae, assembly GCA_001510565.1. Lineage (NCBI taxonomy): Eukaryota > Fungi > Ascomycota > Sordariomycetes > Microascales > Gondwanamycetaceae > Knoxdaviesia > Knoxdaviesia proteae. Next base: position 140,097 of record LNGL01000050.1, read on the forward strand.
CACAGTAGAAGCTCAAGAAGCTGGTCTTGTGGGGGCACAGGCCATGGGCGAACGATCGATTCGAGGAGTTGAACACGTAAAACGACAGGAGGTTGAATCCCGCGGGCAGGTTCCCGTCCACGTCGGGATCGGCCGCGGGCTCCACGTGGCTGGAGAATTCGCCCGTCTCAGCCATGCCCTAGTGGTACTGTTCCAGGGTGATCTTGCCGCGAAACACGGCGAGTTTATTCGAGATCTCTTGCTGTTTGATATTCTTTTCCTGGCGTCCTGTTGCATATACTGATTGCAATTTCGCACCATAAACCGCGCCTCCTCTCGAGATCGCGGGCTGCCAATCAGCCGCTCATGGTCGTCGGGAAAGAAGCACATGCCGTCGGGTTCTGGACGCGCATCGTCCAACTCGGGGTGCATCGACAGACTAAGTGCTTTCCGTGCAGGCGCCACGTCCTTTTCCAGTGCCAGGGCCGTTTTGTCGTCAATGAACAACAGCTCGTCCTTCTCAACCGGCTGGCTGGAGTGAGCTGCCATGGGCCGCGTGACACTCTCGTTGACGGCGTTTGGGCCGGACCGGGGAAACGCCTTGATGAACATTGCAGGAAGCGTGTGTGCAGGGAAACAAAACCTCAGATGCCTTCAAGGCGTCGAACAACCTGGAGAAAACCGCGAAGGTCAGTGGGAGGAAAACGACGCTCCGAGATGTGGGTTGGAGTGAGGCTGTTGGCTGTGGACGCCGTGTTAACATGGTCATGTCACGGGACATCACACGTGATCCCGGATTCACACCCGGTAAGGCGTCCCCTTTTGGCAGCCACCACGTGTCAATCTTCCAGTTAACACCTGCCCACATTGGAGTTTGCCGCGCAAACCTTCGTCATCATCGTTTTCCAGTTCTTCTCCCAACTTCAACAGCTTCCACAGCTTTTTATCTGGTCGGCCTTGAATTTCGGGTTTCTCAATCTGTTCCTTTCTCTGGTAGTCGTCCAGTATTTCTCTTCTTGAAACCTTCCACCTGAACACCTGTTTGACTACATACTTGCTCAATCCTCTCCCCCTCTTAAATCTGGCTCTCTGTTTTTCTCTCCCGGCCACCGCCGCCGATCCCGAAAGCTTCTCCCAAATCCACAGACTTTCGCACCGACGGCGACGTTTTGTCCTTTTGCGCCGACGACCCCTCGAACTTCCGATACCCGGCGCACCCTCGACACCTTGAGTCCGTCTTTCGATCTCCTTTCACAATGTCATACTTCTTCTCCACCCCCGTCGATATCGACATCGTGCTGGAGGACCCCGATGACCGGCAGATGGTCGATGTGCGGCTCGACAAGAACCGCCGCGAGAAGGCTCCGCTGTACCGGGATGGCGAGTCGGTCAAGGGCATTGTGACAGTACGGCCGAAGGATGGCAAGCGCTTGGAACACACCGGCATCAAGGTCCAGTTTATCGGCAGCATAGGTGCGTTTGGCCCCGTTGCTCGTCCCCCCGGCTCCCCCGCTCTCTCCGACCCCCCTTACGCCGGACCGGGCGTCCAGTCTCCGGGTCTCTGCAACGGCCACATTCACTAACCCTCCCACCATCCGTGTCTCTCGCCCGCAGAAATGTTCTTCGACCGCGGCAACCACTACGAGTTCCTCTCGCTCGTGCAGGAGCTCGCCGCGCCGGGCGAGCTGCAACACCCGCAGCCGTTTGAGTTCAACTTCAAGAACGTCGAGAAGCAGTTCGAGTCGTACAACGGCATCAACGTGAAGCTGCGCTACTTCGTGCGCGTGACGGTCTCGCGGCGCATCGCCGACGTCATCCGCGAAAAGGACATCTGGGTGTACTCGTACAGCACGCCGCCCGACATGAACAGCAGCATCAAGATGGACGTCGGTATCGAGGACTGTCTGCACATCGAGTTCGAGTACTCCAAGTCCAAGTACCACCTCAAGGACGTCATCGTCGGCCGCATCTACTTCCTGCTCGTGCGCCTCAAGATCAAGCACATGGAGCTGTCGATCATCCGCCGCGAAACCACCGGCGCCGCCCCCAACCAGTACAACGAGAGCGAGACCCTCGTGCGCTTCGAGATCATGGACGGCTCGCCGTCGCGCGGCGAGACCATCCCCATCCGCCTGTTCCTCGGCGGCTTCGACCTCACCCCGACCTTCCGCGACGTCAACAAGAAGTTCTCCACCAGATACTACCTCAGCCTGGTGCTCATTGACGAGGGTAAGGCCACAGACTGACAGACGTGCCGTGCCATCACTGACTGACCCCCCCTCTTCTCTCTCCGCTGCAGATGCCCGCCGCTACTTCAAGCAGTCCGAAATCATCCTCTACCGCCAAGCCCCCGAGACTCTGCAAGCCGTGTCCGGCGTCGCATCGCTTCCCGTGAACGCCGCCCACGCCAACATGCAAGCCGCGCTGCCGATGCCCGCGTAAACATCGACCGACAAAAGCATCCACGAAAAGCGAGATACAACTGTTTCGGTTCTGCTGTGTGGGTGTGTGGTCTTGTCTCTATTCCTTCTTCTTTTCTTCTTATACATCTTGTATGCATTGCGCTTTCGTGTTGTCTGCGTACACATAATCTGGGGCACGGCGTCAAACGGCTTTTGTTGTTCTTAGTACTGTTTTCTTTTTCTTTCCGTTGTTGATTTATCTTACTTGTCCGTCTTGTTACTGTTGTGCAGTTCTGTGATACTTGCTGTTCAATGTTATGTGGAGGTGTGAGCATGAGGAGACGTTCCGGGATGGATGGATCCTGACTTGAAGCCTATGCGTGTACGGCACATCCAAGACACCCGAAGCATTAATGAGACTTTATTACCGAAGACGACCAGACACAAACTCCGTCCAGTGTATTTTTTCACCAGAAAGCTGCAGAACGTACAAAAAAGAACCGGAGGTGTTTAAAAAAAAATAAAGAAAAAAAGAAGTTTCATCGAAAAAAAGAGAAGACCCGGTGTACGAGTCTTACACCATCAGCTCCATCGTATCATCCGCCTCAAACCCAAACTGATTATTCCGAATCGCCGCCACCCGGTCCAGCTCGTCCTGGTACTGCTTGCGGATATCCGCGAGCGTGAGCACGCGGCGCCGCCCCGCCCCCGCCGCGGGCGTGGGCCACCGGTCGGCCTTGGCCGCGGGCGCCGCGTACCCCGAGTCGGCCGCCGCCGACGCAACATCGCCGTTGCTGCCGGCCGCAGTATGCCCGGCCTGGCCGTGCTCGTCCAGGCCGGCGTCGTAGCGCGCTGCCCCAGAACCCGCAGCGTCGCCGTCCTCCTCGGCAAAGATCCACGCCTGCATCGGATCGACACAGCTCAGCGCGTTGATCAGCAGGAG
>LNGL01000050.1:143675-154758 GCA_001510565.1 Knoxdaviesia proteae
CGACAAGTTTGCGCAGACACGCGTGCTGCAGCGCGGCGTCACGCAGGGACAGCAGTGCCGTGTGCGCCACGTCAAACCGCGAGAGCGCCACCGCGGCGTGGAACTGCCGGCTAAGGAGTTCCGTGCGCACCAGACGCTGCTGGTGCTGCGACGAGCTGTCGCTGACACCCATGCCGATGGCGGTGGTGTCCGAGGTCATAGATGCAAACGACGACGCAAACGGCGCGCCCGTGCTGAACTGGCTCGACAGGCCGAGGCTGGTGGTGGCGGTGGCCGAAGTGAATTGGAGGCCGAGCAGCGAAAAGTCAATCACATACGAGTACGCCTTCTGCTTCTCAAAGAGCATGACAACGTGCATGTAGTAGCGGTCGAAGCCGCGGCCAAACACGTCGCCGTCGGACTCCGCCAGCTCCGACCCGCCGTGCGACGTCAGGCTCATTCCCGGCGCGGCCTTCTTGAACATGATTGCCGCCGATCCGTAGTCCTTCAGGGCCAGGAACAGCCGGCCGCGGACATACGTCGCCAGCGGGCCCTCGTCACAGAACGGCACAAGGCCCATCGCCAGATCGGCGCGGTCCATCTTGATGAAGTACATCTGGATCAGCGGCAGAGACACCTCGATGTCGCTGTCCGCCGCACACAGGTTCCGCGCCAGCTCGGTAATGCGCGACCCGAGCGGCTCGTACCGGTCGCCCGAGAAGCCCAGCACGCGGCTCAGGTTCGCCTCGAACGCCGTAACGGTCGTGGTGAGCATCGGGTCGTCGCGGGCGCGCGCCGCAGCACCAGCCGGCGAGCCGGTGGCCAGCGACGCGGTGGCGCTGACGCTCACGCGCTCTGCCGACGGGACTGGCACCATCAGCTCGGTCTGGATCAGCCACCGCAGCATGGCGAGCCGCTCCAGAGACTTCGCCAGGCTGGCAAACACGGCGCCGACATCGACGCGGCGGTGCAGCGCCTCCTCCTCCGAGTCGAACTCAAACTCCATATGCACCAGCAGAATCAGTTGGCTGAAGCAGATCTTCCACAGCAGGTCAATGGTGTCGCGCACAACGTTCACCATGAGCTTCTTGCCAAACGTCGTCAGCGGCGCGCGCGGCGTGCGGCCCCGCAGGTCGGCCGTCGGGCCAATGTGGCTGAGCAGAGCCGCGTACAGCTCGTTAGTGACGCTGCTGAAGCCCGCGCCCAGATTCTCCGTCACCGGCAGACAGTCCTCCTCGCTGAGGCCGCGCCAGAAGCCGGCCTTGTCGAAGAAGCGCTGGATGCGCTCGAAATCCGACTTTGCCAGATCCTGGAAGAGCTCCGGCCGCAGCTCGGCCTTGCACACCTGGATCAGGCTATCCGGGAGCGCATCGGTAAAGTTCACCGCCACGCTGAGCAGCCGAGACGTGATGTCCGGCTCGCGGGCGCCTTCAAAGGTCCGGCCGGCGCCGTGGTACAGAAGCTCCATCTCGCTGCAGTCCCGAATGGCCGACACAAAGTCACCACACACAACCCAAGGCATGTCGCAGTTCGGGTCCAGAACCAAAGACAGCGCATCGCCACGCTGCTTGTCCAGCTCAACAAGAATGCGGTAGAACCGTCTCCAGTGAATCTCCGTCGCTCCACGGAACTGTTCGTAGTTCATGCCTCCAGTAGACGAGCGCTCCAGCCCCGCGGTCGAGGCGACCACCGAGCAGATGGACTCGGCGAGGTTCCGGTGGGCGGTGCGGGTTGCATCCGTCTTCTTACCCAGTCCGCGCTCGTAGATGCTGAGGGCTGCCTCCAGAGTGGCCTTGGTGAAGCGGCCGGGAGTGAGAATCAGTTCAAGCCACTTCTCGGTGGTTCCGGTGGGATCGGCGGCGCTGGAAGGCTGCGCGGTAGGAATGGAGGTATCCATGTAGACACAGTCCCAACCCTCCGACCAGGCTTCAGGGATGCCCTCGAAGCTCGACGCCAAACGGAGGACGCGGTATGTCGTGTTGTTCTTCCACAGCGCCCACAGGAACATGGTGCCGTTGCGAGGGGGGGTGATGGCAAAGTCGGCCANCTATCCGGGAGCGCATCGGTAAAGTTCACCGCCACGCTGAGCAGCCGAGACGTGATGTCCGGCTCGCGGGCGCCTTCAAAGGTCCGGCCGGCGCCGTGGTACAGAAGCTCCATCTCGCTGCAGTCCCGAATGGCCGACACAAAGTCACCACACACAACCCAAGGCATGTCGCAGTTCGGGTCCAGAACCAAAGACAGCGCATCGCCACGCTGCTTGTCCAGCTCAACAAGAATGCGGTAGAACCGTCTCCAGTGAATCTCCGTCGCTCCACGGAACTGTTCGTAGTTCATGCCTCCAGTAGACGAGCGCTCCAGCCCCGCGGTCGAGGCGACCACCGAGCAGATGGACTCGGCGAGGTTCCGGTGGGCGGTGCGGGTTGCATCCGTCTTCTTACCCAGTCCGCGCTCGTAGATGCTGAGGGCTGCCTCCAGAGTGGCCTTGGTGAAGCGGCCGGGAGTGAGAATCAGTTCAAGCCACTTCTCGGTGGTTCCGGTGGGATCGGCGGCGCTGGAAGGCTGCGCGGTAGGAATGGAGGTATCCATGTAGACACAGTCCCAACCCTCCGACCAGGCTTCAGGGATGCCCTCGAAGCTCGACGCCAAACGGAGGACGCGGTATGTCGTGTTGTTCTTCCACAGCGCCCACAGGAACATGGTGCCGTTGCGAGGGGGGGTGATGGCAAAGTCGGCCAGCGTCCAGACGTCCGAGAGCGACGGAGCAACCGACGAGAGCTTGAAGCCGGGAAGAGCGTCCTCAATGGTCACGGTCATCTCATCAGCCGCGGAAACTCTCCAGAACTTGAACTCGCCCTGGCCCTTAGGGGAATATGTGATGATGGCCGCCTCGCCGCGCTCGGTCTCGATGGTGCGAATCAGGTTCGCCTGGGTCGGTTCAATGGTGAGCTTTTTCGCATCTTGAGGGTCGGGCTCGACGTTGAGAATGTCAACTGAGCAGAGAATCGATCCGGTCATGGGGTTCCATATGCGGAGGCGGTGGTCGAGGGAGATGGTGAGGAAGAAGGTCGCGTTGGGGAGGCCGAGTGATGACACTTGCGACGAGATGATGGTGCTGTGGTCGAGGTTGTATTTTCCGTATTTGACGGTGTTGCCGCCGCGGAACAGGCTGAGCACGCCCGAGTTCCAGCTTTGGGCGTTCGAGATGCTTTCGAACCAAAGCTTTGAGGAGGCTAGAGGAGAAAGAAAGTGAGAGGCAAGTTAGAAACAGCTTCGTCAAAGTAACGTCCCGGGATAAACCAAGGTGTTCTTACCATCGTGGCCCTTGTTCCGATCGAGTCTGACAACACCTCCGTCGTGCACAGCAACAAGCAGCTGGTCAGCACTGACGGCCACCAAGCGATGGGGATGCTTCGAAGCAATCGACGACGGCAGGAACACCTTGCAGATATCGGTGACGGCCGGCTCGAGCGACGAGCGGCGGCGGAAGAGATCGGGCCGCAGCGAGAACGAGTACAGGTAGTTCGCCTCGTCGAGCACGAACACACACAGCGCATCGTGGTCGGCGGGGTCGGCAAACGCAATGCACTGGCGCTGCAGCGGCACCGCAAACACAAAGTTCAGCACGAGCGCCGCGTCGGGCGTCGACCGCGGGTGCACGCGGTGCAGGTCGGCCGCCCGCACGCTCAGCACCGTGCCGCCCTCCAGCAGCCGCCACAGGAAGCTGCGCGGCGACTCGTGGAAGCGGCGGAAGTAGATGGAGGATGCGCGCGCCAGGTTGCGCCGCTCGAAGAGGGTCTCAGTCTCCGCGCCGCTGTCGTTGCCGGTGGCCGAGCCAGACGCGTCGCCGCGCCGGGGAGTGCGCGCGTAGCCGCCGCCCGGGGCCGGCACGCGGATGGTGATGACCGACGCCGGCGATGGCTCGAGATTGAGCCGCGTCTCCTTGAAGATCATGGGAAGGTCGAGGCCGTCCATTTTGCTGGCTTGAAATCTTGCCCTCTCCACGATCGGAGAGGGAAGTCGAGAGTATTAAGAGAGAGGATCGGCCGGTTGAGAATGGAAGTGGTCGCACAGGGTGAGGTGGCGGTATTCGAGAGAATTGTTCGATGTTCGGGTCCAATTGATATGAGTGAGGCTTTCAAGAAAAGAGATGAAGGAGGGAAAAAAGAGAAAAGATGTTGTGATGGCTTTTGGCTGAAGGAAGTTGATTCCATCCAGCCAAAAGAAAAAAAAACATCAACATGCAAACAAGCTTCACAGCTTCCAGCGTGTCATGTGACCTCACCACCAAAACTTTTCAGGAACCAACATGGTATCTTATCACCACGGCCAATAGCATGTCCTTGATAAGAAGATCATATGCGATAAGAGCTTCCCACCAGCATGTCTATCAGGACGGGCGTGAAGACATTTGATTTCACTGCTATACGAATGGTACAGTTGAAGAGAAGACATTTGCGGGATTTAGCAGAGTACATGGATGAGATACATCATATTAGGGGCAAGAGCCCGATGATAGGGAACCCCAGTGAACCAGATGGCAAGCATAAAGCCCAACGAAGAAAAGTCAAGCAGCAGTCGAAATGAAAAGCAACAGACAGCAAGCAACAATATAAACGCCCGTCTTTCCCCTTTCCCATGCACCGGCTTGCCTCCCGAAGTGAAATTGCGTGCGGGAGGAGGAATAAAAAGAGTATAAAAAAACGCAAACGCCGGCAAGCAAAACGTGTAGTTCCCCTCCCAGAAAGAATCCATAGCCTCCCCATCATAACAGGCGTGACGTATCTCCACTGAACACCACCTCTTACTCCTTCTCCATATCCTTGGGAGCCGGGTCACCGATGCCGTCCTCGCCAATGGCAAACAGCGTGTCGCTCTCGGGCAGACACGGCGAGTCGTAGATCTTGGCGATACGCGTCTCGGCACGGCCCTTCTTCAGGCTGATGCGCGTGGTGCTGGCATGCGCGATGATGTTTCCACCGATGGGTTTCTTGGGGTCCGGGTTGAACATGGCCGACGGGCCGCCGTCGACCTGGGCAACAACCTGGTTGGTGATCACCACGGCAATGCCAAACTCGTCGGCCAGCCGCTGCAGGGTGCGCATGAAGCGCGCCAGGTGGGTCTGGCGCGACGACAGCTCGCCGCGGCCGAGGAAGTCGGTGCGGTACAGCGAGGTGGCGCTGTCGACGATCAGCAGCGAGAAGCGCGTCTCGCACATCATCGAGGCCGCCTGGTTGAGCAGCTGCAGCTGGTGGTCGGAGTTGTAGGCGCGCGCGTACGCCACGTTGTCCAGCACCTCCTCGCCCGACAGGCCGAAGCGGTTCGCCACCGCCAGCAGCCGCACGGGGCGGAACGTGGCCTCGGTGTCGATGTACAGGCACTTGCCCTCGCCGCCGCCCATGTCGAACGGCAGCTGGCACGTCACCGCCAGCGTGTGGCAGATCTGGCTCTTGCCGGTGCGGAACTCGCCGAACAGCTCGGTCACCGACCCCGTCTCGACGCCGCCGCCCAGCAGCGTGTCCAGGTTCTTGGAGCCCGTGGTGATCGAGATCAGCTCGCTGCGGCGCTGGTGCATTTCGGTGGCGGTGGTGAAGCCCATGGGCACCAGCTTTGAGGCTGTGGTTCAGCGTTCACGGTTAGGAAGGGGGCATCTGGCGGTGAGCATATGCATGTGGAGTGAAGTGTGGCATACCTTCTCCGAGAATCTTCGACGCCTTCTGCTCGGAAATTCCCTTGATCTGCTCTAGCATCCGGCGGGGGGTATATGCTACCGATTCAACAGTGTTGAATCCGCCTTCAATAATAAGCTGGATATCACGCTTGGTCAAGCCGGCAACTCCCTGTGGAAGGCCAATTCGTTGGCTATCAGCTTCCGCACGTTCACAACCGTTTCATGCATGATATCTCCACTGCAGCAAAGCATCATACCTCCAAAACCGACAGAGGAGTCGGAGCTCCCGGGCCGCCAGGCATGCCTCCATCCTCGGCGTTGATGTCATCGTCAGCTCTGTCGTCAGCCATGATCGGTGAGGCAAGAAAAGAAAAAAAAATGCAGATGGAAAATGGCAATTGGTATATTGAATTATCAATGTGATGGGAGATGGTAGATGCAGGTATCAATTGAGCGATTAAGAGGATGTTGTGGGTTGAGGACAAGTTCATAGAGGGGGCATGATTTCAAAGCTTGCTTGGGTTGAGACGATGCCGCGTTTTCTTGGGGAAATTCGACGCGTCGAAATCCAGGCACCAACGCCACGTCACGTGACTTTGTAAACAGTGAAGCAACCGACAATCTCATCACCAAGTTGTCGAGGACCAGGGCGGCGTTTTGCACTTTCGGCATCTCCTGATGGGTATTCTACAATGCATCAGAAAGAAAGTTCTGGCTTTAATTTCTCGTCCAGTCATGATCAGTCATGATCGGCCACAAATTGGCCTCTGAGAGCATCTGACTCCCGAGGCCTGTACAGCATTTTTCACGGCTTGCATCTGAATCTTGGGAATTTTCTTGACTTTCAATTTATATTGTGTTAGAGAAGGCCAAAAGACCTTGCGGAAGAAGAAAAAACTAATCTCGAATATATAAAACTATCCCAGATGAATTTTTTTTGTGGTTTTTTGTAGTATAGTCATATAAAATTAGACATAGAAAAATGAACCGAGTTTGAATTCCTCCAAACCGAACTTTGAATAAAAATAACTAAATAAATAAATAAAATGAAGCTGAATTCCTGTAAACCGAACTCCAAGAACTCCTTAGGAAATCCTTGGAGACAAAATTAGCAGCTCAAAGGCTGTGATCAAATCATACCAATAACAAAGACAGAACAAAACAAAACACCGGTGCGACCGCCTTAGAGGATGGCCACACGGCGCACCTCGGGCCGGCGGGACTTGGGCACGACAATCGACAGGATGCCGGACTCCAGCGTGGCGGTCACACCGTCCTGGTCGACGCGCGACGGGAAGGTGAAGGTGCGCGAGAACTCGCCGATGCTGCGCTCGGAGACCCAGTAGCGGGCCTTATCGGCGGCGGCCGGCTTCTTCTTGGGCTCGGCCGCGGCGGCGGAGCTCGGCGCGGTCTTCTCCACGGCGGTCTCGCCGGCAGAGGTGGTGGGGGTGGCCGGCTCGGCGGCGGCGGTGCCGGGGGTCACCGACGTCCACGAGGCCGTCTCGGCAGCGTCGGCGGCATCGTCCTCGACAGTAGCCTGGTGGTGGTTGTGGCGGTGGCCAGCGTCGTCGGACGCCGGGGCCGCAGCCAGCTGGGCGGCGGTCGGGGCGGCCTCTACGGCAGCGGCGGCCTCGTCGGCCTCGGGCCCCGACTTCTTGGTGTACGAGCGCACAATGCGGCCGCGCACCAGCAGCGTCTGGGCATCGACAAAGTCGACCGACACGTTGTCCTTCTCGAGCCCGGCGAGTTCGCCGTGCAGCTCGTAGGCGGTCGCAGTCTCGCGCACGTCGAACTTGGGGTTGAAGGTGGGGACCTGCTCGCGCGGCGCGCGCTGGCGCGAGATCTGGTCAAAGGTGTCCAGGATCTGGAACAGCGGCGCGAGGCCCTGGTCGTGGTAGGCAGCACGAGGGAAGAAGGCAGTCATGTTGGGCGAGGTGGATCGGGGCGAAGACTTGTGGATTCTTCTGGGGGTCTGGTAGCAGAGAGATTGCATCAAATGAGCAGGAGTGATACCCGGTGAGAGGCTTTCAACGCGGAAGAGAAATTGTGGAAGAGAAAAGTGGTGGTGAGAGTTTGTGGGTGGAAGTGGTTGTTGATGGCTGTGAAGCTGTTTAGTGTTGTGATATGATGGTGATGATGATGGTGAGAATGAATGGGAAGAAAGGTGATCTGGAGAGTCGAGAGGAAGTGAGGTCTTATATACCACTTGACCCTCACCTGAGCCTGCCGCTGAATCTTCTAGACATCTTGCAAGGCACCGGCGTTGACGGCAGGCGTCACATCACATCATCGTAGAAGTTGCTGGTATGTTCACGAGGCCGCAGCTGACGCCTTTTCGCCGTACAGCTGTACCGTGCTCACCAATTGGAGAGAGTGGAGATCCAGACCGGCCTGGAGGATCTGCGAATATAGTGGGCGGCCCGAGAATGTAGTGGACGGCCGGAGAAGGTTCCAGCAGATTCCACGGGCCAAAAGCCAGTTGGCGGGGGTGTTTTTGGGGGGGTGTTTTTTGGGTATAGGAGTTCTAGTAGTAGGTACGCTGTACGTAGCCGAGATATAGTGGGTGCCTTCATTTTAGTGGGTAGGGTTTTTTGGTTCTGTGTAGCGCTTTGCAGGCGGCCGTTCAGCGGACTTAGAAAGCCCGTTGTCTTAGACCCTGGAACTGTAAATCCATCTGACACAGCATTTCTGGAAGTTTCCGAAGCATTTCGAAAGACTTGGGCCCTCTTGCCTCTTGCCACTCTGGAGAAAGGCTCTTTGGTTGTTTTGAAAAGCCAAACGTGAGAGAGCTGGTGAGGTGGGTCTTAAGTATCTACACACGGGATGTCGATAACCCTAGTCCTTAGGGCTTATCTTGAAGCCCTCTCAACCACCAAGGGACGGCGACACTAAACAAGAACAGCAGCAGCCGCATGAAAAGACTTGAGACCGAGCGAGTACTGCTCTCGAGGGAGTCTTCCACTGTGTAACGCAGTATCTACTAGAATCGAACGCCTTTCTACCCAACATTCTTCACCCTCTCTCTCTCTGGTTCCAGCGTGCCCGCCCAATCACGAGAGAAACCCCCAATTTTGTGCCATCCAACACCAAACGAAGACGAACCACGCCACCACTGAGTCCACCACACCGTCACATAAGTCCGAGAACCACGTAGCAAAGATTCCCCCCAAAAAAAACTACCTGAAAGCCCGTGATCTTCTTCCCCCTGCTTCTTCTCCCTCCTTCATCCCGCGTTCTCACTCATCGACGGAAGCAAAAAAATTACTCAAAGGCTAGCTCGAAACCGGATTCGAACCGGTGACCATAGGATCTGCAATCCCATACGCTAACCACTGCGCCACTCGAGCGTTTGTTGCACGTCACGGTCTGAGACACAGCCTATATAGCTTTGTCGCATGTTAGGGTTAGGGTTCCGAATGGTTCAGACGTCAACATCTCCACGGCTTCCCAGCACAGAGCTTTGCGTATTCTGCTGTTGATGCATTGCGAACAACCAGATGTGATATCTCGAGAAGCGGATCCACTTGTAGGAGCATATCTGTGACTGCCATATCAGCCGTGGACCATCCTATACACATCCGATCGAGCCTGTCTCGTTTCCAGTGTGGTAGTCTAATGACCAACCGATCAAGCATCGTCTGCTGCCCCGTCTATCCATGCACGTCCATGACATTGGATTGCAAGATACCCCGATTCTTCTAAGAGCCTAATCCTTTCGCAAACCCCCCCCGACAACCGTGTATTCGGTGTGAAGTATACCGACGGGCTTTTCTAGTATGCAGCAAAAGCGCCGCCCCCCCCCCCACCACCGGAGTCCACCCAAACGATAACGGGCCGAGATCGGGCCATCTAAAGCCGACCGAACAACGCATCTATCGAGCCGGGCCGAGAGAGTGGCGGCGCCGGAGGTGTCCGGCCGGCGAGCGGGCCCCGCCGCCACGGAGACCGGGCTATTGCGCTCAGTTGATCTCGTGGCCCTCGCCGGTGTTCCCCCCAAGATTCCCCTCGGGAAGCTCTACCCGGGAGGGGGCAGGATGCGCCGCTGCGGCGTCCGGCGGACCACCGACGCGTATTCGTAGTGTCGGACACAGGCTCACCGTGTGGTGTCGTAGAACGTGTTCCAAATCCCGGCTCACCGGTTCGACGCCGCACACAGCCCGGACCACACACACAGAGCCACCGACCCGCGGTCGATATCCCCGGAGGCCGCTTGATATCCTGGACAACGCGGGCCCAGAGCTCTGACTTCTTCACCTCCCCTCCCGGACTGTTGTCTGCCTTATACCCAGCCGCCAGGACGCTGAGAGGCTGGCTCCTGTCCTGTGTCGAGGGGGCTGCTGCCGGCGGGCTCAGCATGCCAGGAATCGGGGCTCTAAAGATGCGTAGAAAGAAAGGCGGGTGTGGGCTTGGTACTGACAGCACGAAGAAGTGGTGCGACCTGCGCGGGCTTATATAGAGGAAGGGGAAGCCAGACATGATTCATCCCTGTTGGTGACTGCATATCCCGATCTGTGTTTGAACCGCGCAAAGCGTGAATCACCCTCCCGGATCTGGGTCGGATATTTGCGTAACCCTCATAATCATACATAGCACGTCATGCGAAGCCGCAGAGACCGGGCACAAAAGAGACAGCAGAAGGCCAGGGAACCCTCCGATGTTTAGACGTCGAGAGAGGGAGCCGAAGCAGACACACACCGACGATGTGGATCGATCGAGTTACATCCTCCACATCATCTCTCTACACTTCCTAGCACAGAACATCACAGGTTACATCTCCAGAAGGTAAAGAAAGACATGCATCTGGAACAGATAGCAACTAACCCACGCTTATGACCAAACTGATAAAAAGCCTCGCAAAAAGTCCTCCCAGAAACGCAAACGAGATAGCAAACGAGATAGCAAACGAAAGACCCAGCTATACAGACGAAGCTTCATCTAGTGTCTAGAGAATCCAAGCGAAAGCACAGATCAAATCAAAACATCCAAACAGGAGAGATCATCCAAGAAAAGAAAAACGAGTGTCGTGGCATTCGGTCGTATAGACAGAGAGACGTCAAAAGCGAGAGAAACATGACCACCTTCAACAAGCCTCCCTCCAATCTCTCCTTGTCTCTGCCGTTCCAACCACTTTTCTGTTTTCTTTCCACACACACACACACACACACACACACATCCGTGCCCGGCCGGACACCTCAGTACCGCGGCTCCCCTGGGTTCCGCCGCGCCTGGAACCCCCGCCCGCCGCCGCCGCCGCCACCGCCAACCGCCGGTCCGCGCATCTGCGGCCCCGCCGCCGCCGCCATCATCGGCAGGCCCAGCGGCAGCCCCGCCGCGTGCACCTGCGCGGTGTGCAGCGCGTGCTGCTGCGCCGCCGCCATCATGTGTTGCGCTGCAACTGCCTGGTGTTGCTGCTGCTGGTGTCGCTGGTGCTGG
>LNGL01000050.1:155142-176341 GCA_001510565.1 Knoxdaviesia proteae
ACTGCAGCTGGAACGGCTTGCCGGACGTGCTGGCCCCGGGCTCCTCCCCGTTTTCCGCGCCCGTGTGCTCGAGCGCCATCTGCTGCATCTCGCGCACCAGCGAGTCGGGTTCCTCGCCCGGCCGCCGCTGCTGCTCGCCCCCGCCGACCGCCTGCTCGTCGCCCTCCGGCACCGCCTCCCAGAACACCGTCCCGCGCGCCGAGTCATCCACAATCCGCCCGCGCGCAACCCCATCGACCCCGGAGATCGGCATGGCCTTGGGCGCGCGCGGGTCAAACGGGCCCGCCACCGCACTGCGCGGCATGAACGGGATCGCGGCCGCGGGGTCGTCGTTGATCGCGGACGTCATGCGCGCGTAGCCAAAGTACCCGCCGGACTTGTTCGCCGAGAAGATCAGGTACACGTTCTCCGCCGCCTTGAACGCCTCGTTCAGCGTGGTCTCGTTGTGCGGCTGCGTCGCCCACAGCCCCGTGCGCACGCTCAGCTCCAGGTCCTCGGTCGTCAGGCTCTTCAGCACAAAGTAGCGCGTCGGGTACTTCGACCGGTCGTCCGAGACCACCGGCTTCCACCGGCTGAGCGGCGCCAGCCCGGGGTACTGCATGGCCGGTTTCTTCTCGTCGCTGTGACCGCCGCCACTGGTCTCGTCGTGCTCAGCACCACCATCCGGCTTGCCGGCGTCCCCGTTGGCCAGCGCCGGCGCTGCGTCGGTCGTCGTGGCCGATGTCGACGAGAAGTTCTTGCGGAGCCGCGTGACCAGCCGGTTCGATGCGAACACGGCGTCGTTGAGCTTGCGGCGCGCGGTGGCGCACGCCTTCTCGTCACGGTAGTTGGCGAAGGCGCAGTGGCTGCGCGAGATCAGGAATACGGATTCCAGTCCCACCGTGCTCTTGGACACAAAGTGCACGAGCGACATGATGTTGGTATCGGCGGGGAGGTTGCCGATCCAAAGAGCAAAGCCTGCTTTGGGTTAGAAGACCGCTCTTCTTCTCGTGTGCTCTGGCGATCAAGGGGCTGGACTTACCGCTCTGTCGGGGTTTCGGCGGCGGTCCGCGGACCACCTGCGATCTCGGTTCTTCAACGGCCGTGTTAGCTCTTTGTCTGCAGTATAGTGTATGAAAGTCCCAGTGCTCACCTTCCAGGTTGTTCCCCATGGTAGCTATGGTAGCTACACTGCCAGACTGGGCGAGTGAAGTGTCCGGAAAGGCCGAGTTGGCTAAAGGTGCAGCGGAGACTCGAGGCGGGTTGGTCTGCCACGAGGCACCGAGATTCGGGATCGGAAAGGAGTTTGTGTGAGATGAGCCACGCTGTCGTTGCCGGTTCTGCCGGTGGCTCTGGTGTTGTTGCTGCTGCTGCTGCTGCTGCTGTGGAGAAGCAAGCAGACTTTGGCTTTGAATGGGCGGGGACGAGATGACTGCGTCAGGACCACTTCCGCTGACTTGCACCACTTGCGGCGGCTGGCGTCGCTGGCCCTGCGGTTTGGGCTGGCGGTTCTTCGCCTTTTGGTTGTTCCGCTTCGACGGCTGCTTGAATGGCACAAGCCCGTTGACTTGCTGTCCAAAGAGCGGGTTAGTCTCTCCGGGAAACGAGACGACTTGGGGTATAAATGGGAACACAACAACCGGTTGTTGCTGCTGCTGTTGTTGTTGCTGCTGTATGGAGATAGTGTTTGGTGTACTTGGGTCAGGATGCGAAGGTTGAGGGTTTGGTTGCTGCTTCTGATGCCGTACCCGCGGTTTCGAGTACGCGTTCTGCACAGAAGGCTGAGAAAAGGTAGTACTGTACGGCTCAGCCGGCTTGAAGAATGCAGGATTATAGAACTGGCGCGGCACAGTCCCCGGCTGTGGTGTCTGCAGCGGCGCGGCGGCAGAGTACGGAGCCTGGGGGTACTGCTGGTACTGGTACGCGGGCAGCGGAACCGATGGGTGCTGTAACGGCTGGCGCGGCGGATCGGGCGGCGGCTGGGGGATGTACAGTTGTTGCTGCTGCTGGTGGTCGAGCCTGTAGTTGGCGAACGACGGCGACGCCAGACTCACGACGGTGTTGGGACTGGGAAACGGGTAGTATCCGCGGAAGTGCGAGGCCTGCGGCGACTGCTGGAACGGGGGCGGCGAGAACAGCGATGAGGGACTGAACTGCTGCTGAGATGCGGGTGACACTACTGAAGAGGTCGCTGCTGAGAAGGGCTGGGAGAACTGCAAGCGGTGGGGGTGGGGGTGCGGTTGCGGGTACTGATGGATAAAAGACAGCCCGGGGAAGTCTTGATAGTGCTGCTGTTGGGGCGGCACTTGTGGTGGTTCGTCGTGAGACTCGTCCTGGTTCCGCGAAGGCGCATGAGGCTGCGACTGAGGCGTTGGTGCAACCGGCACAGCAGACGCCGAGGGAGAAGGAATCTGGACGTGCACAGCGTCTGCACCCGCAGCAGATGGACCACCAGATCCCGATGGGCGTGCAGCAGACGGCGACGAAACAGAAGCGGTTGCTGGGGGCTCGTTGGCTTGGAGTGTGAGAGATGAAACAGCTGCTGGCGGTGAAGACGACGGCCGAGTGGCTGTGGCTGACGACGGGAGGATGGGGAAGTAGCTGCGAGTGGCTGGAGGTGGCAGTAGTATATCAGGTTGCTGCTGCTGCTGTGGTTGTTGTTGTTGAGGCTGTTGTGCTTCGAGATGGTAACTCGGCTCATACGGTTGTTGTGAGATGAGCGCCGCCGGCGTCGAGATACCGTTGGGCTGCGAGAAGGACAGCGGCTGTTGAGACTGGTGGGAAGTCTGAGCCGAAGCTACAGTATACGACGGTGCGAAGGCTGGAGATACAGACGACGGCGGGTGAAACAGGTCTAGAGAAGCGTGGCCTTGCGTCTGCAGCTCCTGCGAGCCGGTGTTTTGTTGGGACTGCTTCTGCTGCTGCTGCTGCTGCTGTTGGCCACCCGGAGCAAGGCCGGTGTCGTCCTGGGGAAGTTCCGGGCGAGATCGGGGCGGCGACGACGAGTGTGAGAGCGACTGCGGCCTCGAGAAGGTGGCGTCAGTCGATAGCGGAGGAGATCTGGAGGCGGTCGATGAGTGTCCTATAACAATGGGGGCTGTGGCATACTGCAGACTGGCGGAAGATTCAGCAGTTGTTGTTGTGATGGAGAAGCCGCCCATTTGATTCTGTAACTAGACAACGCCGAGGTAACAACGGCAGGGAATGATGAACGAAGCACGAGAGGTCTGAAGGGACAGCCTGCGGATGTGAGTTGTAAGTCGTACTAGGTCAAGAGGGCTTCGATCGATGTCGGACGATTGATGATAGAGATTTGGTGATCTCAGATGTGAAAGCAGCAAGTGACGGGAAGAAAAATAGGGGGAAATTGTCGAGGCTGGAGCGAGGAATGATGGTTGATAGAAGTCATGAGACACATGCACACGTTTTAAGAAGTGATATATGGCAGGACGTAGAACCGGCGAACAGTGACAGCGTTGGACGAAGTCTAGGATAACAGTAACGAGGCACAAGTAAGCAGCTAGGGGATATCTTGAGATCGAGTACTCTGAAGGAAGACGAAAAAGATATCAGAAAAGGGGAAAGATGTTCAGGAGCCAAAGAGACGATGAAGACGAAGAGGCGGTGGTATCCGCAATAGTAGAGAGACAGGGGCCGGAGAAGGAAAAAGAAGAGAGCAGCAAGGATCAGGAGCAATAGAAGAAAGAAAGAAGACAATTGACGTGTGAAGTAGGAGATGATGTTTTAAGATGGGATGTGAAGTTTGTTTAACGAATCAAAAATAGGAAGCGGAAACAGATTCTAGACGGGTAGAGTTTAGTGTGGAAGATTTAGAAGACATGGCCCTGACTAGGCAAGGAATCATCATCCGAGAAAGAAAAGAAAGAGGGAACCAAAAAAAAAAGACGATATAGTGAAGAACACTGGCGACGACTACCTAACGATGGCGGTCTTTTTGTCCATCATGAGCCCCGTTCTGGGGAAGATTCCAGGGGGGTAAGGGGAAAGGGGGGGTGTGAGGATAAGGGGGACACAGCATACATATGGCGTGTGCAGAAGACACAGGTATGGAAAATATAGAAGGGGGATGGAGGGAGGGAGATGGAGCTATAAGATGCGGATATATACTGTAGATGCAAGAGTGTGTGTGGTGTGTGGTGTGTGGTGTGTTAGTGGTGAGCGGAACCACGGCGTAGACTTGCTGCTAGCGGGCGGCAAATCGACGGAGGGTGTTTGGGAAGCTCTTTAGTTGGGGGGCATATAGAGTCTGGGAATGGAGGAGTAGAGCGAGCAGAGTGAGCTGGCATGTATCGAAGAGAGACTCGACGAGGGTAGTCTGGAGCCCTCTTAGGCTAGAGGGGAGACGAAGAAGAGAGTCCCGGCCGTATATGCAGACGACGAGGGAGGGGGAAGAGGAGGACCTCAATCAAGACCCAGGCTTGTGTTGGAGTCTCTTGTCTGTCTATCTGAGAGCCTGTATAAGGCAGGCCATATAAACACCGGAGAGACACGATGGCTGTGGCGAGGAGAGAAGAGAGCGAGAGAGTGCCGATCCAGAGAGACTAAGCAGCGGGACCAAGACACAGATATATATAAGAAGGTAGTATACGTGGGTAGGGAGGTACAGTATGTGTGTGTGTGTAGGCGTAGATACGGCCAGCCACAGTGTGGAGGAGAAGCGTCACCGGAATGGGAGGTCGGCCGGAGAGGCAGGGGGAAACAAAGAGGAAAGGATCCCGGAGAGGGGAAGATGAGAACAATTGGAAAGCCGGGAAGGTGGAGTAGGAGTCGGAGTAGGACTCTGAGAAATGAGAAGCAAGAATGTCGTTTTGCCACCCGCGGAGATCACCAGAGTCGTAATATGAAGGAAGGCTGAGAAGCAGGGAGAGTTGAAGAAGGATTAGATAGGAGAGAGAGTGGGGGGAGAAGAGGGGAGGGGGTGTGTGTGTGTGAGTGAGGAAGACCGAGAGAAAGAGACAGAGGATATGTATTGTAGTGGGGAGGAGGAGGAGGAGGAGTGATACAGGAAGACAACGGGGATAACACCAGGCCCGTATACAGTTAATGGATCTCTAGAGGTGTGTGGACACGTGCTGAGTGGACACGGAAGACGAGGAGGACGACGGACGGACGGACGCTGTAAGGAGGAGACGAAGCCTGTTGATAGACCGTCGACTAATATGCAGACGGTGGGCCAGCAAGAAAAGTAATAATGAGGGAAAATCAGTCCAAGTCCAGACGGAAAGAGGTGAAGTATCAACACTCAAGGATGATAGGTCATGGAATGTGAAATAGAGACACACAGAGAGAGAGAGAGAGAGGAAGTACATCCGATGTTGTACTCTGTGCTGCTTCCCTGCACCTTGTGCACCCCACACGCCCCCCTCCCCTGTGCACATCATCCACACACAGACACCACCACACCCAAGCACACACATGGGAAAATACCCGCAGACTTTCTTGGTTCTCAAAAGCCACCCCCAGCCGTAGGTTGAGAGAGAGAGACCGTGTGTGTGTGTGTGCTCTAGCCATGCTGATGTGCACCGAGTGGCAGTCCCCCTCCCCGATCATCCCAAGACCGTGGGTGTGTGTATCTGTGCTTCACGATAGCCTCTCCAGACCACCTAATATGCACGACAAACACGTCTAGGCCCCGATGGTCTCTCTTCGGTTTCCCCATTGAAGTGGAGACAGCACTAAGAAAGAAGAAGAGAAAATTCAAAGTCCCCTACTCCTTGGTGCGTGTCAGTAGGACGCCCCGTACCACCGGCGCTGCACACTAGGCCGCCGCCGGGTTCCGGAGCAGCGGGTTTCTCGGTTTTTGGGTGGGTTCGGGATATCNGGGGGGGGGGGGGGGGGGGGGGGGGGGGGGGGGGGGGGGGGGGGGGGGGGTTGCTGTCAGGAAGCCGCGGGAATTATTTTGAAAAAAAAAAATAGAAATTAGGAAATTTGAGAGAGAGTCGTGAACAGGAACCCGGTTTCTGGGATTTCTTTTCTCTCTTCTCTTCTCTCACAGCTGGTCAAGGGGGGGAGGGGGGCACGAGAAACCGCGGAAACCAGAGGAAGCCCATGGCACAAGCAAGGATTCACCTTCACCAAGATATAAGACTTACACATAGCTTATACACACTCTTCTCTTCTTTGGTATTAGTTGGCTCGATCTAGATGGGTCAAACAAAAAACCTACCATGTTTGTTTCGTCCAAGTCGTTCTCGCGCTTTCGGATACCGGCTTTCGTCGAAGGGATGGACGGGCCTGGGTGTGCGCCCAAGCTTTCTGTCCAGCCAGTTCTTGTCGACCATTCGGTGTGCAGTGAAAGTGGGAGAATCCCCGTGCTGTCCAGCATTGCCTCTGTGCATACACATTCCGTGGCTGGAAGGCCCAGTCTGCAGAATCCGGCTCGTCGGTGCAAACAGCCGTGATATCCCTCCCTCGCTCCCACGAACACACGTCCGGGCCAGCGTGGACGAGATCCGCAAGACAACCCCCCGAACTCCGTTAAGCCCAGACAGACAGAGAAAAAGAAGCATGTGAGACACCGACGCTACACACAGAATCAAGCCACAGACGACGCACGGCCAGTCCCCAGGCGACTCTCTTCGACCCAGTAGTCAGGCGGTCGTTTATGCCGTCCTCGCTGGGAGTGTGCGGGAAGAGAAAAAGAAAAGAGAGAGAACCAGCAAGGAAGCGGATCTTCGTTTTCCCAGGAACAAAACTCAGATCCCCTTCGCTTTGCTTCTTGTCATGCCCTGTCGAGGGTTAATAACGCCTGTCGGCTGTCGCCCATCGCCCTTTTCTTCCTTCTTGTCTGTCCATCCAAGCTGAGATACCCTCGTCGTGCGACGACCAGTCTTCTTTCGGCTTCTTTTCGCCCATGTATACCCTACCACGGTTTCACGTCCTCCCCATCCGGCTATCATTTTCTCTCTTTCTCTCCCCTCCCTCTCTCTGACACGGCATCATTCAGTAGATTACACGCCCCAAGAACCCAAACAGTGTACCCATCCACACATGCGTTGCTGGGTGCGATAACGGACCCGGCAGCCCGGGCTGGAAAATTACCCGGACAGCATGACCACCCTCTCTCGCTTCCTCACCTGCAGCAAAAAAAGAAAAAAAGAAAAAAAGAAAAAAAGAAAAAAAGAAAAAAAAAGAAAAAGAGAAAAAGAGAAATAGAGAAATCCAGATTTCCTGTCCAATGTTGCACTGCCGATGGATTGGGCTGGGTGATACGGCTGATTCAGGTGCCCCAGGTCCAGCTGGGAGGGGGGAAAAGTAAGGCGAGGGACCAAAAGGAAACGGGCGAGCCCGCGCTTGTTGGTGTGGTCGGCCGCGGTGCGCAATCCAACGCTGGGAGAGTGAGTGCGTGTATGTTGTCTGTGCATGTGTATGCGGCAGCACGGTTGCCGTCCAGCAGAAGTGTAACCTTGGTATACACTCACTCGTATTGTGCCCCAAGTCCCGCCGTCGTGTTTGCCGCGAGCTGATTCGGCTGCATATGCGTCTCGCTGGCCTGGGACGGGACGGGGGGGACATATCAAGTAACCCGCGTCTATCGTCTCACTGGACACCGACATACTCACTTCCTTTGAAAGTACCGTGCTTCTTTTTCTTCCCTGCGTTGGGTTGTATCGCTTGATCTGTCCTGTCCCTTCACCGTTTCAATCCGTCCGCCCGCGCTTAGTTAGTTATTCGCAGATGCACACACTCTCAAATATATGCGGCGCATCCCTTCTCCCCCCTCTTTGAATGCCACCGTTCACCACAAACCCGTCACAGCTGGAAACCCAGCCCGGCGCTGATCGCCATGCTCAACCATGGTTCACCGTCCTTCCCCCCTCCTCCACCCCCCCGGCATTCTTGCGGCTGTGATATACGGCCAAGACGCTGCTTTATCAATTAGCAGTCAATGATTCCTTCTGGCGATGTCCCCCCTTCCATTTTGCACTTTCCGTCGGCTTGTAGTCTCGTACCTCGTTCGCGTCCCAGATCACCGGGAGGCGTCCATGCGCTGCTCGACTCTGAATATGGTGTGGACCAGCGGGCTGTTGAAATGAAGTCCACCTGCCTGTAAAGCTGGAACTCCATGGCGACCATTCCAGCAAGAACTGAAGCCACGAGGGCGGCCCCAAAACCCAGAGTGTTTCGGTAGGCTTGTGCCGAGCCGAATCGTGCTAGCGCTGGCCAAAAGCATCTCCGCGGTTCTGGGTGACCTATTTTTACTATAAGGTTTCGGCGTGGCCGTGAGAGCAAGAGAAAAAATCCCACAGCAACAGGGCCCTCCCTCTCAACAGCGCCGGAAAAGAAAAGAATTTTCCGTGCAGGGCCTTAGCCCGCTCCGGGAACCTGGCTGGCTGGATCTCTCGTTCTGGGCATAGTGTGTCTGAAAGGCCAGGTCAGACACACGAGGATTATGGGGAAAGCAATGCAAGAGACCGCGAGAGAGAAGAATGCTTCTTTCGCAATCCCCCGTCCGTCTATCTCGTAGAGATTGCTTTGCCTTCACTCCGATCCTGCAGTTCATCTCTCGACCCAGTTTATTGACATTTCCGCAGCCAAAAAGGCCGCTGAACTTTTCTAGCCGAGAAGGAAAACGCCATTAGCTCGTGTCTTCATTCAACTCTGGCGTTCGTTCCTCATCCAATCAGCCTCAGGGAAAGAAGCTGGCCAGATCCCGCACAAGAAATAAGGCTGGCTACACCAGATAGATACAGCCCAGTGAGAAAATAGCAAGCGTCGTTGAGAAAACGGCCCATAGAAACAGGATCTCGGATGGGCATTAAGGAAAGAGAAAGAGCGAGACTTACTCACAGGATGTATGCAGCAGCCACAAGACAATTCCCGCGTCGGCATGCCCCTCTTTGTGTTGAACACTCGACGCATGGTGGAAAGTCCAAACCCCTGGCTTCAGGCCTGTTGGGAGCATTGAACAGATGGCCCGAAGACTTTTTGTCCCTTGGCAATCTAGGGCTGCGGAATGGCTACTTTGGAACCCTGTCTCCGTTCGAAAAGGCAAGCTGCGTGCACTGAACCAGTGACGTTGCCCTCAGCCTGGGAGTCCTCTCGTGTTTTGCGCACATACTCAACGGCCAAGCGAATCGGTGTTGACCGAAATTCCTGGTCTTTTTCTTTTTCCTGGTCAGCTTCCCGTGAGATAGCTGTGGTTGGCAACTGCAAAGTCACCGGCCGGGACCATCATACCTGGTGCAGGGTAGCACGACATGTCCAATATTGCTCCCGGATTGCATGTTGCGTTGAGACTTTTTTGTTTTTCTCTTGAGCACCGCCACACAGTCTCAGCTGCCGCCAACTGCAAGTCGTCAGTCAAGACAGCCCATTGCAGTATCTGTGATCGTCGCACCTTGTGTTGCTCTTCCCTTTCTAGATTGCGTGTTGTCCTGCTCTTATCACTTGTAACAATGGCCACTATCAGCTTCGACGAAGTCTTCTACCGGACGCGAGAGAAACCGGTTAGCACTACGCAAGAGGTAACGACAAGAAAAGCAAAAACAACCCGGTCTAGGGAACCAACCTATGGCTTAGTTGGGGAACTCCACCACGCACCTCTTCTCCAGCCCCAGCGTCCCGGGTCAATCTTCCTCGTTTGGGATCGTCCCGGCCTGGCCATGACAGGGCAGGCCCGGCCAGGGCGCGACAACCGCTCTCGTGCGGGTGGTAGGTGATGGGATGTGGCGCAAGCACAACCACCACCCCCCAGGCCAAGCGCAAATCCTCGCCCACGAGTTTTAAGGCCCGGGCGGCCATTCCGAAAATGGAGACGTCAAAAGAGGAAGAAAGAAAAAAAGAAAAAAAGGAAGAAAAAAGGGTCGTAGGCCAAAGAAAGGTCCATCTCCACCCGCCGGCTAGCGGTCACCACATCACCACAGGCCTCTTTTGACTAAACTCAGCAGGTGTATGGCTTCAAACCCGGCCGAAAATGTGAAGTGCCGTGAGAATCGAAACGGCCGACCGAAAGGGTTGTTTTGGCTCTCTTGTCAGGTCCTGGCTATCGCTTTGCACCGCGAGATAGCCTGGGACGGCATTTCTCCGGTCTCCGTGATCCATGATCCCGCACAACAGAAAATCGGGTTTTATCCAGAACAGGATTACGTATACTCAGGTCTCGTAGGATGTGAGGGTTTTTTGAGATTAGGGCTTTCTTCATGGATTCTTCATTTTGTGCGTCGAGATACTGCGCTCCTTCCCTCTGGAGACACTCGAGTCATGCGGGTTTCTCAACCGGAAGGAGCGCAAGTGATCACGACATCCAGGCCAGCTTCCTCTTCCTATTAGATTTTCGGCTGAGTCCTACGATCTCCTTTTCCTCTGTATATCTCTATCTCTCACTCTCTCGCTGTCTCTCTCCCTCGTTCTGTAGATTTCTCTTGACAACATCCCGTTTTGAGCTGCTTGTTTCCATATCCAGCCTCGGCTTGGCCTCTGTTGGCCAGCTGAATCAGGGCACATCCCACGTTGGTTGCACGCTCTCGTACAACGTTGGGCTTCAGCAACCACAAATGCCCAGATTCCGTGGTATCCCAGCACAGCACAGCACAGCACAGCACAGCACAGCACAGCACAGCACAGAGCCACAGACTCGTTGGAAACCCGGCCAGGCTTCACAGCAAGCAACCCGTGTCTGCAGCAACGTGGTACGCACACAGAAACCAAGCAAGTCTGGGGGGGTACATGTGAGTGAGATACCAGCCCAGTCACCGTTGGCCGAGACTGACTGGTCATCTTCTCTCAGCCGGCTTTGCATGTCCGATCGGCTCAACAGATACGGAAGAAGACAAGAGCACATGCAGCCAGAATATGCACCAGGTTATTTTCAGACTCTCTTAGCATGGTCCGCTATGTCCATCTTTTGCAGGGTCTGGAAAATGGAGCCGCTACATAATCACTCATCGAGCATGCCCTCCGTTGTGGACTGTTGCTAACCGAGTCACAAAATCTCGGCATTCGGGGCCTGGTTCCCGTACTGTACAGTACAGTAGAGTACTGTACTCTACTCTTTGGACAAGTCAACACTCACGAACTCGCTGAAAGAGGGAACTGGCTGCCGGTACTCGATCGTGTATAACCAACCTCTCCCCTCTCCCCTCCCCCCGCGTCGCCGGCACCAGACGAACATCCAAGAACAGACTTATCCCAGAATTGATGTTTCCTTGCAGATCCCCAACGAGCCACTGCTAGCAAAGTCCCACTGACGACCCGTGCTCTGTCTGCCCTCTCATCAAAACACACCCCACCACCACCAAACGGCCGCTTTTCAACCACCTCCCACCATCAAGCGAATAAACTACGACATCATCCCAGCACAACACCCCTGGTTCGGCGTCCGTCCAGCCCCTGTCCAGCTCAAAACTGGAGCCACAAGGCGAGACAGGTCTCTTTCTGGCTTTCAAACCTTCTCTGGTTCGCTGGTTGCTGGTTTTGTGGCTTGCACTACTTCCTGTGGGTGGCAAACCACAGAGACACGGCATGGAAGGTGGAGAGACACAGGAACCAGCAAAAAGGAAAGTCACACACAGGTGATAGATCAGGAAAGACACGATAAGGGAATAGGATGAGACTGACCCTACGAGAGGGAGCCTCTACCATCCACTGCAATACAGTACCGCAAGTACCACTGGATTTTCCTTCTCCTTGCCCCGTCCGCCGTCGCCTTACTCCTTTCCCGCTTTTCTGGTCAACCGTCTCTAAACCAGACCCGGAAATAACGTCCGTACCACAGACACGCACACCTTGAGCCATTCCAGGATCCCTGTCCTTATAAGGATTTTTCGTCCTTTGTTCTTGTTGGTGGTTGGTGCCCTTTCACTGACGTCTGTCTCCCGATTACTGCCACAAAAAGGACTTTCCCACTGCCCGGCCACCGGCCGCTCCGGTGGGTGCTTGGACGTCACGGTTACCTGGAATGGGAAAACCATCAGACAAATACCAAGGGAAGTAAGTAATCTGGGTTTCAGGATACCAGTATGCATTGCTGAAGTTAGTGTCCCCAATATAACCATGCAGATCTCCCATCATTACAACCAAATACTATGTCTGCGGGAATCCACGGTCTTTGGTGCGAAAACCAACACTTTACAGAGGCCACATGGCAGACACCGCAATATATGGTTGCCAGCAATTTTTGGTCAAGTCCGGAATCTTGGATCTCCCCCATCGTGCCACTGGTTAAGTCCGCCGCTTGGTTTGTTGTTAATGGCTGTCCACCCACCCCCAAAGCAACCTCTTCCTGCTTAACCCCTAGCCTAGACTTTTAACCAATTCAGTACGAGGGACAAGCAGGATCAACCGCGCACGAGCATCGACACGCCCCCCTTCAACGTGCACCCCCGAATCAGAGACCAAACCCTATGAGACTTCCCCAGCTCGCATGGCCCGTCCGGAAGCTTCTCACGATGGTGCTCTCAGATTGGCCGGACTCCAAGAAGCAAGCCTCTCTCTCTCCACGTCCCGTATTCCAGCCATCTGAAAAGGGCCTTGTTCTCTACGGACCCGAAACGTGTGAGGAGGTGCAGCAAAGCTGGAAGTGATCCTTTTGGCGAAGTCGTCCCCTAACCCCCGCGAATATGGAGATTCAGGATCTCTCCCCTCGTCCAGCTGTATACGCGATATCACCCCGACGGTCGGTTCAGCACTCCGAACTTGGTCAATATTGTCGAGCTCCGAGATGCTTGCGCACTTTTTCCGGGATACAACGTCGCGGCCTCGTATCATCGAGCTGTGAGTGAGCGGTGTTGTTTTGTGTCGCCCTCACCCTGGGAGGCCTGTGGGAGCGCAACACTTTTTGGAGCCACAACCCGCCGAGATGTGTGGTGTGCGTGTGTGTGGTTCGACCAAAACCCCGTCTCCTGCTTCAGCGTATGGGTGTTGTCGGCTGGACCCGCTGAGGAGGGTAACCACCGAAGAACAGGGACAGGAATCAACCAACAGCAAGCGTACGCAAAAATCGGAGGGGCGAGTTTCCCACGGTCAATGGCCCAAAAGAACCTCACGTCGAAAGAAGGGAAAAGAAAAAAATAAAAATAAAATAAAAGGGTCTGGGAAGGGCTGGCCGCCTATGTCGGAGATGTCAATTACGAAAGTTCAGCTTGGTTGACATTTCACCTGCATGAGCCCCGGGGCCAATCACACTCCAACGCTGTCAAGTTTGCTGCTGAATCGGCCGTGAATCTTTTCATGTCTTGATTCCTTTTTTTCCTTTCCCACACACGCCCCCTTGCACACACACCCCGAGAAAAAAAAAAAAAAAAGGGAATCTCCACCTTCAATGCAACATGCTGGCTTTCATTCTCCTATTTCATCATGGTTCGGGGGGGCGGCATTACCACACAACCACCGATCTGTCCTTTGGTTCTCAAATCAAAGGCATGATGTCGTCTGATGTTTACTCTCCCGGGCACATTGAGAGTGGGAAATCTTGGCTGCTGAATGGCGAGTGCGGGCTGGTTATTCGTGTGCTGCTTCACCGCTGATTTCGAGCTGTGTCCTTGGACCTCTCAGCCACACGCCCCTGCCCTTCCTCTCCTGGCTGTCTCCTGACGCTTCACGTCGGACCTCGTCGACGGTGTATTGCAAGTCCAGGAGGAATAGGAGACCGCGGAGCTCGACAGAGAGGCCACATCCCGCGCGCTCTCGTCGCCCTGTTCTATTCGTCTGCCCTCTCCCCAATTTCGACGTGCATGGCCGACGCCAGCCAACGACAATGCACAGCTATTGTTTTTTCCGCTCGCCAGCGTGACATCTCCCAACTTCACCTGGTTTGGCCTAGTCTGATCTGGCTCGGACGGGGGGGAGTTGCCTTAGGCTGTCCCAATCACTCCTGCAAGAAGGGGGAATGGGGGGGGGCTGGAAGGGCAACTCTGGCCAGCTGTGCTGGTGGTGAACAGCTATACGTTGGGAGTTGGGCATCAACGTGCCTCAGGACCACTGAAAGACCTGGCCCTGCCCCCCGTTCTTGTGCCATCACTCCTGGTGTGGCGAGAAAGACATAGGCCCTCTCCTCTCTCCCCTCTCCCGGGTTGGACACAGAGTGCGGGCAGCACTGCACGATCGTCGCGGATAATAGTCGGCGCTTTGGCTGCCTCCACAAACCTCCTGCGTTAGTGTTCTCCAGCACTGACTACAGCGCAGTGCACTGCTGCAGGAGGCAATGAGGCTGTTTGAAAAGGGCCCGTTGGGCTGCATCTGGCTTGCCCCTATATGCCCTAACGCCCTCTCTATCTCTCTCTCTCCACCGATCACAGTCCCAGTACCTGGTGTTTGGCATGGAGCCTTTGGGATTTGCTCGCTGGCTGGTGTTTGTCCTCGTCGAGGTGCGTATAGTAGCGCCGTGCCAGTGGAAACCCACCCCGTTGGCCCCCCTTCCCACATCGTCGGCTCTGAGTGAGCGGGTTTGGAGGACCATCCATCAGAATCCAGACAGCACCAAGCCCAGGGCCAGCTTGATTGAGGCACTGTTGTGGCGATATTGCTGTGCTGGCCAAGCCCTGTGGGGCCATTTTGTTTGAAAAGACTGGCAGAGAGATTTCGGGCGTATAACGAGTCCAGACTCTGCGGTGTTAGGTAGAAAGAAACGACCACATAGGACGGCGCTCCTCAAGTCGGTGTAAACGTCCCTAGGGACGGAGTTTCTCCACTGCCGCTCGGAAACCCATCCGAGATGAATGTTGGCCGGCTTGGATGTCCTTAGATGTTCGGGATCTCGCGGTGAAGTTTCTCAACCACGGAGGG
Source organism: Knoxdaviesia proteae (assembly GCA_001510565.1). Taxonomy (NCBI): domain Eukaryota; kingdom Fungi; phylum Ascomycota; class Sordariomycetes; order Microascales; family Gondwanamycetaceae; genus Knoxdaviesia; species Knoxdaviesia proteae. The sequence goes on from LNGL01000050.1 coordinate 169,867, forward strand.
GAAGTTGTCCTCTGGAGCACCCAGCAAGCATGTCTTGGTAAGGGCCTGGACACGTAGAGAGAGATGCTTAGCCACGCCCACCGATAAAGGACCTGCACAAGAACCGGCTCTGATGTGTGAGATTGCGGAGACCAAGTGCAGGGCAGCCACGTTCGTCTGCGTCCATTAGATTACAAGCCTAGCACACACACACACACACACACACGCAGGAAGTGCTCGGAGGCATGGCTGCGAGATGGGGTTTCGGTCGAGTCCAGCTGACCGAGGACCCGGGGAACCAAAGCTTGCAGAATGGGGGAGGAGGTCAAATTTGCGTATTTCTCCGTGCAGGACGAAAAGGACAACAAGATGTAACATGAAAGGAGGCTTTGGATTTGGGCTTGAAACAGATCTGGTGGTGTCTGTTCTAGCCAAGGAGAAAGGGAGATCTTCATCATGGCCACCAAGCACCTGTCCTCTCTATGCGATGTGAACGGAAGAGAGCGAGATAGAACGAAGCCACCGTCGTGCCTCCGGGTTTGGCCAGTCCCCCGGGTATCATAGGCATCTACGGGTCAGGAGAAAGATGTTAGTTCACGAAAAGACAAGAACCGGTGAACACTACGTAGAACAAGAGGTAGGTTATTGATCTTTTTTTTTTCTCATTTCAGACGGATTCAAATGGGACGGGCGTGTCGCTTGTGGCCGTTTCCATTCGAATGCAAGTCAGGGGAGGGGGTTGTTTAATGATATACATTTGACAGTTGGAACCCTAACCCAAGCTCTACCACCACCGCACACACATCGTGGCCCGCTCAGTCCTTCTTCAACGGCACCAGAATCTCCTCGATGCCGTTAGGGGTGACCACCAGCATCTGCAGGTTATCACCGACCTCGATATGGCGCTCGACAGCACCGTCAAAGGCATCCTTGACGAGGCGCTCCACCGCGTCTCGCGGCAGCGGGCGCCGGGGCCGCTCCTGCAGCGAGTGGCCCTCGCCCGAGTTGGGCACGAACTGGTTCTTGAAGTTGACCTGGTTGTCCAAGAACGGCATGATCAGGGACGCGGCGGCGCCGGCGGCACGGCACTGCTCGCGCTCGTACGAGCCGACGGGGTCGTACGAGTACACGGCGCCGTGGCCGTCCTCGTCGATGCCGGCGAGAATGGCATACGCGTAGTACGGGAAGAAGCGCTTCTGGTACAGGATGGTGGCCAGGCGCGCGGCGCACGCCTTGACGCTCATCGGCTTGCCGTGGCGGTAGCGGTACATCTTGCACACCATGTCCAGGCGGTCCTTCAGCGCCTCGCCGTCGGCCGCGAAGCCCACCACCGACAGCACCAGCGTGGCGTCGTCCTGCGACGTGGTCGTGCCGCCGACGCGGAACACCTTGGGCGCGTAGCGTGTGTTGATCGAGTAGCCCGACGTGTGGCGCGTGTCGCCGGCCACAATAGCGAAGTCAGCGCCGGCGATAGCGAGGGTAGTGCCGCCGTTGTCGGCGTAGCTGCAGATACACAAAAAAAGAGAGAGAGAGAGAAATGGGTCAGCTCGTGCTCCTAGGGAGTAGTTCTCGTTCTTGAAGCTTCAAGTCCTGGACTTCAGAGTCCTCTAGGTCAAGGTTGGGCATAGTGGGGTTAGTGCGGGGGGGGGACGGCAAAAAGGCTCCGACATACGGCTCAAAGGCATGTTGCCGGGCGCCGCCGGCGGCAGAAGCTGAGGTGGGAGTGTCGGAGAGAGCGTAGTTGGGCCCGTTCATCAACGGGTTTTGGCTGAACATGGCCATGATGGGCGGAAGGTTGGTGGGGGGGAGGACACCGGTGTAGAAAGTTGGCGGGAGTACGGAGAGAGAGAGTCCCGGCCGGAGGAGAGCGGCGAGAGAGGATCAATCGAAGATAGGGAAGTTAGAACACGGAGAGAGAAAAAAGGCCGGAAGTGGTGATCGGAAAAGCAGTTTTCGTTCACAGAGATGAGAAGTGTGCGTTCGTTATCGGAGAGTTGCAAGTCAAAAAAGCCAGGACGACGATCAACGGTGGTGGTGATATTTCCCGGCAGAGACTACGCGTGCAGCTTGGAGCCTTGATTGCTGCGGTGGACTCAGATTGGGCTGTGGCTGAAGCTCGGATGACAAACGGCGGTCAGCCACACTTTGACCCCACGACCCAGCATGTGTTATGCTGAGTGGCTGTGGCTGAAAGCCCGACAGCTGATGACAGCTGCTGACAGCTGAAATCGTGGAATCTAACCATCCTCGAGCTTTTTGCCAGTGAACCTTTTTGTTTTCTATGGGACACGATATTTCGCTTCTGATCTCTCTTCCCCTTTTTCCTCACCCTCTCTCTCTCCCCCTCTCACCAGTAGAACATCCAATCATCCCGAATGGTGATGGTGTTCTAGTCCTCTGGTGTGTTTCTCTCTTTTGCTTTCTTTTTGTTGTGTACCAGTGATTTGATCAATCTCCCGTTGGCTTTGATCCGCCTGAGATTATATAGAAGATAGTTCCTGGTATATTCCAGTGTCAGTGTTTGAATCTTAGAGTTATAGGAGTCCTTGAAGTGCCACCTCTGTCGCTTGGTCTTGACTCTTGATATCTGTTGTCGCAAAGTCTCCTCTACCTGTTGGCTCTGTATCATCTTTCCTTCTGCCACAGTGTCTACGCCAACGTTATCGCCCTGTCTGGCACCACTCCTCCTCGTCCTCCTGATCATGTCGCGGAACCTCCGCCAGCGCGCACTCGACAAGCTAGCCGCCCTCTCGGCTGGCAGCCCGGCCACGTCGTTTGACCGGTCCGGCATCGAACGCCTGTGCAAGGCCTGCCATGTTCCGTCCAAGGCCCGCGAGGCCGCCAATGGCGGTCTGCCGCCCCGGCCGCAGGCTGTTGCCCGTGTCCCCATGGTTCGTGCCCGCTCCTCTGTTCCGCAGACGGTGGGGGAGTGTAAACGGAGGAGACCGTAAACCCGTAAACTGACCCGCTGCTCCTGTTGCTGCGCTTCTTCCCAGACCATCCGCGAGTTCGAAGTCCTCATTGCCCTCTGCAAATCCGCCCCCAGCATCACCGTCGCCCAGACCGCCCAGCGCCTCGCCTCCCAGCTTGCGCCATACATCCTCGAAGCCCACGTCCAGGTGTTCCTGCCGTCGCCGTACTTCCGCAAGGTCGATCCGTCGCCTACCGAGGCGCTGTCCTTCCACGTCGCCGCCGCGCTCCTGGTCCTCGGCAGCAAGTTCCCCGAAATCGAAGACAAGGTGGCCGAGAGCATCCGTGGGTTCCTCAACGGGTGCATCGGCGTCGCCGGCAAAATGGTCGTGGCTGGCGGTGGCGGTGCCGGGAGCGCCGGAGACAGCCTCCGGAACGGCACCAGCAAGGCGTCGACTGACGGCGATGTCGACGACACCGCCACCGGCGACGACGACTCGGACGGTCCCCCGAACCTGGACGACGCGACACGCACGGCAACCCTCGCGGTCGCGCTGCTCGGGTTCCTCGATGCCGCCTCTGCCCAGGCCGACTTTTGGCGCGCTGGTAGCCGGCTGGCACTGATCCGGCAGGTTAAGATGCTGCTGTCAGAAAAGTTCCTAGTCACCGTCGAAACCGCCTTCTCCACCATCCGCAATGCTCACACCCCCGACCGGCACGTCAAGGACTGGAAGCGGTCGATGCGCCACTACGCCAATGCCGGCCGCCCCCTGAACGCTCTCCTCCTCCAGCGCAGCTTTGTCTGGCTCCTGGCTGCTTCCACCTCGCTGCTGGTGGTCGACGACACCGATATGCTGCGCCAGAAGAACGTCCTCGACATCCTGCTCAGCGGCGGCGGTGGTGCGGCGTCTCGGACCCCCGCTCGCCCACAGCCGCCGGTCTTCAAAGCCGGCAACGGCGATGTTGATTATGCCTCGATCGAGATCTATGCCACAATTGCCACCGACCAGATGCGCTACCTCGAAGCCGGCGCCGACTTTGTGACCCAGCTCGGGTCGTCGCAGCAGCAGCAGCTCGCATCCGCTGTCAAGTCCGCCGCCCTCACCGCTTTTCTCAACTGTTCGATCCTCAACGACGACGCCGCCGAGGTCGAACTCCTGATGGCGTGGCTCGAGGATATCGTCCTCGACGCCCAGCAGATGGAAGACGAAATCCTGGCCGGCACCGTGCTGCGGTCTCTGGCCATTATGTGCCGGCGCAAGCCTGCGTTTGCGCCGGCGTTCAGCCGACTGCTCCCGCGCTTCATTGTGCAGAGCCAGCCCAACTCACGCACGGTGGTCATCGCTGCCCGCTCGCTCGCCCACATCCTGCACACGCTCTCGAAAGATGCCGTCATCACCACGCTGTACACTCTCGGCAACATCCTCAGCCCTGTCGGCGACCGCCCCATGACCAGCGGCCTCATCCTGGGTTTCGGCAACGGCGAGGACGTCGCGGCGGACATGCCGCCGGCTGCCGTGTACACCGGACACCAGTCGACCGGCAGCTCGATTTCGCTGGTGCTCAACGGCGACGAAGACATCACGGCCGCCTACAGCAACGTGGTGCAGACCATCAGCGGAATTGCCGAGGCGAGCAACGACGAGAAGATTGCATCCCTCGCCCAGTCCATTCTGGTGCAGAAGTTCAACAAGATCAGCCCGGTGGTCGACTGTCAGATGATCGAGGCGGCCGCGGCGCTGTCACTCCGGGGAGGGCCGCTGGAGTTTCGGGGAATGCTCAAGACTTTCACCCGGGCGACACACATGGCTGTGGTCGAAAAGAAGGACTTGATCCTCGATGCTGTAAGGTTTTTCTGTTTTTTGTTTGCTGTTTGTTTCGTTTTCATATGTGTAGCTTCTAACTCGTCTCCCCAGATCCTCCGTGCTCGGACCTACATCTCGTCGCATATCACGCGAGACTCTCCCTACTACTCAATTTACTGGGAGCATCTGCTCGAGACCATTGTGTCTCTGGGTGAAGCGAACCAGTCGTCCCAGACCCGGGAATCCGATGTCCACCTGGCTGCACGGGAGATTGCCCAACTTTTCCACCCACTGGCCGTCTTCATGGACAAGAACAACGTCTCGTTTGACGACGACAAGATTCGCGGGTCTCCCGACGACTCCGATGACGAGGACAGCGAAGACTCCAACCAGGGCCTGCTTCGCGATGCCTGGTTCAACATTGCCGTCCACGGCTTCCTGCCCAACACCGACCGTGGACGGGCGTATGCCAACGAGCTCCGCCTGATTGCGCTGCACTCGCCGCCTCTGGTTGCCGCCCAGCGTGGCGAGCAAGTCGAGTCCGACATTGAGCTGAACACGGTGCTGCGCCGCGGCATGCACTCGGACCGCGAGGCGTACCAGAAGAAAGTGCTGTCGGAGCTGGTGCCGTCGCGCGCCTCGGAGATCCGCGGCCTCAGCTACCGCAAGGTGATCTTCCTGCAGGCGGCATACCTGGTGGAGAGTCTGCGCGCCGATGCCGGAGACTGCACGCAGGCCATCAGCTACTTTGCCGAGCCGAGCATGCGCCGCGGCGAGGTGAGCAATATTATGGACAGCATTGCCGCCGCGGTGGTCGACCGGTACCTGCGCAAGACGCTCAGCGGCTCGGAGCCGGCGTTTTCGGCCGGCCACGCGGCGTCGCAGCTGGCCGCGGTGTTCTGCGCCTGCTGCCACCGCATCGAGCGCGTGCAGCAGGCTGCCTTCAGCTGTGCGGACCGCATCCTCAACGATGTGCCGTCGGCGCTGAGCCACCGCTCGGCGCTCTATGCGCTCCTCGAGCTGCTGTCGCTGATGTGGTCGAGCTGCTTGGATGCAGAAACCGACCAGTTCATGCCGCGGTCGGTGTTCTCGTCGCCCATCGGCCGGGTCACCATTGAGCTGTCGTACGACTACGAGTACCGCCGCCGCACCCTGGATGTCCTGAGCCGGCGCGCCCGGGCGTGGGTGTCGGCCGCCATCGGCATTGCGCCGGCCGATGTCAAGGGACTGCTCCAGTCGTACCTCTCGGAGTTTGACGATGCCAGTGCCTACGGCCATATTTCGCTGGGCCGGTCGTTTGCGCTGGAGATGGGATCGGTGGTTCCGTCGTCCGACCCGCGGCTCCAGTCGCTGGACCGCGTCGACAACATCCGCGTCAACACGGCGTCGGACTTTATTGCGCAGTACACGTCCCGCCAGGAGTACCGCTACGGAGACGCGTCGGCGGACGGGTCCGGCCCCATGCCGATGCCGTCGTCGGGCCACCTCACCACGTACATGCAGCTCAACCGCCGGGCGTCGTTTCTTCCGGCCGACACCTCGGAGAGCGCCAGCACGGCGACGGCCCTCGCGCACATGCACGCGCGCATCCTCAGCGAGAAGCCGGTGCCGCCGCGCGAGGTCCGCGATCTCCTCACGCGGGCAGCGTCGCTTCTGTGCCGCAGCCCGCGGGACGAGCCGGTGGTGGCCCACATGCTGGTTGCGATTCCGTTTGCGCTGTTCGACAAGTCGTCGGTCAAGCTGGGCGTGTCGCTGTGGCTCGGCGTGATGACGGAGAACCC